>JAMPIV010007609.1:0-137500 GCA_024509875.1 Oreohelix idahoensis | reverse complement strand
GTAATACCGACCTTTATGCATTATTACGCTTTTCGGTGGCAGAACATGTAAAGGATTACCTAGGGTGAACAGCAGTTCACTGATCCGCCATTTCAGAACTTATATATTTGTGCTCGAGGTAGCCATCCAAGACTGTTAGTCTTATATTGTCCAGAAATCCAGTGACGAAGATATATTGTGGGAGCCGCAGATTGGCGGAATTCATATCTACAATAAGTATTACTGCAGGGTTGATGATAACCTATTTAACAGAAGTACACGGCCGACGTCAGAACGAGGCCTGTGCTTTCGGCTATTATACTACAGCCTGATATGTGCAATTGGCGGGGAGTGCCAAGTTGCACCTGTGTGTCAAAGTAACTAAGGCATCTGACGCGTTTAGTCAGAGACGCCAAGGGCGACGCTACGAACTGTCATTATTGAAGAACTTTGCTATTGACCATGCACGTCTATTCTGATGTTTACCTTTTTGAATGCCAAATGTATACCTATCGATGTCAGGTCAGCATGACCTTGTTACACTGACTGTTCCTGTTGATATTATGTGTGTTCCCGTCAATAAATGTCTTGAAACATGCCTGCAGTGTCAAAGCATCCTTGATTACTGCATGTGAGAGTATGGGTTGCAGGATCTACATCTATACGAGCCTAAACACATTCGCGCCTTCATTCGCACCCACACTCAATTCATCATACGCTCGCACTACACATCTAACAACATGTATACTGTCTTGGGCCAGTGATCACCTCAACAAGAAAAAAAGACAGTTACATTTCTGGTGGACCAGTTACGTGGGCTCTTATGATACATTTCTTGTCGCCAATGTGGCCTAGAAACTTACATTTCTGATGGACCAGATCTGTGGGTTTAAAAAGAACAGAGCGAGCATTTGACATTATTGTTGACATTTATGGATCCAGAAATTTACATTCCTGGTTGGCTGTTACATGTATGATGTCTCCAGTTTTGTCGAGAAAGTTACAAGAAGGACAAGTACACATTACACTTCTGATCTGTGGGTCTAAGCTACACACGGGACAGCCGTAACACACAGCGCTAATTCTACACTTGCAAGTTTTGGCTACAACAGGACAGATATAGGTCATCAACGGTTGACCCAAATAAACAGTACGAGCATTTATATTATAATGCTACATAAACCATAACAAGACATGTACTGAAGTTAACTACTAGGCATTTGCTACGTGGACCATAACTGCATAGAAGGCGGGTTCCTATTGTAAACAGTACTGCTGGTTGTTACACGTTTCATTCAACAACAGACTTTTCTAGGTCAGAGCATTCAAGCTACATTGTTGGAGGTCAAGTGTCTGTAAACAGTACGTGAAAATAGTAAACATTCAATGTGCAAGCCCTAATTTGAGAAGGTCATAGTAACTTTGGTTCGTGAATACCACTTTATGTTACAGTGGATTTGACGTTCAGTGCGCGTTTGACATTTCGTTTCTGTGTTCGCAAGGAGCAAGGATTTTATTTTAGTTTCAGCTGTGACTGAACTTGTTCTGCAACACATTGAAATTGATTGCTATATGTTTATGTCACTTCTACTGTTTTGTGTATTTTTCTGCGGGTTTTTCGGTTGGTGGGTCTTACGGTAAATATGCCACTTGATCGAGGCTTACTGTAAGCGTTCTGTAGGTGCAAATTTTCTTAATTTGGAAATTTGCTAGTGACAATTGGTCGCTATTGATGTTAGCTGTGATGTAATTGTACTTAACGTTGTTTTTGTAATATTTTGTCTGTTTTTTAGTTTTGATTGTCGATTTGTTTTGTTTGTATTCTGTAGGTCTCTCCTTTCTTGTGTATTTCTCTACACATTTTTGGTTAAAACAGTGTTGCCATTTGTATTGTTTTGTATTTTTGTCTTTGTATTTTTTTTTTTTGGTTGTACTACATTACTGTCATGCACAGTCTACATACACATACTTGGTCATGTTTTGATATTATTGATAAGGTAGACTCTTCATATAGAGTTTGTTAAATATTATTATATAAGATATTTATACAAGTTCTTTGATAAAAGACTTGTTATCTACAAAGATTGAGACAAGGTGAAATACATATTCAAGTTCTTTATAAAAAAGACTTGTGCCCATAGTGAGTGGGATATAAGGGAATTTTTTTTTTCCACAGGTACTCAGGTGATTTTTTGGGTACATTATAAACAAGAGGAACATACAAAGTCTTTGTCTAAGACTAAGAGTGTGAAAGAAAGTGAAGTGAGTATACAAGTCTATCATTTCAGACTTGTCTCCCATTAAAGTGGGATAATTTAATATATTTGCTTCTGCAAGTTACTGATCTCAGTAGACAAGATGTCTACATTGGACTACTTTATTACACAAGGGAGAGCCCTTGATAAGACTGGTCAACAGTTAGAACAGTGGGCTGTTGCTCAGTATGACAAAGCATTAGCTGCTGAAGAGAGAAGGGCTGCTGCAGAGGAAAAAAAAACTATGGCTGAAGAGAAGAGATTAGAAAGAGAAGCAGCTGCTGAACAAAAAAGGCTAGACAGAGAAGCTGATATTGCTGCTGAACAAAAGAAATTGCAGATGCAGGTGGAGGAAAGGAGATTTGAAGCTGAACAAAAGAGATTAGACAAAGAGGCTGCTGCAGAGGAGAGAGGAAAGCTCAAGCTGCTGCAGAGGAGAGGAAAGCTCAAGCTGCTGCAGAGGAGAGGAAAGCTCAAGCTGCTACAGAGGAGAGGAAAGCTCAAGCCGAGGCTGAAATTAGGAAAATGGAACACGAGGAAAGACTCGCAACTTTGGAGTTAGAGAAATTGAAATTGGCGAGTACGGGTGCTCAGCAAACAACTTCGAGTACGACAAAGGAGTTTGTTAGTAGGATTAAATTGCCTCATTTCAATCCTTTAAAGGATGACGTAGCAGATTATCTAGATAGATTCCAATTTTTGTGCGATACGCATAACATAAAAAAGGAAAAATATGTTGAACAACTGATGCCATTTTTTACAGGTGACACAGTGACTACTCTTATGACAATAGACGAACATGAGAGGACTAATTATGATGTTGTCAGGGCAGCATTGCTAAAAAAATATCAACTAAAACAAGAAGACTATCGTCTTCGTTTTAGGACAATGTTGCCAGAAAATGGAGTAGATTTCTCTGATTTTGTTACAAAGATACGTCGTACATTTACACGATGGGTTGAGTTGTCTCAGATTGAGAAAACATATGAAGGTCTAATGGACTTATTATTGCGAGATAAGGTTTTGTCATCTGTTAATGATTCTTTTCTTGCATTCCTTCATGAGCGTAAGCCTAAAAACTTAAAAGAAATGGAGGAATACTGTTGTCAGTATGCCACAGCACATCCCCATGCTACAGTTAGCAATTCTAAAGTGAAAGAAGGGTTGCCAGCTGCTTCGGCAACACCATATGGCACTAATTTCAAAAAAAAATTTCAGGGTGCTCAACAAAATTGGAATAGGGGAAGTAATCAAAATTACACTCAGAAGCGGAGTAATCCAACACATGATGGTTCTTCGTCTATGCAGTGGAGACAAGATGGTAGTTCTCGTAATTTTAGTGGTAATAATTTGAGACACTTTCGCAAAGGCTATCCAAATAATAACTATTCAAATTTTCGAGGTAATCATTCTCGACGTCAAGATTATGACGATGGTGAATTTAGAAACCGGGATTCAAACCGGAATGATGAGTACAATAGACAATATGATCACAATTACAGGGGAAATGATAGTCGAAATAATTACAGGGGAAATGATAGTCAAAATAATTACAGGGGAAATGATAATCGAGGTAGACCTAGGTTTAACAAGAAAAGACCTTACCAACAGGCAAACTCTGCACAACAAGAGTTTGATGGAGCCTGTAATACAGCAAATGATAGTGGTAACTCTAGGGCTATCACTGGTTGTGCTTTCGATTTTGGGAGAGCAACTGAATGCCCCCAATGCTTAACATTGTTTGACTCATCAACTGTATCTACGCTAAGTTGTGGTCACCCTCTTCCTGCTCTACCTGCTACAGTTGCGCATGATGGGAGAGGATCTCTCATCTTAGATAAAGGTCTAATAAATGATAGGCTAGTCTCAGTACTTTTCGATTCGGGATGTACTACCGTCGGGGTTAAGGAGTCTCTGATAGATCCTTGCTGTGCCACTGGAAAAACAATCAAATGTGTTACATTTGGTGGTACTATGGAAAGCTATCCTACTGCTATTATTAGGATTGACACTCCTTTCTTCACAGGAGATGTCCATGCATGTCTTCTTCCTAATCCTATTGCGGATCTTATAATCGGTCGTATTCATGGGGTTAAGGAATGCACCCCGCAACAAATTTCTAGTTGGGAAGAAGAAAACATTCAAACGGTCAATGCAGTGATGACAAGAGCTCAAGCTCTTAATCCCCCAACTTCATCTGATAATAGTAATGAAGTTGATAGCCAAGACGAGCACTTGGTGATTTCCCATGACTCGTTTGTTAAACGTCAAGAAGAGGATCCTTCTTTGAAGAAATACTTCCTTCTTGCAAAGAAAGGGGATCCCAATCAAAATACGAATCACAAATCGTATATTACTATGAAGAATGGTATATTGGTACGAATGGTACAACACTCGGACAAGTCTATGCATTCGCAAATTCTTGTGCCTAAGTGTATGAGAGCCTTAATTCTTCGGCATGCACACGATTCTCAGTGTGCGGGACACATGGGTTTTTCCAGAACTAAAACTAGAGTCCTTGCGTCCTTCTTTTGGCCATTCGTGAATAAAGACATCCGAATTTATTGCCGATCTTGCAAAATTTGTCAAGAGGTCAAGTCTAGGGGTCCGAGACATGCTGCTCCTATTCAGGCTGCAGATATTCCGATTCGGCCGTTTCAGAAAATGGCTATAGACATCATTGGTCCGTTCAAAATTAAGTCAGCCAGAGGACACCAATTTATCCTCACTTGCGTGGACATGTGCACGCGTTGGCCAGAGGCTATTCCTCTGAAGAGCATATCAACTGTCGATATCGCTGATGCTCTTTGGCTCGTATTTTCTCGTCTGGGATTCCCCGGAGAAATACTGTCGGATCACGGCACTCAGTTAATTTCGGACGTTATGTCTCAGGTAATGGCTACGCTAGACATTAAAAGGTCTCTCAGTAGTATTTATCATCCAATGTCCAATGGATTGGTAGAACGTCTTAACAGGACACTAAAGAACTTACTTGGCAAGATAACGGAGGATCATCCTGAAGATTGGGACAGGGTTTTACCTGCAGTCCTCTTTGCCTATAGAGAGGTTCCCAACGAGCATACAGGGTTTTCTCCTTTCGAACTTGTCTTTGGCGCGCAACCGCGCGGTCCAATGTCCTTGTTACACGATTTGATAACTTCCGATAATATTGACGATGATACACAATCGTCATATGAATATGTTATAGCTCTTAGAGAAAAGATTATCGAATCGTGCAGGTTAGCAACTTCATCTTCCGAATTTGCGAAAGAAAAAGCTAGGCGATTTGCTAATAAGAAAAGACGCCTACGTCAACTTTGTCCTGGAGACAAAGCATATGTCTTACTGCCCTCAAGAGAGAATAGACTTCTCATTTCTTGGAAGGGTCCATACACTATAGTCTCGAAAATTTCTGATGTCGACTATATTGTCGATGTGGATGGAAGGCATAAAACCTTCCATATAAATATGCTAACAGAGTTTATTGAACGTCCAGACTATTTACAGCCTATTTTCCAGGCGACGGACGACTCTCCAGTTCAACATGGTCACATCTCATCCCTGTCTGTTATACAGGATGAGGAAACTATTTTTTCTGACGTGAACTTACCTCTTCCTGCGATTCCACTTACTTCAACGGAATCGTGGAGAGACGTTACAGTCTCTTCCAACTTGTCTTTTGAGGAACAGCGTCAAGTATCCTCTACGTTACAATCATATCAGGATGTCCTTACCGACATTCCTGGACACACAGATGTCATAGAACATGACATCATACTTACTGATCGTAATCCGATCAGAGTAAGACCATACCCAATACCTATTCATTTTCAAGCACAAGTCGAGAAAGAATTGGATGAAATGATTCAACTACAAATAATTGAACCATCCACTTCAGCTTATTCTTCGTCGATAGTTATTGTTCGAAAGAAAGACAATAACATACGTCTTTGCGTTGATTATCGCAAATTAAATCAAGTTACGAAGTTCGATGCTGAACCTATGCCGTTATTAGATGATCTACTTATTAGACTTTCTAAAGCTAAATTCTTTACTAAACTAGACTTGTCGAAAGGTTATTGGCAAGTCCCACTGACGGAACACGCCAAACCTCTCACTGCTTTTTCGACACCTAGGGGTCTGTTTCAATGGAATTTTATGCCTTTCGGGCTTATGAACGCCCCAGCGACTTTCGTGCGCATGATGCGACGAATTCTATCAGATCGTGCAGATGTCATTGCATATTTAGACGACATCTGTCTTTTCAGCGATACTTGGGAAGAACACTATGTGGGTCTAAAGGAATTGCTATCTACTCTACGTGAGCATAGATTGACTGCTAAACCCTCTAAAGCTTTTGTTGGGTTTAGTGAAATTTCCTTCCTAGGTCATCGAGTTGGTCATGGTCTGTTGAAGACAGAGGACCAAAACATTTCAAAGATATTAAATATCTCGGTTCCGAAGACAAAAAAGCAAGTGCGTAGTCTCTTGGGATTGATACAATTCTATGGAAGATTCATTGAGAATCTGTCCTCCATTATGGCACCACTTTCAACGTTATTGAAAAAAGGTTCTCCTAATATGGTGCGTTGGTCCCAAGAATGCCAATCTTCATTGGATCAGGTTAAGAATTTGTTCTCATCTCATCCTATCTTAAGACTACCGACGATTGATAAGACTTTTGTCCTTCGTAGTGATGCCTCTTCCACTGGCATTGGAGCGGCACTAATGCAGGAATATTCAGGAACTCTGCATCCTGTAATGTATATTTCTAGGAAGCTGAATGCGGCAGAAAGGAATTACTCGGTTTTGGACCGTGAATTGTTGGCTATGGTTTGGTCCATTCTTAAGCTACAAAGGTTCCTTCTGGGCGCGCATTTCTTTATGGAAACCGACCAAAAAGCTCTTACGGCTATGCAAAGTAAGGATTTGAAGAGCTCGAGATCTACTCGTTATGCTATTGCTCTTCAGCCTTTCCATTTCACGGTGCGAGCTATCCGTGGTTCGGATAATGTGATGGCGGACATATTGTCTAGATGCCCACATGATTCCAGTTAAATCTTGTGTCCTAGTTTTTTCCTGATATATTTTCAGACTTAGGTCTGTCCTTAATATCATAATATGTTGTAATACAAATGTATTTGGATGATGTTTAGATAATTTAACAAATTTCATTTTGTCCATCCATCAGTGATATGTTGCTAAAATAGCATTGACATTTGTATATTGCTATGATTATATTATTTAGTAATGTTTGATATATGATTGGTATTGCCAGCAACTTAGGTTTCTTGAATGGTATCCCTTAGTTTGTTTGGCTTAAAGGAAATATTTTCTCCTATGTTGAGAGATGATTTGTACCCTCTTCTATTGTACCTGATATTAGGTTCATTGTTTGCATGAGCACAGAAGTGATACTGGTGCTATCTTGCTCATGAACATATTAAAAAAAAAAAATTGCATTTTTTTTTTTACAGGGGGGTGGTAGTAATGTTGCTGTCATTTTCGACGGAGTCATCTGTCAAGTTATTTGCTTATGTTTGTATCATAAGTATAATTGTGTCTTTACCTGCGATGTCAGGTTGATTAGGGGTTGTCTTCCCTTGTTTATTCATTCATTGTGTTTGACCTTTAGGGTCAGAGGTTGACAGTTCGGCGTAGGCCTATGGGAAGGTTTTTTAAGCGGGAGTGAGATATACTTCCGGGAAGCCGGGAGGTCCTGTTTTTCTGAAGGGACCAAGAGTCCATTGTTTTTCGGGGAGAATCTTCGAAGTAACTGCTATGGCAGTTTTCCCCAGTGAATCTCTGTGCGTCGGGATGACGACAGAATTCCTTGTTTAGTTCTGAGGATTCATTTGCCAGGTAATACCGACCTTTATGCATTATTACGCTTTTCGGTGGCAGAACATGTAAAGGATTACCTAGGGTGAACAGCAGTTCACTGATCCGCCATTTCAGAACTTATATATTTGTGCTCGAGGTAGCCATCCAAGACTGTTAGTCTTATATTGTCCAGAAATCCAGTGACGAAGATATATTGTGGAATTCCGCAGATTGGCGGAATTCTATCTACAATAAGTATTACTGCAGGGTTGATGATAACCTATTTAACAGAAGTACACGGCCGACGTCAGAACGAGGCCTGTGCTTTCGGCTATTATACTACAGCCTGATATGTGCAATTGGCGGGGAGTGCCAAGTTGCACCTGTGTGTCAAAGTAACTAAGGCATCTGACGCGTTTAGTCAGAGACGCCAAGGGCGACGCTACGAACTGTCATTATTGAAGAACTTTGCTATTGACCATGCACGTCTATTCTGATGTTTACCTTTTTGAATGCCAAATGTATACCTATCGATGTCAGGTCAGCATGACCTTGTTACACTGACTGTTCCTGTTGATATTATGTGTGTTCCCGTCAATAAATGTCTTGAAACATGCCTGCAGTGTCAAAGCATCCTTGATTACTGCATGTGAGAGTATGGGTTGCAGGATCTACATCTATACGAGCCTAAACACTTTCGCGCCTTCATTCGCACCCACACTCAATTCATCATACGCTCGCACTACACATCTAACAACATGTATACTGTCTTGGGCCAGTGATCACCTCAACAAGAAAAAAAAGACAGTTACACTATTATTCATTTATTTAAGAATAAGTCTGATTGAGATCGAAATGTGGTAGCAAGTAAGGTCTTCTGTATACACACCAAATTTATTATCTTCAGAAACCTTCACAGCTGATCTCTTTCAGTACACTAAGTCCCCTATAAATATATTTATTTCCCAACTCAATATATATATATATATATTTTTTCTTAACCAGCGGCACTTGGGCTTTCAGCCCTTCGGCCCAGTGACATGTCATTGCGAGGCTGGGGAGCCTGTGGACTTTCCTTCCAACCCAGTCTGGAGCTTTGCTCCTTCCCATCCACAGATATATATATATATATATATATATATATATATGTATTAGTAAGGAATGTGGTTTCACAGAACATGAGTTTATGTATTTTGCAAAAAATTACTTCATTGATGATAATATATGTCTCAGACCTAAGAGTCTTTTATATTTGTACATGCGCCCTAATATAACCGGCTAGGTTGAACGGGACGCGCCTCGCCAAAACGAGGCAATTGTATTTAAAAAAAAAATAAAGCAAAAGAGAACCAGGATGCCTTAAGAGTTTTACGTGCAGAGCAAAGAGAGTCTTACCTACTTACTTAGTCGTTCCCCTTCTACCGTGAGGTGTAGAGGTTTGGAAGAGAGAGTGCCAGACTATCCTATTGGCTGTCTTCCTCCTGGCCTGGTTCCATTCTAGTCCTCGATCCTTCAAAGATTGGCTAATGTTGTTGTTATGTACATTGATACAGCGATAACATCATTAATTATATGTAATAAAGTCATAATAATATGTATAGAATTAGTAAAGTTGTAACGCGTCTTCTTCCCTGCGCCAGAAAACGCATTGATTTAGGTAGGATAGAACGTAGTCAAAAGCCTTATTGCAGCGCTAATAGTATTGGACTTTATAACGCGCCCGTCAAGGGTTAACGATAAAAATTTGAAAAATCTACAAGCGTAGTGGTTCCAGGAAAGATAGAAAGAATAAAACACACGAACGCATAAGACTGAGAGAGCGGACGCATGCTGCCGGCTTGTCATGTGTAAGAAGTTTGAATTAGCTACTCAGGCCGACAGTGCGAGACGATGCCGTTAGCTTGTGTCGAAAACGATGTCGCGAGCTTTAAAATTTAAAAATTAACCGCCAAGTCCAATACATTTTCTAACAAAAGGCACACTGTAGAATCATATATACACACACGCATAATTACTTCCTGCCGGGAAAAAGGAAGATCTGCGATGAATTTTATAACATTCAAGTAGTTGAGACTTAGAAAACAACGAACACCAAAATGGAAAATATATTGAATTCTTTATTCATAGGTTTAAGATCATAAAAGTTAGCTAGTCTTAGAGCTGGTCTTGTCCTGATGGGTAATATGCTTTCGAATAAAAAATCCGACAGATAGAAATAAAGTTATGGACAAAAGACTGCATTTGTTCGTACAGACAGACCAACACATGCTCGTTTGTACTTGCACTAACGGTAACATTTTTTGACGCATCCTTGAAAAAGGCAAGAAAGAGTACATGTAGAAAGGGGTAGACAAGGGGAGAACAAATAATGGGATGGCTCAAACTGAATATGTTTTTTGGTAGTGTTAGGCCAAAACCAAGTTTATTTTTGGGGAATGCCAAGTTCGGACGGACAGACTGACAGAAGTACACTAACATTGGACCGAAATTAAACCTTAGATTTAAAAATTTGAATGGAAAATCTTAGTAGTAGATCCCATTGGTCAAAACATTTCATATTATTGAGTACATTCAAAGGCTTGACGCCATTTGTAGAACATAGTCCCTAGAGCAGGACGTTGTGTATTTCTGGAAAAAGTGATTAGCCTTATTAAAGCAAATATATATTAAAGTAATGGGCATCACAGTTCAGCCAGCAGTATATCTGGAATCTGCTATTCAACGTACCTGTGTTTTTTCATTGAATTTCTGGTAAGACCGACATTATTCATATATATTTTGTTTAAAAAATGTGAGTGAGAGATGCTGCCATCACGACTGTAAGTAATCAGGTCCCAAGCTGAGTTATGCAGGGCCTGAAGATATAATTAGGCTATAACACATTGCCAGTTTAATAAATGCACCTTTTTGGTGAAATAAAAAGGTTTTCTTAGGTGACCAGAGGGACACAGCTCACCTATCCTATTGTATAGCAGAAAAGAAAGAGTAATAATATTATTGCAGATGCAGTACCGCCTTTGTAGGAGAGACATGTGAACAACACTGGTACACTGTGGAATGGATGTGCTGGATTAGTCCATTAGATATGACCCAGCTCTTTATTTCTTATGTATTCTCTTTTGTATATATAAAACACAGTTTTAGTAAGATATCAACAAGGAAACATTATTTCATTGTTACAGGGTTTTTATCTGGCACTAGTCCGGTGCCAGATGTCTATGAGAAGCAGTGAGAAGTCGTTTCACGCACAGTAGTGACAGGGACCTGCAGAGTCGACCCTGTTACTTTTGGCCATTATCATAGCGAAATAGTGTGACACCAAGTTTACAGACTGTTCAAGTGTGCCCAGATAAGTAAAATATCTGGCACCCTAACTCTACATCAGCTTTAAGACCAGCACACCCCTGTATAACAAGAATAAACTATTTCCCCAGAGAACTTAACAGTGACATTGTATATTAAAGAGACTGGGAGTGATTATAGAATCCCAAACCGCCATCCAATGTTAGAAACCAGTAATAGACAAATTTTAGTAACACTATTAGTATAGTTAAACAGTATTTGTTTGGACAATTGTCCCTTTGGGTCTAAAATTTACATTTTGTATATATCTTGAATTCTTTTCATTTTAAAGTCCTGACCAGAAGAATACTAGGTTCAGGACGAAGTAAATCATACAGAAAATTATTAATTGTACAAATTTATCCCAGGTGTTATTTCCTTTAATCATAGACCTTAATACTTGTTTGTATAGATGTGTATTATTGTTAAAGTACCATCACACCACACTTGCATATCCCTAGACATTAGACGTAGCTATCATTCATACTAGTCAAGAATAAGTCTGCTTGAGGCCATAAGGTGGTAGCAGCAAGGCACCCTGATAACTCAACCCTAATTTTGTTAGCATCAGGGACTTTCACAGCTGGCCGCATTCAGTACAATAAGGAAACATATCAACAACATTTCATAACATCAAAATCCACCACAGTTGTCCTCCCAGCGGACTCTGGGTCGTTGTTAAGTCTTAAACTAAGCAAAGGGAATTAATTATTAAAAGTCTGGGAGGTAAAAGAGATTATTGTGGTTATCTCACTGAAACAGCGTTTTGTTTAGCTGTTCATTAAAAAATATATGATGGTATTAGACTCGAATGTTCGGTATTTAGAACTCTGCTCACAGCGGCAAGTTCCCGTGAGAGATGAATTTGTCTAAGCTATTTTTCTGCTTTTTTGAGCTGAGCGATATTCGCTGCCTCTGGTGGCAAACCCGGGGATGTGTGATTGTCGGGGTGTGCTGAGAGTTTTTGATCGAGAGGGTGAGTCCCCAGCGAGTGAACGGGGAGTTGTTTGAGCCATGTTTTTTCGATGTGTACCAGGGGAGATTTTTTGGTACAGGATGGATGCTTGATGGATTTATGTGTGATTATCTGTCAGATTTATGTGTGCTTATCTGCAGATAGAATACACTTGATTTAAAGATATGTTCTGAAGGCCTTGGAGTGTACAGGCCGGTTTTTGAGTCATATTCGCTTCCCCTGAAGAATTTACTATTGTGAAGGAATAGCGCTAACACATGTTCTGGCCATAATATTATTATGACTGCAGTGGACGCAGTCCTTTGAGTTTAATGGATATTGTAACGGCCAGTATTGACAGTGATATTATTATGACTGCAGTGGACGCAGTCCTTTGAGTTTAATGGATATTGTAACGGCCAGTATTGACAGTGATATTATTATGACTGCAGTGGACGCAGTCCTTTGAGTTTAATGGATATTGTAACGGCCAGTATTGACAGTGATATTATTATGACTGCAGTGGACGCAGTCCTTTGAGTTTAATGGATATTGTAACGGCCAGTATTGACAGTGATATTATTATGACTGCAGTGGACGCAGTCCTTTGAGTTTAATGGATATTGTAACGGCCAGTATTGACAGTGATATTATTGTGACTGCAGTGGACGCAGTCCTTTGGGTTTAATGGATATTGTAGCGGCCAGTATTGACAGTGATATTATTATGACTGCAGTGGACGCAGTCCTTTGAGTTTAATGGATATTGTAACGGCCAGTGTTAACAGTGATATTATTATGACTGCGGTGGACGCAGTCCTTTGAGATGTTGGATTATGGATGTTATTTTGATTCAATGTAAACTGTATCTCGTCTATGTCATCGTGACTGTGTTGTGGCGTGAATAAAGTGTTCAAGAAAACGTCACTAGTCTTTCAACATTCGATGACTCCTACGTGTGTTACGGTGATGTGAGTAACTGTACCTACACACACCCATCTCAAACATTCTACACACAGTGACAGAACACCAGCAGTACTCATTGTAATTATAATAGCCTGCGTGGCGTACTATCCACAAGGAGAGACCGTAGTTGGAAGATGACAAAATAATAGCATTTAACAGTCGTCCTGGGGGTCTGGATCCCTTGCTCTTTGTTTCCCATGCTTGTCGTGGTAGCCGATCTTCTCCCATTCTGCAGACATGGCAAAGAGAGTCACAAGAAATAAAGAGGAAAGAAGAGTGTCACATAATATCTTTTTTTGCGCACATGGGCTTCGATGGAATAAACATATCTTTTGGTGCGCACATCAGCTTTAAAAGAAAATGATGCAAAGGGGTGCAATGGAGTGGAGTGAACAGGAAGCCTGACAGAGAAAGATGTCAGTTTGCCGGCTTTAGAAGCCGTCTTGCATTTGATAGTGCTCTCTTTATGGTTGCTGTCTTTTATACCGCATGGTTGTATATTCCAATGGTAGTAGGACTTGTTGATCCAGCCATATGGTTATTGCTGACAATGTATTGCTGTTGTTATTGAATTCGTATGTGTAGCATTGTTATTATTAAAAAGGGAGATTGTCAGCACGCCTTCGTGTACGCATTGTGAATGGCGTTTACAAGTATGTTGATTGTGTGACCTCACAGTTTGATACGAGCTTAGAGGATAATGTCATGAAGGTGTAGTTATTATACTGTGACAAAGAGTTACTGTTACAAGAGAGAGAGTTAGAGCTACAAGAGAAGAAGATGAGAGATGACAGAGAGGTAGAATTGGAGAAGGAGAGAATAAGGGTGGCTTTGGAAGTAAAGAAGATTGCAGCTGAAATAAAACTAAAAAGGTTAAAATAGGGTGCAAGTGGTCAGAGCTCGACTCCGAGGGAGTCACATCGTCCCTTTAGGCTGCGTCTACTTAATTCTAATGAGAAAATAGACAATGTGGGCTTCTGTCTCGAGAGGTTCAAGAAAGAATTCTTGGCCTGGATGGCTAACAGAGACGAACGGCCATCTCTGTTGTCTACATTATTGGTTTGGCCAGCGATAGAGATTTTTTACAGCCTCCCCTTGAATGAACGAGCGGATTGTGACATAGTAAAAGAGTGGCTGCTTTGGAAATTCTGTCTGACGGCAGACGGGTACCGAACACGGTTTAGGAACGCATTGCCAAGTGAGATCAGGACTTCGAAGATTTTATTTCGAAAATTAAGCTGTTGCTTAAATAGATGGATCGAGATGGAGGGCATTAGCAAAGACTATGACGGCTTGATAGATCTAGTGCTGTGGGACAAAGTATTGTCGTCATGCTCACCAGAGCCAGTAGCATTTTTTCAAGCCGATAGATCACAACGGCAGAGATTCGATAGGTCCCCCAGTTCCTGGCAGTCATCCGGAGGCAATTATGACAACTTCTGAACTCGTCGGAATTTCTGGTCGAGGTGGAACAATCGACATTCGGGAAGCGGTAGTGATGGAGAAGAGTATAAGTCGCGTAAAAAGGTGCGCTTTGATGACCGGCAGGGGAAGGATAGGTGTTATTATAAAGAGAGTAGTCCAAGCAGAGAAGTGCATCATGAGACAGTGGAGCATCTGATTCGGATTCATGCGCGTCACTAAAACAGCCCGCAGAAGGAGAAGGAAATAATTTGCAGCGAATGCGGGGGTATAGAGCGTGTGGCTAGAATCTGTGGTATTAATACGCAAAAGGCGAAAGCGGCTTGTGTTCTGGACACAGTTAACAACGAAGATTGTGAGGGCTGCAGGCAACTATTTGTTCCAGAAGGGAAACCGTTGCTAGTTTGCAGGCATACTTTGCCATGTCTCTTCCCTGGATGAGAGCGGTGAACTCTAACTGCATCCAGGCTTCATGCAGCAGAAGCACGTATCTGTGCTTAGGTACATGGGGTGTACGACCATAGGGGTACGCCGATCCTGCATCAAGGAGTCGTGTCTGACCGGACAACAACGCGGACAAAACTGAAGTTATATCAGAAAAATTAGGTAAAAATCTTCTGTAAAAGTTTATTATACCTAAAAGGCTTCGAACATGTTTTTTCGTCCGAGGGATATCTAGATTGAGGATTTTGGAGACTGTAGAATCTTCAGGTTTTAAGACCCCACCTCCAACCTTATGACCGAGAAAGGTAATTTCAGAAAAACCTATCCTCGTTTTTGAGGGTCGAGCTGTAATATTATGATCACGTAAGGTATCTAATAAAGTGTGAATACTGTTGACATGATCATTCCAAGACTGATGGAACAAACATATATCGTCAATGTAAGTAATCAAGTCCTCTCGATCAGAAAATAGTCTCCTCATCATGCACACAAAAGTCGCAGGAGCATTAACAAGTCCAAAAGACATATAGTTAAAATGGAACAAACCTAAAGGAGTAGCAAAAGCTGTGTACGGTTTAGATTTGTTAGACAAAGGGACCAGCCAGTAGCCCTTTGAGAGATCGAATTTAGTGAAGAAAGTGGCAATAGATAGTCTTTCAAGAAGTGATTCAAGCACGGGAAGAGGTTCCGCGTCTTGAATAGACACTGCGTTTAATCTTCTATAATGGATACAAATTCTTATAGATTTATCCTTTTTCCTAATTAACACCATAGGAAAGCTATATGGTGAATTGAACGGTTCTATAATGTTTAATCTAATCATTTTTTTTATCTCATTTTGCACCTGAGATTGCAAATGGATAGGAATAGGGTACGGTTTCAGTTTAATTAGCCTGAAATCCGTTAAAATGATATCATGTTCCATGACATCAGTATACCCAGGAATATCCGTGAGCACATCAGAAAAAGACTGAAGTAAGTTAGAAATCTGATTTTTCTGATTGGAATTCAATGAAGAATCAATGGAGACATCTTTCCATGATTCAGTCGCTAACGAATGAATATCTGGTAACGACAGAATAGGTTCACCATCGTTGAGGGCGCATCATGGGGCAAAGCGATTTATAAAAGTGTTTTGGAGAGATCGCTCTGCACCAAGATGTGCCTCACCAGAACACAGAATAACTACGATGCTAACTACGCACGGTTACGAGGCATGACGTAGTGGACATATGAACTGTGGAATTGGACAGTGTCGGCTTGTGTGGCGTAGCCCACTTATCTAAGTGTAGAGAAGTCTACTGACAAGGTGTCTACATGATTCAGATTTCGAAGAAGAAATCAAGTGTACTGTGAATTCATTAAAAGACAAACCCATCTTATTTGGATGTGTGAAATCCAGGGTAAGATTTAGGCTCGATTAGCCAAAAGAGATAGTTGACCACAGGTCAAGGTTAATATAACCGTTATGCAGGGATATGAATATCCAAGAAAATACATTTGATCGCCGATTAAAGGAAAATGTGCAAGAAGGCACCGAATTGAAATAATATGGACATGAAAGGAAGAGAAAATATAAAGATGAACTCCTAAGAATAAAATAAACGGAGGAAAATAAGGAATATGCTATGGAAGCATGTAGAGATAAGTCTTGATAGCATAAAGAATTTTCAGATATGTGGACTCGTGTATAAATAGTATATGAAAGGCAAGAATCGATATTTAAATGAGGATGTCAGACTTTATTAGAGCAATGTGTCGCTCATGCAAGTTTCTATGTTAAATAAAATTGAAAGTCGTATGAAAACAGAATTCGTTGGGGAACAATTCACAGTTTGAATTATGAGTTTGAATACATATAAACAGTCAACACTTTATGACAGTTCGATAAAACGAATTTGAATAGACAAAGCAGAACGATTACCCATAAAATTTGTGGCCAGAGTTTTGGTGACAATATTTCTACAAAAATTGTAAACCCTAGACAACATATAGAAAACGAAGGAAAAGGTTCTTAACAACCATCATCATCAAAGTCAGAAATTTCTTCCTGTATTACTGCCAAGGAAGAACGACGATCAATAGATTCGTCAATAGCTTCAAAAATAGGACGAAGATGTGATGGTCTAGTGTAAAACTGTTGTAACATATGTGAAACATGTTTTCTTTACCTTTCACATCTGCAACATAGTCGACATATGATAGTTTTTTAATGATTTTATAAGGACCTTTCCAAGAAATTAACAATCTATTTTCCTTGTTCGGAAGCAACACAAAAGCTTCGTCTCCTGGCCACAACTGGCGCAGTTTCCTGTTTTTATTAAAAAACAGTCGAGCCTTTGATTTTGCCTTTTCCGATGACTGCACTGCTATTTGGCATGCGTCAATAATCTTTCGTCTTAAATTTACGACATATTGATAAGAGGATTGGACTTCCTCGTTCATGTCAGAACCAATAAGTAGATGTTTTAAAATAGCCATGGGACCCCGTGACCTAGCACCATAAACTAAATCAAACGGACAAAACCCGGTGCTAGAATCTGGAATTTCTCGGTAAGCAAAAAGAACAGCTGGTAATATACGGTCCCATTCTTGCGAATATTTAGCTGTAACTCTATCAAGCATTTGCTTTAGTGTCCTATTAAATCTTTCTATTTTACCACACCCTTGTGGGTGATACAATGAACTGAGTGATCTTTCAATGCCAAACATGTTCATTACCTTTACCATGGCATCGGAAACAAATTGCGAGCCATTATCAGACTGTATGTTTTCGGGAAAACCCAATCTGGTGAAAACTAAAAATAGCGCATCTGCTATGTCATCACTGGAAATATTTTTTAGTGGGATAGCCTCGGGCCAACGAGTACACATATAGATACACGTTAAGACATACCTATGACCTCTAGCTGAAGTTTTGATAGGACCAATAAGGTCAATAGACATCTTTGCGAATGGACGCAAGGATATGTCCGCTGCTTGAATGGGTGCATTATGATGAAGCCTTTTAGTTGCCATACTCTGGCAAACTACACATGTGCGACAAAAGACTTTGACATCTTTGGTCACACCAGGCCAAAAAAATGAGAGACTACTCTCTGTTTAGTTCTTGCGATTCCCAAATGACCAGCAGCGTTTATATCGTGTGCATGTCGTAGCACCAATGGTCTGAAACAGATGGGTACCATTATTTGTTTCTTAACAGAATTGATATCCTGAAAATTCCTGACCAAAATATCGTTATTTAAAGTATACCAATGTTTTGCTTTATCATTGGTAATTACATTACATGTTATAACCAACTTAAAATTTTTTTTTAAAGAGACATCTTCTCTTTGTCTCTGAATGAAAGAATCTTTCTCAATCAATTCAATATTTAAGTCATCATCTTCATCAACACGAGCAATATGATCATCAACATTACCCACATCAATATCACTGACATCACTATCATCACTATCATCACTAATGACATCATTTATGTGTTCATCATCATTGGTAACTTCTTCTAACATAATGTCATCACCAATATGACTTAACATTTCCTCACGAGCTTGTGCTCTTGTAGTAACAGCATTAGCTGTAATTAAGTGCTCTTTTTCCCATTTCTCGATGTCCTGTCTGGAATATTCCTGGATCCCTGGGATGTTTCCAATGATAATCCCAGCGATAGAGTTGTTTAACAAACATGCCAGCACTCTACCAGAGAAATACGGTGTATCCAGAAATACCTCCGCTGTAGGATAGAATTTCACCGTTCCACCAAAAGTAATGCACTTTACTTCATTTCCAGTGTAGTCTGATGGGTCCACCATCGATCTACGTATGCCAATAGTAGTTGTATAGACTCTCCAACATTTTGTCTGAGTTTCCTAAGTAAACCCCAGGAATATTGTGGATCCAAAATTTCTCCGTAGCATTTCAATAAGTCCTTCTTGAGGGTCTTCCATGGTTCTAGGGGCTCTTCCTCAAACCTCCTCCTTATAAAATCGTTCAACAGCCCATCACTCGTCAAAAAGGCAAGTCTTTTTTTTCATTTTCATCTGCTTCGATAATACACTATTTTGTCTACTTTCCAGATTCCATCTTTCTAACGTGTTTGTCATTTGTAATAGGGCAATCGTGGTGGGATTCGCTGTTCCTCCGCCATTCCAATTTCTTATCCCTTCCTTCTTTTAATCGTGCTTTTATCACTTATCTAATCTTTTACAAAAAAGACTAGGTGGAGTTTTCTTGTTTATGACTGTTTGTTGTTTAAACTAATATAATACCCAGTAACTGTCTGCACAAACAAAAAAAAACTGGGTCAGTAGGTGTACCTAACTACTTAGTTAATTCTCTAACTAAACTCCGCTATTAATTACCCTTAATTAATCTGGCTTGCCAGGTCTCGGCGAATGTTGAATGCACGCTGCTTCTCGCCTTGGATGGTTCTGTTTCGTCGTTGAAATTGTTTTTTTTTTTTTTTTCAAAAATTGTTCTAAGTGAGTTCTGGCTCCTTGTTGAAAATTTTCCACACAAAAAAAAATCGTTTCCAAATGGGTTCTGGTTCCTCGATGAAAATTTTCTCGAAAATCGTTCTCAGTGGGTTCTGGTTCCTCGATGACAATTTCTTGACAATCGTTCTGAGTGGTTTCTGGTTCCTCGGTGAAAATTTCTCGACAATCGATCTCAGTGGGTTCTCGACAATCGTTCTGAGTGGGTTCTGGTTCCTCGATGAAAATTTTCTCGAAAATCGTTCTCAGTGGGTTCTGGTTCCTCGATGAAAATTTCTCGACAATCGTTCTGAGTGGTTTCTGGTTCCTCGATGAAAATTTCTCGACAATCGTTCTCAGTGGGTTCTCGACAATTGTTCTGAGTGGGTTCTGGTTCCTCAATGAAAATTTTCTCGAAAATCGTTCTCAGTGGGTTCTGGTTCCTCGATGAAAATTTCTCGACAATCGTTCTGAGTGGTTTCTGGTTCCTCGATGAAAATTTCTCGACAATCGTTCTCAGTGGGTTCTCGACAATCGTTCTGAGTGGGTTCTGGTTCCTCGATGAAAATTTCTCGACAATCGTTCTCCGTGGGTTCTCGACAATCGTTCTGAGTGGGTTCTGGTTCCTCGATGAACATTTTCTTGAAAATCGTTCTCAGTGGGTTCTGGTTCCTCGATGAAAATTTCTCGACAATCGTTCTGAGTGGTTTCTGGTTCCTCGATGAAAATTTCTCGACAATCGTTCTCAGTCAGTGGTTTCTGGTTTCTCGATGAAAATTTCTCGACAATCTTTCTGAGTGGGTTCTGGTTCCTCCATGAAAATGTTCTCGAAAATTGTTCTCAGTGGGTTCTGGTTCCTCGATGAAAATTTCTCGACAATCGTTTTGAGTGGGTTCTGGTTCCTCGATAAAAATGTTCTCGACAATCGTTCTCAGTGGGTTCTCGAAAATCGTTCTCAGTGGGTTCTGGTTCCTCGATGAAAATTTTCTCGAAAATCGTTCTCAGTGGGTTCTGGTTCCTCGATGAAAATTTTCTCGAAAATCGTTCTGAGTGGGTTCTGGTTCCTCGATGAAAATTTTCTCGAAAATCGTTCTGAGTGGGTTCTGGTTCCTCGATGAAAATTTCTCGAAATTCGTTCCGAGTTAACACATTGTCATACAACGGTAAAGTCAGAGACGAAAAAATTTCATCCTTTCAGCTCGGTGACCGGCTTCCTAACTACCAAGTTCCTACGTCATCCCAAAATGACATTATTTTTACGTCATCCGTTTCCATCGTTACCTTTTCTTACTCTCCACCAACTCACTAGGTGTAAGCCTCGAGAGTGCAATCCTTATTCAACTTCCCATACTTTCGATTTTGCGTCATCACCAAATATGGGTCACATATGCTGTGACACCTGTTTCCAGGACCACCACGTGGGGGTAGAGGAGGGTCTTGGTCAGCTCTGGTTCGCTGACCATGACGCAAGCAGTCAAGCTATGAGTCGCTGACTGCATTCTCTATTGCTATATGAGAATGGACACAAAGGAGGATAAGAAAATGATAGAGCAGTTGCACCAAAAACACAGAATACAAAAGACATCTTTTCTTAAAAATGCAAAAGAAGCTAGCATCAAACACCACCTACCGTTAGAAATCCAATGGTAACTATCCATAATGAACCACCTTGTTGGCAGGCAACTACTCCCACAAAAAGAACTGAACTCTCTGACCCCTCAGCAGACAAGAACACTTAATTACCACTACTGAAAACCATCGCTTTAGAAACTATAGACTCATATCCACAAGACATCATCCATGTCTACACAGCATGGATGTGCATTTAAAGCTACCACAAATGCTGGATATGGCGCAGTGATAAAATACGCCAACCTGCACCCAGAAGACCACCCTTGCATCTTTGGCCCTTGCGGAGACATTTGTTTCAGCTATGATGCAGAAATAACAGCACTAGAAAAAGCATTGTGCCGGATAATCTCAGACTTTGAAAGTGGCATCACTCCACCTGAGGATATCGTTATGTTCTCAGACTCAAAAACAAATAAGCACTCCAAGCCCTAGAAAGCAAAATGTCTCCTAATATTAATAACATCTGTAGATTAATTGACCAACTGTTCATTTCCTATTGCGTCGAAATTACACTCCAGTGGATCCCTGGACATGTCGGAGTCCCAGGAAATGAAAAAGGCGACAAACTATCCAAAAGTGGAGCAGCACTGCCCCAGTTCCCATCAAGTACCACACTGCAAACCTGCCAACAGATCCTGAGAAACAATTATAGGCAAGAATGACTAAACCAGTGGGCTACCTCCCAGACAGGGCGTCCATTCTTCAAACATCACGCTAAACCAAACCCTCAAGATCCAGTTAAACAACTGAAAAGAAGAGATCAGAGTCTAATTTTCCAGCTGAGAACAGGCCATGCCCCCGTCAATAAACATTTAAATAGAATAGACCCACTACGTGAACCAAACTGTAGGCACTGCCACCATCATGAGGAATCAGTTGAACACCTGCTGTTACGTAACTTACAGTGCCCAAGACTAACTGACCTGCGACACCAGCTACTCCCATCGCACCCAACCGATATATATATATATATATATATATATATACATATATATATATATATATATATATATATATATATATATATATATATATATATATATATATATATATATATATATATATATATATATATATATATATATATATATATATATATATATGTACACCTAGCTTGCGGCCTATATCACTGAATATCAGTCATGGACATGCCTTTCTCACTGTTTGATTATTTCTAGCTTTTCTTGAAAACTGAGAATCTTATGTTTAGGTGCCATTATGAATATTATAAGCACAAATATAAGTATGAATACTGTATTATAAGCACAAAAATAAGAGATGCACTGCGCACAATTTCTAAGACTTAATCTCAAACGACTGAACGAAAAGATAGCGCCGAGTCGATTGAGAGAAAAAAGCAGCGCGTGGTCACAGAAGCGCATGGAAAGTCGTGGACACATGACGAAATAGATCGAAAGAGCGGACCACTCGTCGAATATATGAGCTCTGGTTATAACTGAAAAAGGTCGAAAGAGCGGATCACCGATAAGCGGGGGAACCTGTACTTGTAAAGTCTTCGCTGCAAGTAGGCACACTCTCTCTCTCTCTCTCAAAAAAAAATCTCTCGAATCAGTTCACTTTAAAAATAAGTAAAGTATCTCGTTAAACCCTTGATGGGTTATAATTAAAACATCTGGTGTACTAATTCAAGAAAATAAAGTCAGATTTCCAAGACCCAAATAGTACCTTCCTGCCCCCTCCACTCAGATCAAATAGAGTAAATCAAAACTAAATTTATGTGAATGTTTTTGTGTGCGACCTCCCCTTTCCAAGAAACAAACAAACAATTAAAAAAAAAACAAAAAACTAAAATGAAGTCATTCATAACTGCCCTGTTGTTAACAAGGTGAAAGGGAGTGAGAAAGCCCGAGAGTGTCCGAGAGTACATCAAATCCACCAATTATCTGCCATTAGCTATACAAGCACCCCATCAGACAACCCCTTTTACACACACCATCATTGATCCTTATACATTAATTTTAGTTCTTGTTATATACTATTTTACTATATTGGGCAATTCTCTAGGTCTTTCTATTCTCAACACACGAATTGCGTCCCTGTAAATAATCTAATACTGGTTTTCTCTGTTGTTCATACTTCCTACATTTTATTAGGAAATGCTCTAAATTATTTTTTTTCTAGACACTCTGCACATTAGGGTTATTCTATTCTAAGATAGCCCAGTCCCAGTTGCAGTCTAAGAAGTTCCTTATTGCCACCAATTTTCAGTTCTCTAGATACCTGACACGTTCTTGTTGGAGTCTTGAACAATCTAAATGCATGTCAGCTCTTCAGACTTCCATCCCACTCTACTGTCCATTCCTCAGTTATTATTCTATTAATTACGCTTTTGATTGCAGTTTTACTCATCCCCACATTTATTTGGTTTTTATTATTTCTACTTTTCTTAGCTTCTTTAACTGCCTTTTCATTTCCTTCTATGCCACCATGTGAAGGTATCGAAGCTATGGAATTAGTTCACAGTCCAGGGTTGCCAGATGAAAATGTGTGATAAAAGCCAAACACATTCACACACAAATAATAAAATAAAATACTTTAAAAAAAATAGCAAAAAACAAACAAACGAACAAAAAAGCCAAACTATTTAAACAGATTATTCATACTCACACCACAAACAAAGTTCCAGATCGAGGCCATCAATAAAATCCCTGCTGGAACTTTCGCCATATACTTTGTCAGACGTATAGTGTTTTAACATTTTTGACGATGCAGTGAAGTCCTTACAATATTTATTTGAAAACAATAGTTATGCACTCATTCTTACAATTGCGTAAAGCAGATGCAGTTAATGTACTCTCTCGAAAATAGAAAAGTGCGCAAATGAAGGTGTGCATGAACAGTTTGATTATGGAAAGAAGCCAATAAAACGATTGATAAACAGTACATGAACTGGAGATAGGAAAGTGCGGAAATGCAGATTAAATCAACTGACAATTGTTAAGTCGTTTTTTTATTAAGGGGAGTTAACTGTTAAAAGATTTGTAGGTACGGGTCGGTTTTTTTTTATACACCCCTGTAAGCACACTTTTTGTGATGAGATGAATGCTCGGTGATTTTTTGAACGCAGCGCTACTGACTAGCTGTTAGCTTGTTTTTTTTTTAAAAATATAGTAAGGAATCTGGTCGAAGGTTCTATGAAATAGTTTGAGGGGGGGGGAAGCGGATGAGTTCTGCTCACATCGCAAGCTGCGAGTTCGCGCTTCGATGAATTTGTAGTGAGCTGTGTTTTGCAACTGATATGTCGTGTTAGTTGTTTGCTGGCAGAGCTTGGAGAAGGTCGTTCCTTCTCGCTAGTGTGTCCCGGCGTATTTGTGATTTTTCTATGAAGGGAATTTGATAATTGAAGAGGATAATTCTTTTAAAGTAAAGATAAAGAGATTATTGTCGGGAAAGTTCTTTCTCCCAGGAGTTTATGGATTGTTTCCCAAGAGATATTACCCAGATGCCAGGGAGTACGCCGGCATTATATATTTTGTAAGAAGTCTGATTGATTTATTATAGAGGCCATGGATTGCACCGGCCGTGATTTTGATTCATGTTTATTATGATGGATTTTTTCCCTTGTTACTAGAAGTCATAGTATGCCGCTGTGTAAGCGACCAGTGATCATCATCACTTATAAAGATATTGATGTAAACCTTTATGAAACGTGAGCTGCTGTGTTCTGCAGCCTTTGTACTTTGAGTTGTGTACCTGTAGCCGAATCTTTGGATATTGTTTGAAGGGATTTATGCTATGAGTTACTGCATTCTACAGCCTATTGAGACTGCGATGCAAGTCTTTTTTGGTTGGATGACTATTTTTGCTGTATGTCTACGAAATGAACTTACTTATCTGATGCACCATGATTTGCTATGAAGAGTCGTCCTATGTTACCATGATGTTTACGTGACTGTGGCGTAATAAACTATTTAAACATTACCAGTCGTTGCAACGTTTCCTGACTCGTACATTTACTGTAGTGTGTGGTTCCAGCCTGTGTTGGTATGCCAGAACCTTTTTTACATTCGCGTTTGTTGACAGTCACTTACTCACACATCAGTCGGCCACCCGTAAGCCTGACCTCACTGACTCTGTCATTGTCAGTCCTTGTTGTACCACACCATCCACCACCATCAACAGTAATTGAACATAATATGTACCACTCAATTTAACCTGCAAACCTAGTGGTAACATAACTGGTGGCCGTATATATTAACATTGTCCAGCCATCCCGCCTGCAGAAGGTGTTACTGCAAATCCAGCGGTAACAGAAGTGGTGAGCCAGTTCTTTGGGGTGCCATACCAACTACAAGGAAATCAAGTGAAGATGTGCAGCATTTCCAGTTCTACAAGATCTACAGTGTGACCAGTTCAAGTTTTTTCGTGAGCAAGTTTCTACTGGAAGTACGAGGTTGCAAGGTTTACAAGTTTCAAATAGACGTCATCCAGTGTCAAGGACCTGAAAGGCCAAGAGATCCTGTGGCCATCAACGTTCTACTTTATCGATACCTGTTGTATATCATTGTTGTTGTTACGGAGGCCGGGATTTTTTCCTTTTGCAAGATAAGTGGTTGTTTGTAGTGTAAGCTGTGCCACTGTATGTTTTGATTGAACCTTCCTCATAGCTTACACTATTATATTCCTTTTTTCTATGTTATGTGTTTCATATTTATGTGGGCGGTTGGTGAGGTGACTTACGGTAGGATATATCCCACTTTACCGAGGGCCTACGTAAGCGTTCTGTAGGGACTTTCTTGCGAATTTCCCGCAGTGGAAATTTCCAGCGAACTTTTTGCTGACGTATTTCAGTCCACTGTGTTTGGTAATTTGTGACACTATTGTTTAGGTGTGACGAAACGTCTCAGTGTTGTTGTCGTTATATTTTTCTCTGTACCTTAGTTTTTTGATTGATTTGTTTGTGAGTGTCTTCCTCCTCTTACTATCTTTGATTTATATACAAATTTTTCGTTTATACATTGTGCTGTCGTTTGTCTTGTCATTCTATTCGCAGCTTTCATTGCAAGCTTTGCAATATTTTTTTCTTTATTTCTGCTTTCTTACTTTAGTTGATTCCTGCGAACGTGGTCATTTGTGCTTTATGTCGTGTCTTTGTCACGTCTGTTTGTATTGTCTATTTTGTCATGCGCTGTCAATATTATAATGCATAATAAATATATAGGTAATTAATTATATTATTATACTTAAAGGTAATTGTACAGGTTCTTAGGCAAGGACTTGTCACCCACTGAGTTGGGATAAAATGAGTTTTTCCAGGAATATATTTACATAGGTTATCTATCTCATATAATTGGACATAATGTCTACTTTAGATTACTTCATTGAGCAAGGGAAATCCCTTGGTATGACTACTGAGGAAGTAAAAGAATTTGCACTTGCCGAATATGCCAAGGCGCAGAAGTCAGAAGAAAAGAAACAGAAATTAGAAGTTGAAAAACAGAAAATGGAAATGGAAAAACAGAAATTAGAGGCCGAAGATAGAAAAATTCAACAGCAAATGCAAATGCAGGCAGAAGAAAGAAAACTTCAGTTGGAAAATGAAAAACAGAAATTAGAGGCTGAAGATAGAAAAATTCAACAGCAAATGGAAGAGAAAAAAAATGCAAATGCAAATGGAAGAAAAAAAGCTTCAGATGCAAGCCGAAGAAAACCAAAGACTACACGAGGAAAGGATCTTATCTATGGAACTGGAGAAAATAAAAAAAGTTAGTTGCTTATCCTTTACAGGACGTGGCAATCGACCCCAGCTTTTATTGGCTGTTTGTGATTTTTCTAGGCAATTTTTTTTATTCAGTAGTTTGCCATTGCTTTCTGAACGGTACGGCGCTTATAACATTGTTAAAAATCCACACAAAGCGATCTGCTACCAAACCGCCTGCAGCAGGTTTCGAACCTGGTATATCTGGATTATGAAACTGCGTTCATATCTATTAGGCCACAGACGCCGACTGGAGAAAATAAAGGTAGTGAATATTGGTAATACACAAAATGAGACAAACAATCAAACAACTTCTAATAAGGCAAATACTATTTCTTATAAAATCAGATTGCCTCCTTTCAACTCTGCCTATGACGATATTTCATTCTATCTGAATAGATTTGAACTTTCATGCGAATCTCATAAGATAGACAAGTCGGAATATTGTGCACGACTTATGGAAATACTCAAGGGTGAAGCTATGAACACTATAAGTATGTTGGAAGGCCCTGACAAGAATAACTATGATGTTGTCAGAGCGGTCTTGTTAAAAAAATACCAACTGGATGAAGACGGTTATCGCCTACGCTTTAAGTCTTTATTGCCAGAGACAGGGAAAGATTTTTCAGACTTTATAGCAAATACTCGCCTTACTTTTTCACGTTGGGTGGAACTTTCAAAAACTGAACATACATACGAAGCCCTCATGGACTTATTGCTTCGTGACAAAGTCATGTCGTCTGTAAACGCTTCTTTTCTTTCTTTTTTACATGAGCGAAAACCTGCAAACTTGAAAGATATGGAACAATATTGTCGCCAATACGTCACTGCACACCCAAATGTGACTTTTCACTCTGAGGTCAAAGAAGGTTTACCCGTGGCTTCAGCAATACCATATGGTCCTAATTTGCGCAGTAGATCTCAAAGTGCTGAGCGCAATTTTGGTAGAAGAGATAATCGTGATTTTGGACGGTACCAAAAGGGTCCACCACGTAGTAATTCTCCTTCTCCAAGAAACTGGAGACAATTTAACAGTCCTCAACATTTTGGTTCCAACAATTATGGAAATTTTGGAAGGGGTAACTATAATAGAGATTATCAACATTACAATAATTTTTCTCGAGGACAACAAAATCCATCTAACAGATATTTTGACCAAAGGGGAAATAGTAATCGCGACAATGCTAACTGGGGTTCAAATCAGAACAATAGTTTCAATAGAGTGAATAACAATGCTCCCAATAGAGATAATAGTCGCGATAGATCGCGATATGACAGTAGATCTCCAAATAATAATAGATCTTATCGCCATGCTAATTCTGCTCAACAAGAGCCCTAGGTTATAAATAATCAAGGTAACAATAATGATAGCGTCTCTAACACTATTGCTTGCTCTGCTTTCGATTTCGAGAGAGCATCTCAGTGCACGGAGTGCAAAACGTTGTTCCAACCTACAGCCATAACTACCTTGAGTTGCGGTCATCCTCTACCTACTCTTCCTGCCTTAGCTGTGCATGACCGTTTCAGGCGATCTTTGTCCTCTCAAGGCTGTGTGTGGTCCCGGATTCCGGGTCCTCCCAGTAAAGCAGAGGCAGCGCAATGTGTCTGTGCCCGTCTAGATAACGCCATTTGGAAGTGGTTGAGGCTCGGTAACTGCTACGCCATTGATGAGCGAGCCTGTGTCCTATCAAGACTGTGTGCGGTCCTGGTTGCCGGGGTCCTGGCTACCGGGTCCTCCCAGTTCGGATGGGCCAAGCTTGCTTTTTCTTGGTAATGCAGCTCGGTAGTGGTAGAGGCTCGGCGCTGGCTGTGCCGACCCCTCGATACGTCTTGTCTCGGAGATATAACCCCCTTTGCAGGGTAGAGAACCAATTTTCGCGTGGCATTGCACCCTCGCCACCTGAGGAGAGGTTCCCTGGGGTTGCAACAAAGCCCACTGGTGACTGGCATCGTCGCCAGTCACCACTGTCTTCGGAGGTTGTTACGTGCAGTCTTTGATATCTTACAATTTTATACATAGGTAATTTTTTAGTGCTTAAGGGAAAGTCATTATTGAGTTACTTCCCTTGAAAGTTGTGTCGGCTCTTTCGATCAAACTCCGCGGATAAATCCATTTTACTGCGATTTATTCGTTGTTTGGGTAATAATAGATTGTTCTTGCTTCAGAATATCTATGGCCTGAATTTATGTGTATTGTTTGTCTGAGTAGGACGAGTCTGTCTTATATCTGTATATCTTTACATATCTAAGTCGAACTATATGTTCTGTTGTCTCTAGAGAGGTCGAAGGCTATTCGGCGGATGTGTCGCTAGAGTGTGGTGTGATTTGGCTTCGTCCTGATAGGGACTGTGTGTTTCCTATGTCGGCCTGTCGCCGGGGAAAAAGTGATCTCAGTATTTGTGGGGAAGGTGATAGTCGTCTAAACCTATCGTGTATGCTTTACCCCAGTGTTTAGTCGTATTGCCAAGGAATGGCAGTTTCATATTTCCTATACCAAGGTAATCAAAGATACTCTTATGAACTCTCGATCGAAGCCACCATTTTCGATAGTTACGATTTGAATGTCTAAGAGAATATATTTGACTCGATGAAAACGACTTCGATTCCTAGCAGCACTATATCCTGTAGATTGCAGTCAATTGTTCATGATCAAATCTACAGAGCAATGAAATGTTTTATGAATGACTAACTTTAGGACAGATTCATTATCTGTATCCAAACGTGAGTGACAGCTCACGAGTGAAGCCATCTTGGAACCAAAACATGTAGTGACTTTCAAGAAGAGAAAAGGGATGCCCGTATTATCGCTTGTTTAGTCCAGAGATCACTGCTACACATGAGAACCCGTTATTAGCGGTTCAATATTATTATATGGAAAAATATGTGCTGAACATTATGTTGAAGAATCGTCGCTAGACGAGATTAGGTTTAGAAGCCATCTGAAATATTGTTTATAAGCTGACGTGCCCAGTCAGTGAAGTCAGATGATATATGTATGGGCGATACTGAGTGCTTGGCTACTGACAGTCCATTATACACTTATTCTACATGAGTGCCCATGTAACATTGCAAGACCATTTATCCACTGTACTATGATGTATTATGGCAACCTGTGATTTGTCACTATCTGTGCTGTCGAGTGTGTACGTCCAATTAAACTTTAGAAAAGGTACACAGTCGTTGGTGTCGATGACTTCCAGCCATACATGAGTGTGAGAAAAGAACATTTTTTTGTCAACACCACGAACCTTTATCATCATTCGCACATTATACACTCAATCCATGTCTACACACCACTGCGTAGGTCAAGTTGACATTCCATACACTACAGTGGAGCAAACAACACCATAGAGATCTTATCAACTGATGATGATGATGATGTCTGCTTCCATCCACTTATATCTATCTTTTGGTGGATATCATTAACGGGAATAAAAATCCAACGTTATCAACCTTATCAACTGGTGGACCAGCTTTCTGGGTTTGACCTCGCAGAAGTTCAGAAGTCAACAGATTACCGATACCAGACCGTTTCCTGTGGCTGATACGACACACTTGCAGTATTGGTTTGCTCTTTGTCAACACTTCGTCACGTGACCTGTCAGGTGAATGCAGTATGTAGGTCAGCGTTGTTGACATTTTTTACATTAGACATTATAGAGTTTCACAGAACAGTTGGATCAATTCTTGTCAATGTTAACAGGAAGACAGTATGAGTGAACTAAGAAGTCCTATTTTCATCGATGGATCTTCTTGTTTTCCATATATGAACTTTAATATTTAAGGCCAGAATGTTTAATTGAATAAAGTGGCAGTTTGTTTGTTTTCATAAAAATAACTTTGCCATTACTGTAAAACTGAGCCTATTTTGCAACACATACTATCATACACATAATTTATATATATTTATGTTTACATGTTATTTGTTTGTATAGTATGTTAGTTTCTATGTCAGCGGGTTGTGTTTAAGGTTGGGCGGCGTCCTCACAACAGAATATCCCACGTCATAGAGGGTCCGTTGTGGGCGTTTTCTATAGGTGCAATTTTCTTGATTGAAAATTTGCTGCGACAACTGTTGCTTTTGTGTTAGCTGTGAAGTCTGTAATTATTGTTATTTTTGTAATATTTCTTTGTTCTTTAGTTTTGTTTTGATTTGTTTGTAATTTGTTGGTCTAACCTTTTCTATCTTTCAGTTCTATTCTCAATTTATATTCATATATTGTGACGTCATTTGTGTTGTTATTCTTTGCAGATTCAGTGATTATTTTCATTGATTTCCCTATTTGATTTATTTTGATTTCTGCAAACGTTCTTGTATTGTCAGTCCTATTTGTACTTTATGTATTCTGTTGGTTGACATATGTTTTATATAGGTATATTTCATAAGACACAATTGCCTGTGCACTGCACTTGGATTATGGTATAAACCAGTACCTGATTATTATTACTATTATACAAGACCTTATTAAAGGCTTGTGACCCACAGATATTGGGATAGTATACTGATTAATCAAGTCATTGAGAACTTGTGGTATTATTATTGATTCAGGTGATTAGTATTATTGTTAGACATCATGGCTACATTAGAATACTTCATTACACAAGGGAAAGCCCTTGATAAGACTGGTCAACAATTAGAACAATGGGCAGTTGCTCAATATGACAAAGCATTAGCTGCAGAAGAGAAAAGATTAGCTGCAGAAGAAAGAAAAGCTATGGCGGAAGAGAAAAGATTAGAAAGAGAAGCTGAGGCTGCTGCTGAACAAAAGAAATTGCAGATGCAGGTGGAGGAAAGGAGATTTGAAGCTGAACAAAAAAAATTAGAAAGAGAAGCTGCAGCTGAACAAAAAAAATTAGAAAGAGAAGCTGCTGCGGAACAAAAAAGATTAGACAGTGAAGCTGAACAAAAAAAATTAGAAAGAGAAGCTGCTGCGGAACAAAAAAGATTAGACAGTGAAGCTGAACAAAAAAGATTAGACAGGGAAGCTGAACAAAAAAGATTAGACAGGGAGGCTGAACAAAAAAGATTAGATGCTGAAGAGAAAAAAGCAATAAGAGAACATGAATTTGAGTTAGAGAAATTGAGATTGACAAGTATGAGTAATGTTAATCAGGCATCTAGTGGTAATGGTAAACCTTCTACTTACAAGGTTAAGGTTCCACCGTTCAATCAGTCCAGTGACGATATTACATTCTGGCTGGATAGATTTGAACGTTCTTGTCGTACACATAATGTGGATAAATCACAATACGCTAATCAATTATCAGAAAACTTGAAAGGTGAATCTTTGACTAGATTATGCCTTGTAGGAGAAGCAGATAAGGATAATTATGATGTCATTAGGGCGGCTTTGATAAAAAAATATCAGCTAAGTGAGGAAGGCTATCGCCTTTTATTTAAAACGATGGTGCCTGAGACGGGTGTAGAATTCTCAGAATTCACTGCAAAGGCACGTCTCACAGTTGATCGTTGGATTGAGCTTTCCAAAACAGAAAAAACGTATGAAGGACTTATGGATTTGTTGCTCAGAGATAAGATTATGTCATGTGTGAACAAACCTTTCCTTGAATTTATACATGAGCGTAAACCCAAATCTCTAAAAGAAATGGAAGAATATTGTTCCCAATATGTCACTGCACACCCCGACGTGACTTTTGGCAACACTAAGATTAAGGAGAGTATGCCAGTTGCTTCAGCAACACCATACAATCCCAATTATTCACACAGATTTCAGGGACCTCAAAACAGATTTGATAAAAAAGGTAACCATAATAGTTATCAAAACCAAGGTAACCAATCATTTCAGGGTTCTTCTTCAAAGAACTGGAGACGACTGATAGCTCTCGACACAGGGGTGGTCATAATTATAGGAATTTCCGTAGAGGAAGTAATTATAGAAACTATCAGGGTTATCCGTCTTGGAGTCAACAAGATCATAATTACAGAGATACTCATTATAATGAATATGATAATGGTAACCAAGGGAACTATGACTCAAACCCAAATAGGGGTTACAATAGAGGTAACAATAACTACAGAGGTGATAATAACCGAGGTAGATCTCAATACAAAAGACATAAACCACATTTTCAGGCAAACTCTGCACAACAAGAGTCCAATGAAGCCTATAAACAGAGTAAAGATAATAATGATGCTAGTAATATGGCATGTGCCGCTTTTGATTTTGGGAGAGCATCTCAGTGCCCCCAATGCAAAACGCTATTTGAGCCAACCACAGTGTCTACTTTAAGCTGTGGCCATCCTCTTCCTGCTCTTCCGGCATCAGTCGCGCATGATGGAAGAGGTTCTCTTGTCTTACATAAGGGTTTAGTGAATAACAATCCAGTCTCTGTGCTATTTGATTCTGGATGCACCACAATTGGTGTTAGGCAGTCACTCGTAGATCCTTCCCGTGCCACTGGACAAGTAGTCAAATGTGTAACATTTGGCGGCACATTAGAGAAATACTCTACTGCTATCATTAGGATTGCTACTCCTTTCTTTACAGGAGATGTACACGCATGTCTTCTTCCGAATCCGATCGCTGACCTCATCATCGGTCGCATTCATGGAGTCAAAGAATGCACTCCGCAACAAATTTCCACGTGGGAAAGGCAAAACATGCAGATTGCTAACGCTGTAGTCACTAGAGCTCAGGCTCTTAATATGCCTCAAACTTCATCTATTGAAAATAATGAAGTGCATAACCAAGATAATCCCTTGGTAATTTCTCGTGACTCGTTTATAAAACAGCAAGAAGATGATCCCACTCTGAAGAAATTCTTCATTCTTGCAACTAAAGGTGATCCGAATAAAGACACAAGTCGTAAATCGTGGATTACAAAGAAGAATGGCGTACTTGTACGTATGGTTCAAGACTCCATTACGTCAAGTCATTCTCAAATCCTGGTTCCCAAGAATTTGAGAGTTAAAATTTTGCAGCACGCTCACGACTCTCAGTGTGCTGGACACATGGGTTTTTCCCGTACTAAGTCAAGAGTCCTTGCGGCTTTCTTTTGGCCATTGGTAAACAAGGACATACGGATTTATTGTCGATCTTGTAAAGTATGTCAGGAAGTTAAATCCAAAGGTCCACGGCATGCTGCACCCATTCAGGCGGCGGACATTCCTATTCGGCCGTTCCAAAAAATGGCCATAGACATAATTGGTCCATTTAAGATCAAGTCTGCCAGAGGACATCAGTTTATCTTGACGTGTGTTGATATGTGCACACGTTGGCCAGAGGCTATTCCTCTGAAGAGCATTACTACTGCTGATATTGCAGATGCTCTTTGGCTTATATTTTCTCGTCTGGGGTTCCCCGGAGAGATATTGTCAGACCATGGCACCCAACTAATATCAGATACCATGTCTCAAGTAATGTCTACTCTGCAGATAGATAGATCTTTAAGTAGTATCTACCATCCAATGTCTAATGGTATGGTCGAACGCCTTAATAGAACACTTAAAAACTTACTGGGGAAGATAACTGAGGATCATCCTCAGGACTGGGACAGAGTTTTACCTGCGGCCCTCTTCGCTTACAGAGAGGTACCCAATGAACATACGGGATTTTCTCCCTTTGAACTCGTCTTTGGCGCGCGTCCGCGTGGCCCTATGTCGTTGCTTCACGATCTCATAACATCTGACAATATTGACGATGACACAAAGTCATCCTACGAATATGTCATCGCGTTGAGACAAAAGATTATCGAAGCATGCAAATTAGCAACTTCTTCTTCTGAATTTGCGAAACAGAAGGCAAGGCAATTTGCCAATAAGAAGAGATGCTTACGACAACTTTGTCCTGGTGACAAAGCATTTGTATTACTACCTTGTAGGGAAAACAGATTACTTATTTCTTGGAAAGGTCCGTACGATATAATATCGAAAATTTCCGATGTCGACTATATTGTCGATATTGATGGGAAGCATAAAACCTTCCACATCAATATGCTTACTGAATTCCATGAACGTCCGGATTATTTGCAACCCATTTTCCAAGCAACGGACAATTCTCCAGTACCACATGGTCATTACTCATCACTGTCCGTGATACAGGATGAGGAAACAAGTTTTTCAGATGTAAATCTTCCTCTTCCAATGATCCCACTTCATTCCAGTGAATCATGGAAGAACGTTACTGTCTCTCCTGATTTGTCTCTAGGAGAACAGCGACAAGTTTCAACTATGTTGCAAACATTTCAGGATGTACTCACTGACATCCCTGGACAAACGAATGTCATTCAACATGACATTGTTCTAACTGACCATACTCCTATTAGGATTAGACCTTATCCTATACCTATACATTTTCAAGCACAGGTCGAGAAAGAGTTGGATGAGATGATAGATTTGAAAATAATCGAACCATCCACCTCTGCATATTCTTCGCCGATGGTTATTGTGCGTAAAAAAGACAATAACATACGTCTTTGCGTTGACTATCGAAAATTGAATCAAGTAACTAAGTTCGATGCCGAACCTATGCCTTTACTGGAAGAGCTACTTACTCGACTCTCCAAATCTCATTTTTTCACTAAACTTGATTTGTCTAAAGGATATTGGCAAGTTCCTTTATCTGAACGCGCCAAACCTCTCACGGCTTTTTCAACACCTAGAGGTTTGTTCCAATGGAATTTTATGCCTTTCGGTCTTATGAACGCACCAGCTACATTCGTACGCATGATGCGCCGAATCCTATCTTATCGGTCAGATGTCATTGCATATCTAGACGACATCTGTCTTTTCAGCGATACTTGGGAAGATCACTATTCGGGGTTAGATGAATTGCTGTCTACTTTGCGTGAGCACAACCTGACAGCGAAACCCTCTAAAGCCTATATTGGTTTTAGCGAAATTTCTTTCCTAGGCCACCGAGTTGGTCATGGTTTCCTAAAGACAGAGGACCATAATACTAGTAAGATACTTAACATCTCAATCCCTAAGACTAAAAAACAGGTGAGAAGTCTGTTAGGTCTTATTCAATTTTATGGCAGATTCATTCAGAATCTATCCTCTATCATGGCACCTCTCTCAACACTTCTAAAGAAAGGTTCGCCTAATGTGGTCCACTGGTCTCAGGAATGCCAATGCTCTCTGGATAAGATTAAAACACTGTTTTCAACACCACCTATTTTAGTGCTACCCACTAAAGATAAGACATTCGTTCTTCGTAGTGACGCTTCATCCACTGGGATTGGAGCGGCACTAATGCAAGAGTACTCTGGAACTCTGCATCCTGTAATGTATATTTCCAGAAAACTTAATGCGGCAGAAAGGAATTATTCGGTTTTAGACCGTGAGCTATTAGCTATGGTTTGGTCGATCCTCAAACTACAGAGATTCCTTCTAGGCGCACATTTCATAGTAGAAACCGACCAAAAAGCTCTTACTGCTATACAGAGTAAGAATTTGAAGAGCTCGAGGTCTACTCGATATGCAATTGCTCTTCAACCTTTTCATTTCTCTGTGCGAGCTATTCGTGGATCAGATAATGTGATGGCAGACATTCTGTCAAGATGCCCACATGATTCCACATAACTATTAGGGCTTAGACTTCTTGATATGTCTAGTTCTATAGTAGTTCCTTTTCTATATCATGATAGATACACATTTGTAATTTAATAATATAATGATTGTATCACTACATAGCGGTTCATTGATGTTTATTCACCGCTGTGCTTTGATGATTTTTTTCTTCATAAATCATAAATTTAAGATATCTAATGCGAAATGATGATATGAATTTTTTAGGCATTGTGTAATTGCCAGAATTGTATTATACTTTGATGACACCTTCCTGGAAAAATATACTTGTAGAGAAATAATTTCTCTCAGTTTATGAGACACATTCTCACCAGTCGCTCCATAAGTCGACTTAGCCTCATATTAGGCGTTATAGGTATTCCTGATATTTTCATCTGCGCATTATTCATGCGTTGTGAGCCTATTGTACGTTGCTCCTAGATGTATTTCAAAAAAAAAAAAAAATGTTCCATTTTTTTTTTTCCCGGGAGGTGTGGTAAGACTGTTACGTGCAGTCTTTGATATCTTACAATATTATACATAGGTAATTTTTTAGTGCTTAAGGGAAAGTCATTATTGAGTTACTTCCCTTGAAAGTTGTGTCGGCTCTTTCGATCAAACTCCGCGGATAAATCCATTTTACTGCGATTTATTCGTTGTTTGGGTAATAATAGATTGTTCTTGCTTCAGAATATCTATGGCCTGAATTTATGTGTATTGTTTGTCTGAGTAGGACGAGTCTGTCTTATATCTGTATATCTTTACATATCTAAGTCGAACTATATGTTCTGTTGTCTCTAGAGAGGTCGAAGGCTATTCGGCGGATGTGTCGCTAGAGTGTGGTGTGATTTGGCTTCGTCCTGATAGGGACTGTGTGTTTTCCATGTCGGCCTGTCGCCGGGGAAAAAGTGATCTCAGTATTTGTGGGGAAGGTGATAGTCGTCTAAACCTATCGTGTATGCTTTACCCCAGTGTTTAGTCGTATTGCCAAGGAATGGCAGTTTCATATTTCCTATACCAAGGTAATCAAAGATACTCTTATGAACTCTCGATCGAAGCCACCATTTTCGATAGTTACGATTTGAATGTCTAAGAGAATATATTTGACTCGATGAAAACGACTTCGATTCCTAGCAGCACTATATCCTGTAGATTGCAGTCAATTGTTCATGATCAAATCTACAGAGCAATGAAATGTTTTATGAATGACTAACTTTAGGACAGATTCATTATCTGTATCCAAACGTGAGTGACAGCTCACGAGTGAAGCCATCTTGGAACCAAAACATGTAGTGACTTTCAAGAAGAGAAAAAGGGATGCCCGTATTATCGCTTGTTTAGTCCAGAGATCACTGCTACACATGAGAACCCGTTATTAGCGGTTCAATATTATTATATGGAAAAATATGTGCTGAACATTATGTTGAAGAATCGTCGCTAGACGAGATTAGGTTTAGAAGCCATCTGAAATATTGTTTATAAGCTGACGTGCTCAGTCAGTGAAGTCAGATGATATATGTATGGGCGATACTGAGTGCTTGGCTACTGACAGTCCATTATACACTTATTCTACATGAGTGCCCATGTAACATTGCAAGACCATTTATCCACTGTACTATGATGTATTATGGCAACCTGTGATTTGTCACTATCTGTGCTGTCGAGTGTGTACGTCCAATTAAACTTTAGAAAAGGTACACAGTCGTTGGTGTCGATGACTTCCAGCCATACATGAGTGTGAGAAAAGAACATTTTTTTGTCAACACCACGAACCTTTATCATCATTCGCACATTATACACTCAATCCATGTCTACACACCACTGCGTAGGTCAAGTTGACATTCCATACACTACAGTGGAGCAAACAACACCATAGAGATCTTATCAACTGATGATGATGATGATGTCTGCTTCCATCCACTTATATCTATCTTTTGGTGGATATCATTAACGGGAATAAAAATCCAACGTTATCAACCTTATCAACTGGTGGACCAGCTTTCTGGGTTTGACCTCGCAGAAGTTCAGAAGTCAACAGATTACCGATACCAGACCGTTTCCTGTGGCTGATACGACACACTTGCAGTATTGGTTTGCTCTTTGTCAACACTTCGTCACGTGACCTGTCAGGTGAATGCAGTATGTAGGTCAGCGTTGTTGACATTTTTTACATTAGACATTATAGAGTTTCACAGAACAGTTGGATCAATTCTTGTCAATGTTAACAGGAAGACAGTATGAGTGAACTAAGAAGTCCTATTTTCATCGATGGATCTTCTTGTTTTCCATATATGAACTTTAATATTTAAGGCCAGAATGTTTAATTGAATAAAGTGGCAGTTTGTTTGTTTTCATAAAAATAACTTTGCCATTACTGTAAAACTGAGCCTATTTTGCAACACATACTATCATACACATAATTTATATATATTTATGTTTACATGTTATTTGTTTGTATAGTATGTTAGTTTCTATGTCAGCGGGTTGTGTTTAAGGTTGGGCGGCGTCCTCACAACAGAATATCCCACGTCATAGAGGGTCCGTTGTGGGCGTTTTCTATAGGTGCAATTTTCTTGATTGAAAATTTGCTGCGACAACTGTTGCTTTTGTGTTAGCTGTGAAGTCTGTAATTATTGTTATTTTTGTAATATTTCTTTGTTCTTTAGTTTTGTTTTGATTTGTTTGTAATTTGTTGGTCTAACCTTTTCTATCTTTCAGTTCTATTCTCAATTTATATTCATATATTGTGACGTCATTTGTGTTGTTATTCTTTGCAGATTCAGTGATTATTTTCATTGATTTCCCTATTTGATTTATTTTGATTTCTGCAAACGTTCTTGTATTGTCAGTCCTATTTGTACTTTATGTATTCTGTTGGTTGACATATGTTTTATATAGGTATATTTCATAAGACACAATTGCCTGTGCACTGCACTTGGATTATGGTATAAACCAGTACCTGATTATTATTACTATTATACAAGACCTTATTAAAGGCTTGTGACCCACAGATATTGGGATAGTATACTGATTAATCAAGTCATTGAGAACTTGTGGTATTATTATTGATTCAGGTGATTAGTATTATTGTTAGACATCATGGCTACATTAGAATACTTCATTACACAAGGGAAAGCCCTTGATAAGACTGGTCAACAATTAGAACAATGGGCAGTTGCTCAATATGACAAAGCATTAGCTGCAGAAGAGAAAAGATTAGCTGCAGAAGAAAGAAAAGCTATGGCGGAAGAGAAAAGATTAGAAAGAGAAGCTGAGGCTGCTGCTGAACAAAAGAAATTGCAGATGCAGGTGGAGGAAAGGAGATTTGAAGCTGAACAAAAAAAAAAAATTAGAAAGAGAAGCTGCTGCGGAACAAAAAAGATTAGACAGTGAAAACAAAAAAAATTAGAAAGAGAAGCTGCTGCGGAACAAAAAAGATTAGACAGTGAAGCTGAACAAAAAAGATTAGACAGGGAAGCTGAACAAAAAAGATTAGACAGGGAGGCTGAACAAAAAAGATTAGATGCTGAAGAGAAAAAAGCAATAAGAGAACATGAATTTGAGTTAGAGAAATTGAGATTGACAAGTATGAGTAATGTTAATCAGGCATCTAGTGGTAATGGTAAACCTTCTACTTACAAGGTTAAGGTTCCACCGTTCAATCAGTCCAGTGACGATATTACATTCTGGCTGGATAGATTTGAACGTTCTTGTCGTACACATAATGTGGATAAATCACAATACGCTAATCAATTATCAGAAAACTTGAAAGGTGAATCTTTGACTAGATTATGCCTTGTAGGAGAAGCAGATAAGGATAATTATGATGTCATTAGGGCGGCTTTGATAAAAAAATATCAGCTAAGTGAGGAAGGCTATCGCCTTTTATTTAAAACGATGGTGCCTGAGACGGGTGTAGAATTCTCAGAATTCACTGCAAAGGCACGTCTCACAGTTGATCGTTGGATTGAGCTTTCCAAAACAGAAAAAACGTATGAAGGACTTATGGATTTGTTGCTCAGAGATAAGATTATGTCATGTGTGAACAAACCTTTCCTTGAATTTATACATGAGCGTAAACCCAAATCTCTAAAAGAAATGGAAGAATATTGTTCCCAATATGTCACTGCACACCCCGACGTGACTTTTGGCAACACTAAGATTAAGGAGAGTATGCCAGTTGCTTCAGCAACACCATACAATCCCAATTATTCACACAGATTTCAGGGACCTCAAAACAGATTTGATAAAAAAGGTAACCATAATAGTTATCAAAACCAAGGTAACCAATCATTTCAGGGTTCTTCTTCAAAGAACTGGAGACGACTGATAGCTCTCGACACAGGGGTGGTCATAATTATAGGAATTTCCGTAGAGGAAGTAATTATAGAAACTATCAGGGTTATCCGTCTTGGAGTCAACAAGATCATAATTACAGAGATACTCATTATAATGAATATGATAATGGTAACCAAGGGAACTATGACTCAAACCCAAATAGGGGTTACAATAGAGGTAACAATAACTACAGAGGTGATAATAACCGAGGTAGATCTCAATACAAAAGACATAAACCACATTTTCAGGCAAACTCTGCACAACAAGAGTCCAATGAAGCCTATAAACAGAGTAAAGATAATAATGATGCTAGTAATATGGCATGTGCCGCTTTTGATTTTGGGAGAGCATCTCAGTGCCCCCAATGCAAAACGCTATTTGAGCCAACCACAGTGTCTACTTTAAGCTGTGGCCATCCTCTTCCTGCTCTTTTCCGGCATCAGTCGCGCATGATGGAAGAGGTTCTCTTGTCTTACATAAGGGTTTAGTGAATAACAATCCAGTCTCTGTGCTATTTGATTCTGGATGCACCACAATTGGTGTTAGGCAGTCACTCGTAGATCCTTCCCGTGCCACTGGACAAGTAGTCAAATGTGTAACATTTGGCGGCACATTAGAGAAATACTCTACTGCTATCATTAGGATTGCTACTCCTTTCTTTACAGGAGATGTACACGCATGTCTTCTTCCGAATCCGATCGCTGACCTCATCATCGGTCGCATTCATGGAGTCAAAGAATGCACTCCGCAACAAATTTCCACGTGGGAAAGGCAAAACATGCAGATTGCTAACGCTGTAGTCACTAGAGCTCAGGCTCTTAATATGCCTCAAACTTCATCTATTGAAAATAATGAAGTGCATAACCAAGATAATCCCTTGGTAATTTCTCGTGACTCGTTTATAAAACAGCAAGAAGATGATCCCACTCTGAAGAAATTCTTCATTCTTGCAACTAAAGGTGATCCGAATAAAGACACAAGTCGTAAATCGTGGATTACAAAGAAGAATGGCGTACTTGTACGTATGGTTCAAGACTCCATTACGTCAAGTCATTCTCAAATCCTGGTTCCCAAGAATTTGAGAGTTAAAATTTTGCAGCACGCTCACGACTCTCAGTGTGCTGGACACATGGGTTTTTCCCGTACTAAGTCAAGAGTCCTTGCGGCTTTCTTTTGGCCATTGGTAAACAAGGACATACGGATTTATTGTCGATCTTGTAAAGTATGTCAGGAAGTTAAATCCAAAGGTCCACGGCATGCTGCACCCATTCAGGCGGCGGACATTCCTATTCGGCCGTTCCAAAAAATGGCCATAGACATAATTGGTCCATTTAAGATCAAGTCTGCCAGAGGACATCAGTTTATCTTGACGTGTGTTGATATGTGCACACGTTGGCCAGAGGCTATTCCTCTGAAGAGCATTACTACTGCTGATATTGCAGATGCTCTTTGGCTTATATTTTCTCGTCTGGGGTTCCCCGGAGAGATATTGTCAGACCATGGCACCCAACTAATATCAGATACCATGTCTCAAGTAATGTCTACTCTGCAGATAGATAGATCTTTAAGTAGTATCTACCATCCAATGTCTAATGGTATGGTCGAACGCCTTAATAGAACACTTAAAAACTTACTGGGGAAGATAACTGAGGATCATCCTCAGGACTGGGACAGAGTTTTACCTGCGGCCCTCTTCGCTTACAGAGAGGTACCCAATGAACATACGGGATTTTCTCCCTTTGAACTCGTCTTTGGCGCGCGTCCGCGTGGCCCTATGTCGTTGCTTCACGATCTCATAACATCTGACAATATTGACGATGACACAAAGTCATCCTACGAATATGTCATCGCGTTGAGACAAAAGATTATCGAAGCATGCAAATTAGCAACTTCTTCTTCTGAATTTGCGAAACAGAAGGCAAGGCAATTTGCCAATAAGAAGAGATGCTTACGACAACTTTGTCCTGGTGACAAAGCATTTGTATTACTACCTTGTAGGGAAAACAGATTACTTATTTCTTGGAAAGGTCCGTACGATATAATATCGAAAATTTCCGATGTCGACTATATTGTCGATATTGATGGGAAGCATAAAACCTTCCACATCAATATGCTTACTGAATTCCATGAACGTCCGGATTATTTGCAACCCATTTTCCAAGCAACGGACAATTCTCCAGTACCACATGGTCATTACTCATCACTGTCCGTGATACAGGATGAGGAAACAAGTTTTTCAGATGTAAATCTTCCTCTTCCAATGATCCCACTTCATTCCAGTGAATCATGGAAGAACGTTACTGTCTCTCCTGATTTGTCTCTAGGAGAACAGCGACAAGTTTCAACTATGTTGCAAACATTTCAGGATGTACTCACTGACATCCCTGGACAAACGAATGTCATTCAACATGACATTGTTCTAACTGACCATACTCCTATTAGGATTAGACCTTATCCTATACCTATACATTTTCAAGCACAGGTCGAGAAAGAGTTGGATGAGATGATAGATTTGAAAATAATCGAACCATCCACCTCTGCATATTCTTCGCCGATGGTTATTGTGCGTAAAAAAGACAATAACATACGTCTTTGCGTTGACTATCGAAAATTGAATCAAGTAACTAAGTTCGATGCCGAACCTATGCCTTTACTGGAAGAGCTACTTACTCGACTCTCCAAATCTCATTTTTTCACTAAACTTGATTTGTCTAAAGGATATTGGCAAGTTCCTTTATCTGAACGCGCCAAACCTCTCACGGCTTTTTCAACACCTAGAGGTTTGTTCCAATGGAATTTTATGCCTTTCGGTCTTATGAACGCACCAGCTACATTCGTACGCATGATGCGCCGAATCCTATCTTATCGGTCAGATGTCATTGCATATCTAGACGACATCTGTCTTTTCAGCGATACTTGGGAAGATCACTATTCGGGGTTAGATGAATTGCTGTCTACTTTGCGTGAGCACAACCTGACAGCGAAACCCTCTAAAGCCTATATTGGTTTTAGCGAAATTTCTTTCCTAGGCCACCGAGTTGGTCATGGTTTCCTAAAGACAGAGGACCATAATACTAGTAAGATACTTAACATCTCAATCCCTAAGACTAAAAAACAGGTGAGAAGTCTGTTAGGTCTTATTCAATTTTATGGCAGATTCATTCAGAATCTATCCTCTATCATGGCACCTCTCTCAACACTTCTAAAGAAAGGTTCGCCTAATGTGGTCCACTGGTCTCAGGAATGCCAATGCTCTCTGGATAAGATTAAAACACTGTTTTCAACACCACCTATTTTAGTGCTACCCACTAAAGATAAGACATTCGTTCTTCGTAGTGACGCTTCATCCACTGGGATTGGAGCGGCACTAATGCAAGAGTACTCTGGAACTCTGCATCCTGTAATGTATATTTCCAGAAAACTTAATGCGGCAGAAAGGAATTATTCGGTTTTAGACCGTGAGCTATTAGCTATGGTTTGGTCGATCCTCAAACTACAGAGATTCCTTCTAGGCGCACATTTCATAGTAGAAACCGACCAAAAAGCTCTTACTGCTATACAGAGTAAGAATTTGAAGAGCTCGAGGTCTACTCGATATGCAATTGCTCTTCAACCTTTTCATTTCTCTGTGCGAGCTATTCGTGGATCAGATAATGTGATGGCAGACATTCTGTCAAGATGCCCACATGATTCCACATAACTATTAGGGCTTAGACTTCTTGATATGTCTAGTTCTATAGTAGTTCCTTTTCTATATCATGATAGATACACATTTGTAATTTAATAATATAATGATTGTATCACTACATAGCGGTTCATTGATGTTTATTCACCGCTGTGCTTTGATGATTTTTTTCTTCATAAATCATAAATTTAAGATATCTAATGCGAAATGATGATATGAATTTTTTAGGCATTGTGTAATTGCCAGAATTGTATTATACTTTGATGACACCTTCCTGGAAAAATATACTTGTAGAGAAATAATTTCTCTCAGTTTATGAGACACATTCTCACCAGTCGCTCCATAAGTCGACTTAGCCTCATATTAGGCGTTATAGGTATTCCTGATATTTTCATCTGCGCATTATTCATGCGTTGTGAGCCTATTGTACGTTGCTCCTAGATGTATTTCAAAAAAAAAAAAAAATGTTCCATTTTTTTTTTCCCCGGGAGGTGTGGTAAGACTGTTACGTGCAGTCTTTGATATCTTACAATATTATACATAGGTAATTTTTTAGTGCTTAAGGGAAAGTCATTATTGAGTTACTTCCCTTGAAAGTTGTGTCGGCTCTTTCGATCAAACTCCGCGGATAAATCCATTTTACTGCGATTTATTCGTTGTTTGGGTAATAATAGATTGTTCTTGCTTCAGAATATCTATGGCCTGAATTTATGTGTATTGTTTGTCTGAGTAGGACGAGTCTGTCTTATATCTGTATATCTTTACATATCTAAGTCGAACTATATGTTCTGTTGTCTCTAGAGAGGTCGAAGGCTATTCGGCGGATGTGTCGCTAGAGTGTGGTGTGATTTGGCTTCGTCCTGATAGGGACTGTGTGTTTTCCATGTCGGCCTGTCGCCGGGGAAAAAGTGATCTCAGTATTTGTGGGGAAGGTGATAGTCGTCTAAACCTATCGTGTATGCTTTACCCCAGTGTTTAGTCGTATTGCCAAGGAATGGCAGTTTCATATTTCCTATACCAAGGTAATCAAAGATACTCTTATGAACTCTCGATCGAAGCCACCATTTTCGATAGTTACGATTTGAATGTCTAAGAGAATATATTTGACTCGATGAAAACGACTTCGATTCCTAGCAGCACTATATCCTGTAGATTGCAGTCAATTGTTCATGATCAAATCTACAGAGCAATGAAATGTTTTATGAATGACTAACTTTAGGACAGATTCATTATCTGTATCCAAACGTGAGTGACAGCTCACGAGTGAAGCCATCTTGGAACCAAAACATGTAGTGACTTTCAAGAAGAGAAAAGGGATGCCCGTATTATCGCTTGTTTAGTCCAGAGATCACTGCTACACATGAGAACCCGTTATTAGCGGTTCAATATTATTATATGGAAAAATATGTGCTGAACATTATGTTGAAGAATCGTCGCTAGACGAGATTAGGTTTAGAAGCCATCTGAAATATTGTTTATAAGCTGACGTGCTCAGTCAGTGAAGTCAGATGATATATGTATGGGCGATACTGAGTGCTTGGCTACTGACAGTCCATTATACACTTATTCTACATGAGTGCCCATGTAACATTGCAAGACCATTTATCCACTGTACTATGATGTATTATGGCAACCTGTGATTTGTCACTATCTGTGCTGTCGAGTGTGTACGTCCAATTAAACTTTAGAAAAGGTACACAGTCGTTGGTGTCGATGACTTCCAGCCATACATGAGTGTGAGAAAAGAACATTTTTTTGTCAACACCACGAACCTTTATCATCATTCGCACATTATACACTCAATCCATGTCTACACACCACTGCGTAGGTCAAGTTGACATTCCATACACTACAGTGGAGCAAACAACACCATAGAGATCTTATCAACTGATGATGATGATGATGTCTGCTTCCATCCACTTATATCTATCTTTTGGTGGATATCATTAACGGGAATAAAAATCCAACGTTATCAACCTTATCAACTGGTGGACCAGCTTTCTGGGTTTGACCTCGCAGAAGTTCAGAAGTCAACAGATTACCGATACCAGACCGTTTCCTGTGGCTGATACGACACACTTGCAGTATTGGTTTGCTCTTTGTCAACACTTCGTCACGTGACCTGTCAGGTGAATGCAGTATGTAGGTCAGCGTTGTTGACATTTTTTACATTAGACATTATAGAGTTTCACAGAACAGTTGGATCAATTCTTGTCAATGTTAACAGGAAGACAGTATGAGTGAACTAAGAAGTCCTATTTTCATCGATGGATCTTCTTGTTTTTCATATATGAACTTTAATATTTAAGGCCAGAATGTTTAATTGAATAAAGTGGCAGTTTGTTTGTTTTCATAAAAATAACTTTGCCATTACTGTAAAACTGAGCCTATTTTGCAACACATACTATCATACACATAATTTATATATATTTATGTTTACATGTTATTTGTTTGTATAGTATGTTAGTTTCTATGTCAGCGGGTTGTGTTTAAGGTTGGGCGGCGTCCTCACAACAGAATATCCCACGTCATAGAGGGTCCGTTGTGGGCGTTTTCTATAGGTGCAATTTTCTTGATTGAAAATTTGCTGCGACAACTGTTGCTTTTGTGTTAGCTGTGAAGTCTGTAATTATTGTTATTTTTGTAATATTTCTTTGTTCTTTAGTTTTGTTTTGATTTGTTTGTAATTTGTTGGTCTAACCTTTTCTATCTTTCAGTTCTATTCTCAATTTATATTCATATATTGTGACGTCATTTGTGTTGTTATTCTTTGCAGATTCAGTGATTATTTTCATTGATTTCCCTATTTGATTTATTTTGATTTCTGCAAACGTTCTTGTATTGTCAGTCCTATTTGTACTTTATGTATTCTGTTGGTTGACATATGTTTTATATAGGTATATTTCATAAGACACAATTGCCTGTGCACTGCACTTGGATTATGGTATAAACCAGTACCTGATTATTATTACTATTATACAAGACCTTATTAAAGGCTTGTGACCCACAGATATTGGGATAGTATACTGATTAATCAAGTCATTGAGAACTTGTGGTATTATTATTGATTCAGGTGATTAGTATTATTGTTAGACATCATGGCTACATTAGAATACTTCATTACACAAGGGAAAGCCCTTGATAAGACTGGTCAACAATTAGAACAATGGGCAGTTGCTCAATATGACAAAGCATTAGCTGCAGAAGAGAAAAGATTAGCTGCAGAAGAAAGAAAAGCTATGGCGGAAGAGAAAAGATTAGAAAGAGAAGCTGAGGCTGCTGCTGAACAAAAGAAATTGCAGATGCAGGTGGAGGAAAGGAGATTTGAAGCTGAACAAAAAAAAATTAGAAAGAGAAGCTGCAGCTGAACAAAAAAAAAATTAGAAAGAGAAGCTGCTGCGGAACAAAAAAGATTAGACAGTGAAGCTGAACAAAAAAAATTAGAAAGAGAAGCTGCTGCGGAACAAAAAAGATTAGACAGTGAAGCTGAACAAAAAAGATTAGACAGGGAAGCTGAACAAAAAAGATTAGACAGGGAGGCTGAACAAAAAAGATTAGATGCTGAAGAGAAAAAAGCAATAAGAGAACATGAATTTGAGTTAGAGAAATTGAGATTGACAAGTATGAGTAATGTTAATCAGGCATCTAGTGGTAATGGTAAACCTTCTACTTACAAGGTTAAGGTTCCACCGTTCAATCAGTCCAGTGACGATATTACATTCTGGCTGGATAGATTTGAACGTTCTTGTCGTACACATAATGTGGATAAATCACAATACGCTAATCAATTATCAGAAAACTTGAAAGGTGAATCTTTGACTAGATTATGCCTTGTAGGAGAAGCAGATAAGGATAATTATGATGTCATTAGGGCGGCTTTGATAAAAAAATATCAGCTAAGTGAGGAAGGCTATCGCCTTTTATTTAAAACGATGGTGCCTGAGACGGGTGTAGAATTCTCAGAATTCACTGCAAAGGCACGTCTCACAGTTGATCGTTGGATTGAGCTTTCCAAAACAGAAAAAAAACGTATGAAGGACTTATGGATTTGTTGCTCAGAGATAAGATTATGTCATGTGTGAACAAACCTTTCCTTGAATTTATACATGAGCGTAAACCCAAATCTCTAAAAGAAATGGAAGAATATTGTTCCCAATATGTCACTGCACACCCCGACGTGACTTTTGGCAACACTAAGATTAAGGAGAGTATGCCAGTTGCTTCAGCAACACCATACAATCCCAATTATTCACACAGATTTCAGGGACCTCAAAACAGATTTGATAAAAAAGGTAACCATAATAGTTATCAAAACCAAGGTAACCAATCATTTCAGGGTTCTTCTTCAAAGAACTGGAGACGACCTGATAGCTCTCGACACAGGGGTGGTCATAATTATAGGAATTTCCGTAGAGGAAGTAATTATAGAAACTATCAGGGTTATCCGTCTTGGAGTCAACAAGATCATAATTACAGAGATACTCATTATAATGAATATGATAATGGTAACCAAGGGAACTATGACTCAAACCCAAATAGGGGTTACAATAGAGGTAACAATAACTACAGAGGTGATAATAACCGAGGTAGATCTCAATACAAAAGACATAAACCACATTTTCAGGCAAACTCTGCACAACAAGAGTCCAATGAAGCCTATAAACAGAGTAAAGATAATAATGATGCTAGTAATATGGCATGTGCCGCTTTTGATTTTGGGAGAGCATCTCAGTGCCCCCAATGCAAAACGCTATTTGAGCCAACCACAGTGTCTACTTTAAGCTGTGGCCATCCTCTTCCTGCTCTTCCGGCATCAGTCGCGCATGATGGAAGAGGTTCTCTTGTCTTACATAAGGGTTTAGTGAATAACAATCCAGTCTCTGTGCTATTTGATTCTGGATGCACCACAATTGGTGTTAGGCAGTCACTCGTAGATCCTTCCCGTGCCACTGGACAAGTAGTCAAATGTGTAACATTTGGCGGCACATTAGAGAAATACTCTACTGCTATCATTAGGATTGCTACTCCTTTCTTTACAGGAGATGTACACGCATGTCTTCTTCCGAATCCGATCGCTGACCTCATCATCGGTCGCATTCATGGAGTCAAAGAATGCACTCCGCAACAAATTTCCACGTGGGAAAGGCAAAACATGCAGATTGCTAACGCTGTAGTCACTAGAGCTCAGGCTCTTAATATGCCTCAAACTTCATCTATTGAAAATAATGAAGTGCATAACCAAGATAATCCCTTGGTAATTTCTCGTGACTCGTTTATAAAACAGCAAGAAGATGATCCCACTCTGAAGAAATTCTTCATTCTTGCAACTAAAGGTGATCCGAATAAAGACACAAGTCGTAAATCGTGGATTACAAAGAAGAATGGCGTACTTGTACGTATGGTTCAAGACTCCATTACGTCAAGTCATTCTCAAATCCTGGTTCCCAAGAATTTGAGAGTTAAAATTTTGCAGCACGCTCACGACTCTCAGTGTGCTGGACACATGGGTTTTTCCCGTACTAAGTCAAGAGTCCTTGCGGCTTTCTTTTGGCCATTGGTAAACAAGGACATACGGATTTATTGTCGATCTTGTAAAGTATGTCAGGAAGTTAAATCCAAAGGTCCACGGCATGCTGCACCCATTCAGGCGGCGGACATTCCTATTCGGCCGTTCCAAAAAATGGCCATAGACATAATTGGTCCATTTAAGATCAAGTCTGCCAGAGGACATCAGTTTATCTTGACGTGTGTTGATATGTGCACACGTTGGCCAGAGGCTATTCCTCTGAAGAGCATTACTACTGCTGATATTGCAGATGCTCTTTGGCTTATATTTTCTCGTCTGGGGTTCCCCGGAGAGATATTGTCAGACCATGGCACCCAACTAATATCAGATACCATGTCTCAAGTAATGTCTACTCTGCAGATAGATAGATCTTTAAGTAGTATCTACCATCCAATGTCTAATGGTATGGTCGAACGCCTTAATAGAACACTTAAAAACTTACTGGGGAAGATAACTGAGGATCATCCTCAGGACTGGGACAGAGTTTTACCTGCGGCCCTCTTCGCTTACAGAGAGGTACCCAATGAACATACGGGATTTTCTCCCTTTGAACTCGTCTTTGGCGCGCGTCCGCGTGGCCCTATGTCGTTGCTTCACGATCTCATAACATCTGACAATATTGACGATGACACAAAGTCATCCTACGAATATGTCATCGCGTTGAGACAAAAGATTATCGAAGCATGCAAATTAGCAACTTCTTCTTCTGAATTTGCGAAACAGAAGGCAAGGCAATTTGCCAATAAGAAGAGATGCTTACGACAACTTTGTCCTGGTGACAAAGCATTTGTATTACTACCTTGTAGGGAAAACAGATTACTTATTTCTTGGAAAGGTCCGTACGATATAATATCGAAAATTTCCGATGTCGACTATATTGTCGATATTGATGGGAAGCATAAAACCTTCCACATCAATATGCTTACTGAATTCCATGAACGTCCGGATTATTTGCAACCCATTTTCCAAGCAACGGACAATTCTCCAGTACCACATGGTCATTACTCATCACTGTCCGTGATACAGGATGAGGAAACAAGTTTTTCAGATGTAAATCTTCCTCTTCCAATGATCCCACTTCATTCCAGTGAATCATGGAAGAACGTTACTGTCTCTCCTGATTTGTCTCTAGGAGAACAGCGACAAGTTTCAACTATGTTGCAAACATTTCAGGATGTACTCACTGACATCCCTGGACAAACGAATGTCATTCAACATGACATTGTTCTAACTGACCATACTCCTATTAGGATTAGACCTTATCCTATACCTATACATTTTCAAGCACAGGTCGAGAAAGAGTTGGATGAGATGATAGATTTGAAAATAATCGAACCATCCACCTCTGCATATTCTTCGCCGATGGTTATTGTGCGTAAAAAAGACAATAACATACGTCTTTGCGTTGACTATCGAAAATTGAATCAAGTAACTAAGTTCGATGCCGAACCTATGCCTTTACTGGAAGAGCTACTTACTCGACTCTCCAAATCTCATTTTTTCACTAAACTTGATTTGTCTAAAGGATATTGGCAAGTTCCTTTATCTGAACGCGCCAAACCTCTCACGGCTTTTTCAACACCTAGAGGTTTGTTCCAATGGAATTTTATGCCTTTCGGTCTTATGAACGCACCAGCTACATTCGTACGCATGATGCGCCGAATCCTATCTTATCGGTCAGATGTCATTGCATATCTAGACGACATCTGTCTTTTCAGCGATACTTGGGAAGATCACTATTCGGGGTTAGATGAATTGCTGTCTACTTTGCGTGAGCACAACCTGACAGCGAAACCCTCTAAAGCCTATATTGGTTTTAGCGAAATTTCTTTCCTAGGCCACCGAGTTGGTCATGGTTTCCTAAAGACAGAGGACCATAATACTAGTAAGATACTTAACATCTCAATCCCTAAGACTAAAAAACAGGTGAGAAGTCTGTTAGGTCTTATTCAATTTTATGGCAGATTCATTCAGAATCTATCCTCTATCATGGCACCTCTCTCAACACTTCTAAAGAAAGGTTCGCCTAATGTGGTCCACTGGTCTCAGGAATGCCAATGCTCTCTGGATAAGATTAAAACACTGTTTTCAACACCACCTATTTTAGTGCTACCCACTAAAGATAAGACATTCGTTCTTCGTAGTGACGCTTCATCCACTGGGATTGGAGCGGCACTAATGCAAGAGTACTCTGGAACTCTGCATCCTGTAATGTATATTTCCAGAAAACTTAATGCGGCAGAAAGGAATTATTCGGTTTTAGACCGTGAGCTATTAGCTATGGTTTGGTCGATCCTCAAACTACAGAGATTCCTTCTAGGCGCACATTTCATAGTAGAAACCGACCAAAAAGCTCTTACTGCTATACAGAGTAAGAATTTGAAGAGCTCGAGGTCTACTCGATATGCAATTGCTCTTCAACCTTTTCATTTCTCTGTGCGAGCTATTCGTGGATCAGATAATGTGATGGCAGACATTCTGTCAAGATGCCCACATGATTCCACATAACTATTAGGGCTTAGACTTCTTGATATGTCTAGTTCTATAGTAGTTCCTTTTCTATATCATGATAGATACACATTTGTAATTTAATAATATAATGATTGTATCACTACATAGCGGTTCATTGATGTTTATTCACCGCTGTGCTTTGATGATTTTTTTCTTCATAAATCATAAATTTAAGATATCTAATGCGAAATGATGATATGAATTTTTTAGGCATTGTGTAATTGCCAGAATTGTATTATACTTTGATGACACCTTCCTGGAAAAATATACTTGTAGAGAAATAATTTCTCTCAGTTTATGAGACACATTCTCACCAGTCGCTCCATAAGTCGACTTAGCCTCATATTAGGCGTTATAGGTATTCCTGATATTTTCATCTGCGCATTATTCATGCGTTGTGAGCCTATTGTACGTTGCTCCTAGATGTATTTCAAAAAAAAAAAAAAAGTTCCATTTTTTTTTTCCGGGAGGTGTGGTAAGACTGTTACGTGCAGTCTTTGATATCTTACAATATTATACATAGGTAATTTTTTAGTGCTTAAGGGAAAGTCATTATTGAGTTACTTCCCTTGAAAGTTGTGTCGGCTCTTTCGATCAAACTCCGCGGATAAATCCATTTTACTGCGATTTATTCGTTGTTTGGGTAATAATAGATTGTTCTTGCTTCAGAATATCTATGGCCTGAATTTATGTGTATTGTTTGTCTGAGTAGGACGAGTCTGTCTTATATCTGTATATCTTTACATATCTAAGTCGAACTATATGTTCTGTTGTCTCTAGAGAGGTCGAAGGCTATTCGGCGGATGTGTCGCTAGAGTGTGGTGTGATTTGGCTTCGTCCTGATAGGGACTGTGTGTTTTCCTATGTCGGCCTGTCGCCGGGGAAAAAGTGATCTCAGTATTTGTGGGGAAGGTGATAGTCGTCTAAACCTATCGTGTATGCTTTACCCCAGTGTTTAGTCGTATTGCCAAGGAATGGCAGTTTCATATTTCCTATACCAAGGTAATCAAAGATACTCTTATGAACTCTCGATCGAAGCCACCATTTTCGATAGTTACGATTTGAATGTCTAAGAGAATATATTTGACTCGATGAAAACGACTTCGATTCCTAGCAGCACTATATCCTGTAGATTGCAGTCAATTGTTCATGATCAAATCTACAGAGCAATGAAATGTTTTATGAATGACTAACTTTAGGACAGATTCATTATCTGTATCCAAACGTGAGTGACAGCTCACGAGTGAAGCCATCTTGGAACCAAAACATGTAGTGACTTTCAAGAAGAGAAAAGGGATGCCCGTATTATCGCTTGTTTAGTCCAGAGATCACTGCTACACATGAGAACCCGTTATTAGCGGTTCAATATTATTATATGGAAAAATATGTGCTGAACATTATGTTGAAGAATCGTCGCTAGACGAGATTAGGTTTAGAAGCCATCTGAAATATTGTTTATAAGCTGACGTGCCCAGTCAGTGAAGTCAGATGATATATGTATGGGCGATACTGAGTGCTTGGCTACTGACAGTCCATTATACACTTATTCTACATGAGTGCCCATGTAACATTGCAAGACCATTTATCCACTGTACTATGATGTATTATGGCAACCTGTGATTTGTCACTATCTGTGCTGTCGAGTGTGTACGTCCAATTAAACTTTAGAAAAGGTACACAGTCGTTGGTGTCGATGACTTCCAGCCATACATGAGTGTGAGAAAAGAACATTTTTTGTCAACACCACGAACCTTTATCATCATTCGCACATTATACACTCAATCCATGTCTACACACCACTGCGTAGGTCAAGTTGACATTCCATACACTACAGTGGAGCAAACAACACCATAGAGATCTTATCAACTGATGATGATGATGATGTCTGCTTCCATCCACTTATATCTATCTTTTGGTGGATATCATTAACGGGAATAAAAATCCAACGTTATCAACCTTATCAGAGGTATAACCCCCTTTGCAGGGTAGAGAGTTATCAAACCTCGGGGCAGTACACACACGCCAAAGTGGGCCTGGTGTAATCTGTTTCGAGTCTAGGATGCTCCCTGGGGTTGAAAGAAAGCCCACTACACTCCCCCAACCGTCTGATACCGTGTGGATGAACGGCGGGTTGCGACCCCATCGCCTGGTGTCACGATGGGTGGCTTCCCGGCCGTGTGGGAACACGGACCATGTGCAGAAGGGCGGCGGTGGCTGTGCCACCGCCGTGCCAGGCTGTCTGCATAAAGGGTATAAGAGTCTAACCACTCGCACCCTATGGGGTTCAAAAGAAAGAAAGAAAGAAAGAAAGCTGTGCATGACGGAAGAGGTTCTCTTACTCTACATAAGGGATTTGTGAATAGTAAACCCGTCTCGGTACTCTTTGATTCTGGATGCACAACAGTTGGGATTAGACAGTCTCTAGTCCATCCATCTTGCGCTACAGGTAATATGGTGAAATGTGTGACATTCGGTGGGACAGTTGAGACTTTTCCGACTGCCATAGTCCACATTGCCACACCATTTTTCACTGGTTATATACACGCATGTATGCTCAGAGCACCTATCGCGAACCTTACTGTCGGACAGATACATGGCATCAAGGTGTGTACGCCGATACAAATTGCTGCTTGGGAACGGCAACATAATCTTACTGCCGCCACTATGCCAAAATCTTTTCACCAGGTAGATTCTGCAAACGTCATACATTCTGCTAATTTTCTGCAATCTTGCAGTGTTGATGATACAATTGTTCTTCATGCTAATTTTAGTGCTTCTTGTAACCCAGTTCGACATACTTCAGTACGTCGTTACTCTAACTTTGACTCTTCTTTAGCTACTATTATAGAAGAAGATCCGTCAGTTTTGACAGACACACACACTGACTTTGTAGTTACGACTGAATCTACATCCAGTCACGTGGATTGCAACTTCTTTGCTGCAATGACTAGTGTTTTCTTTGCCACATGTACGGACTTAATTGTTAGTACATATTTATACCTTATGAGTTTCTTTACTTTTCTTACTGGGCCGGTTAGCTCAGTACCTTCGTCTTTTACCACTTTTTGTCGTACTTACTGCTTTTCTTTTAAATTTCGACGTAGGTCCAAGTTTACTACTATCTGCTTTTACACCTTTATGGTATATTCCTTGCTTTTTTCTTTGTCCAGTACACAGGCTATGACTGCAGTTCAGCCTTGGAGATGTACGCCTTTGTCTACTGCATTTCCTTTCTCTTGCGCAAAATCTCAGATTATCAGCCATAATTACAACCTTAGTCATCATGACGCTCTTAGTCATCATTACCATCTTTTAGATTTGCCTTTTGACGTGGGTATCATGTGTATATTCACGACTTTTCTCTACATCCTTACACACTATTATTTTCTAGATTTCTTTTTAGATTTCGGGTTTCTTATATACCCAAAACTCTATCGTACATTAACGCGCACTGTTAAAACACTTTTATGACCCTGTTTAATTCATGATTCTAAGTTTGTGCTACTTTCTCTGTTACCCTCGCTTGTGTAACGGAGGAAGGTTTGATTAACATCGTACAGGGGTCGGAAGTTTACACGGCCACATTTGTTAAGTTAAAATTTAAATTGGCTGTTACCTGTCATAAAATCTTACCTTTACCAAACAGAGATTTTCATTTGTATTTTTTCACAGCAACGGCTTTTCCATGAGAGTCAGAGTTGCTATATTGCTTGATTAAGCGGTTACTTTTCAACACCTTGTTTAAGTTGCCTTGCGAAAGATTTCCTGTTCCAAGTGAAGCCTACCGGCAGTTTGACGCCACTAGATTTCTTAGTATCTTCGTGCTCACAAGAGGTGCCAAAACCATTGGAGTCTTCCTTTCTATGCAATTGATTTAGTATAGTAGATACTATTGTATATTAGTATAGTATAGTATAGTATAGTATATTAGATATTATTGTATGAGGATATGTGTTAAGAATAGAATTAGTGTAAGGGGAAGTAAACTGGAGTATGTTAGTAGTTGAAATAGATTTTGAGTTATAGCACTTAGTTGCTTGTAGCTATCGAATTATTTAGAGAGTATCTCGTGATAGTTTCGAGAGACAGATTACAGACAGCGTGAAAAGCGCTGATATATTTATTCTGTAATGTTTTGAACGGAGTGAGAATAGCTCGCGGCTAGCCCGCAGATGATTGGTTGACTGAGTTGTGTGAACAGTAAAAAAAGTCTCTTGACTGCTTTTGAGCGGGACGAGTGTGTTATCTAGGGAGAGTGTTCCGGGCGTTTTGACCGGGTAGGAAGACAGTGTTTTTGGGAAGTGTGAAATGCCTGTACAGTGCTGAATTTAAAATGTCGACGGATTTTTCGCTGTGGGTACAGCGTAGTATAAACCTGCAGTTTTAATTATTGTGGAAGTGTTTATAACTGCAGTGTACAGTACTTTAGGCCATGAATCATGATAGCTCCTGTGAGAGGATTGTTATTGAGGATTCTTTATAGAGATGAGTTTAATAAGAGTACTTTAGGCCATGAATCATGATAGCTCCTGTGAGAGGATTGTTATTGATGATTCTTTATAGAGATGAGTTTAATAAGAGTACTTTAGGCCATGAATCATGATAGCTCCTGTGAGAGGATTGTTATTGAGGATTCTTTATAGAGATGAGTTTAATAAGAGTACTTTAGGCCATGAATCATGATAGCTCATGTGAGAGGATTGTTATTGAGGATTCTTTATAGAGATGAGTTTAATAAGAGTACTTTAGGCCATGAATCATGATAGCTCCTGTGAGAGGATTGTTATTGAGGATTCTTTATAGCGCTGAGTTTAATAAGAGTACTTTAGGCCATGAATCATGATAGCTCCTGTGAGAGGATTGTTATTGAGGATTCTTTATAGCGCTGAGTTTAATAAGAGTACTTTAGGCCATGAATCATGATAGCTCCTGTGAGAGGATTGTTATTGAGGATTCTTTAGAACGCTGAGTTTAATATGAGTACTCTAGGCCATGTATTATGATATCATTGTAGCTGCCGAGTGCGCAGTTCTTATGTGGTAATTTATATCTTATGTTGTGCTGTGAACGGTATTCTATGTGTATTTCATCAATGTGTTGTGACGTGAATAAACCCATATGAAATGTCACCCGTCGTTTACAACCATCCATGACTCTTGTGTACGTACCTGTGGTGTAAACGACTAAACCAACACACGCACTTAATATTACAAGTGTGACAGGGAACTTAACACGTATTTAGAAATAGCCCCGGAGTGGGCGTGGTCTATTTGTATCGAGAACCTGTGCATCGCATACCCGTAGACTTGAACACACATACCTTTGAAATATAACCATATTTGTATCAGTGAAGCCCCATGACGTTTCAGAAGACTTACGGCCATGACCTCCCGGGGTTTTCACTTCAAAAGTTACGGGGGTGCAACAGTGGTGTGCTAGTTTTATAGGATCAGATACCCGCGAAATTCGCGTGATATTAATTCACAACTGTTAGCATGTAGCCTGAGTGGCATTAGTATATGAAAGACAGACATCACATTTGAGAGCTGTATCCAGGCCCAAGGAAAACTTATTCAGTATCAGTTAAACTGGGAACTGTTAACTCAAGTCGCAAGTCGCAACTCGCAAGTCAAGAAATTTATTACTCAAGATTATGAGATGTCATGATATACAGTGGCGTCTGTATACCAGTACAAGTAATCATCTGGCAGTATGAACGAGTGGTGTACCTTCTTTCAACGAAATTGACAGACGGTGACCCATTTCCTGCTTTCCTGTGCGGTGTGTTAGCACGTAGCGTGCTGAATCGAGGACCTGAGCGGAATCAAGGTGTCAAGTTCCAATGCCTTTCTGTTGTCGATTGTTTTACCATTGAACTTTGTGATATCCAGGGTGTTAACGGAAAGGAACAGAAGAGTTTTCATTCAAGATAAGTAGTTATGTTTGTGGTGTGAACTGTGTCGCCTTAACTATGTCAACGAGCCTTCCTGTGCTTTGCATCTCCTATACTGTTGAAATCTGTTGTTTTTGTTGTCTAATTCTATATAGACATATTATTAGGATTTAGTATTGATGCTAAGTATTGATGGTTGTATGATATATGTTGACTTCTCTCAGATGGAAGAGGAATTGATGATACAAAGTTATGAATAATATTTTTGGTATACATACTGAACTGTGTGAAATGGAAGGGTAATTGTCAGAACTTCTTGAAACATAAACTTGCGACATTAATAATTATACTGATATAGATATATAGTTAACTGAGTGATTAAATCACCATGGATTTTGATAATAATCCTGCAGATATAAGGCCTATGTTGGAGAGTGCATTGTTAATAGGTAGAGATGAAAAGGGATTGAGAGGTCCAAGACTTGGAGTATGGATCATGGACGATTTGTTGGTTAATGTGTCAGTATCCCTAAAGTTATTTGCTGAACATAACTTTAAGCTTCTTTGTAATTCAATAATGGCTAAGGATTTGATTGATTTGCTACAGCACCTTCGTGTGTTTTTACAACAGTATATTGAACTTGAACACGGACAGATAATGCAAAATATATTCAAAATGATCCACAACGGTATTCCTGATGAGCAGAAAAAGGAATTAGGAAGTGAGAAACAAATAAAAGTCAACAAACAGAGTGCCCTACGGGAAAGGGACAATTGTTTAAAAGTTACTACTGAAGTGAGTAAACTACACGAAACAGTCTCTAAACTCGAAAATGAGTTAGATAAGTCAAACACGGAACTTACTAAAGTACATGCGGCGTTAAATGCAGCATTGAACAAGAACAAAGAGTTGGAAATTCGGGTGAAAGACAAAGATGATGAAGTGGGTAATCTTACTCGAGAAGTTAAAAAAAAGAAAGAGATACATGAGAAATTGAAAGTTCAGGCCAAGAAATGTGAGAAATTATGTAATGAAACATTTATTAGGCTGTTAAGTGACAATGCGAATTTTAGTCACCAAATGAAAGAAAAGTATACAGAATTTCCGAAGAAAGATGATGTACTTATGGATAATGATGATAGTCAAATTGAGGCACGACGAATTGATGCAAATAAAGAAATGGATGAAAAAGAGAGATTAGAAGAGTTAACGACTGAGAGAGAGAAGATCATTAAGATTGAGAGATTGTTAACAGAGGAGAGAAGTAAAGTTTTGATATTTGACAAATTAAATAGGAAATTAAGTGAAGAAATTTCACACAAAAATGTTGAAATTGCAGAAAGTACAAAAAGGGTAGAGGGTCTACTCGATGTTATTTTAAACAGCGGAATATGGTCTACTGTCAATGTTGACAATACTAGACAGAAGGGTGTTTACCAACAGGTTAAAAAAGCAAAGATCCAGCCCGATACAATCTTTGCGGATAGAAAGGTTAGATGTGATAGACAAATATCTTTTCGAGGAAAATATAACTTTCGAAGGTCTTTTGATTCTGCTTCCAATAGCAACGAATCTTGGCGGAAGTGTAATAGAGAGAATGATAAGGTAACAGTCAGTCCTGATAGATTTCAAGCTAAAAGCCCAAAGAGTAAACGAGTAACTGATTTTGGAGGTTCTCAGAAGATGATAACAAGGGATAAAGTTATAAGTAGTGGTTCCAAGGATGAAACCCATTATAGGCGTGACGATAAAGATACTTATAGATCTGCAGATGATACTGCAAACAAGCATATTGTCAAAGAAAAGAATGGAAAGAGTTTTTGTAGGAGAGATGTTTCTAAGATTAGAAAGTACCAAGGAAATTCATATGATAATAATTTTCCTTCTCAGAGAGATAAGAGACAAGTTAATGTATCTCAACAGTTTAATTCTCAGAATTTTGAAAATAATGGTACAGACAAATACAAGAAGAGTTTTCAGTCGTGCAATAATTTTTCTGACAGATTTTTTGTGCGGAGTAGAAACGTTAATCATAACAAGTCTAACTGGGATTATAGACATAATAATAGTCTCAAACAAAGAGGAAATGATGATAAATATTTTGATCAAACGACGAATAATAAGAGCAATTATGCTAATTTTGCTCGACATGAGCCTAGAAGCATTGTTATTAAGCAAAGTAGCAATGATAATGATGTCACAAATACTACTGCTTGTTATGTTTCTGATTTTGAAAGAGCAGCACGTTGTTGTGAACTTAAACGAAGAGTCGATGACATCGTGGGGTGACCAGATTTCCACACGGACCACAGTGCGGGGTAATTGTTTGTTTAACCTCTCCGTTGTTCGTAGTAAATTTCACCATTCATTAAAATGGAATTTTCATTTGTATTTTTTGAACAGAGGCGACTTCTTGATATGGGTCAGCGCTCCTGTTTACGTTAACGGCTGTTTACGGTAGCGGCAAGAATATAGGTCAACATTGTGCCCGAGCGAGTGTTTTCTCAAGCAGAACATATCAGCGTGCTAACCATGATTCGACGTTTTACCCCTAGTGTTTATGAGATGTCGGCAAGACCTATGGAGATTTTTGTTTGCGTTTGATTTTTGTTTTGTTTGTTTATTAGGACAGTAGATGTTAATGTATTCTATTGCATAGATCATTATAGGTTGTTATATTATGATCATCATCTTTACGCATCATTTGATGTCTATTGTTTTTTTTTTATATGTATGACTGTTTTAATTATAAATTAGTTCATTTCGATGCTATTTTTATACTATTGTGTTTTGGATAATAGGTAGTGTGTTATATGGTAGTGACGTGTTGTTTACTATTCATGAATGCAATGAGCAGATTTATATTTAACCTTACTGGTTACAAACTTATGCCTATTTTTTATACTCTGGTGTAGAACTTGAAGTTTTTTTTTTTTTTGGTTTTGTTTTACAGATGTGTTGGGTAGAATAGTTTTGTACATGATGAGTTTGCCAGCCCTATGCACATACTCATTAGTTGGAATGTTACAATAATTACTTTTAATATATCAGGTGGAGATAGATATAAATTATTAACTATATAACACTATAGCTAAGCTGAACGTGATTGTCAGCCGGAAATATTTAAAGTTTAAATTGAACTGTATAGAGAAAATTAACAGCGTTTGCTGATATTGTTATTTGATTGAGAAATCTAGAGATCTGATTTAAGCACTTGCTTAACATACATTACGTTGTTTTCATGTATTTGCAAACTTGTATTTTGGTAATAGTGTGTTTTTCTGTGTGTTTCTCTGTGACGTATTTTTTGAAAAACTTACACGTGTTGTTTAGTATTTGCTTAGATGCAGGAATTGTTATATGTCTCTCATTTTGCTAAAGCTAGTTTTTTGTTAATTTGTTAATTATAGATTTGAATTAATTAAATTAAAATACTATTTTTATGTAACTTAGCATTACGAAATATTTTTGTACTGTATTTTTTGGAAAATATTTTTTTTTTCCCAGACATTGTAATTTTTTATTTTTGTTTTTGTGTATGCCTAGCGTTTGACTATGTGCTATGTTTGATATGTAGAGTAATGTTAGTTCTTTAAAGAAAGTTTTTTGTTTGTTTTTTTGGATGTTATGTTGTATTAGCGCTTGATTATGCGTTGGTCTTATAGCAATGCTATCACTTTTTTGTGTGGTGTCGATAATTTATTGTTGATTATGTATAACTTGTATAACTTGTTTAAATTACTGATTATGTTTTGTTTAGTTATAAACTATTTTTTGTAGTAGTATTAGTATAGGAATACTTTGTTATTTTCTTTTTGTGCTTTTCGATCGTGTTTGTATTTATTTTGAAATACGTTGTTGATCTAAATTGTTATTAGTATATATTTTTACCAACGTTCTCTATATTCTTACCTTTTGCTTTCTATCTGTCTCTGTTGATTATCCTTCATTCCATTCCTTCTTTTCTATTGTCTTTTCAGTATGGTTTCATATTTTGTTTACATTTCGTGCTTTATTTACGTTTCACTTCATTTTCCTTGTATACTTCTTCTTTCGCTTCTTAAACTTTCATTCTATGTATTGTTACTTTAATGGTATAACTTAATATAGTGTAGCTACTTGTGATATTTGTAATTATTTTACATATAACAAATTGTTTGAATGTAATATTATTGTTTTTTCCTCATATTCTGATTTCATACTTACCTTTATTACGGATCATTTTTTCGTTTGCTTGATCTTGTCTTTTCTTGTACTATCGGTTGTTTCCTATTTAGTTGTGCTGTATTCACTTAACTTGGTTTTGTAATGCATTATTTTTGGTATGCTTAGTTGATTACATTGGATACTTCATTTTTACATTTCACTTAATGCTTATATTTTGTAGATGTCTTATTTTAACTTAACTTAAAGTAATTCTTAGACGCATATGTTAGAGATTCATTGTCCTCTTAATCTTTTTTTTTTTTTTGGGTTTTGGGGAATGTATTTGTCAAAAAATTGATAGAATCAATTTTTTTCTCTGGGGGTGAGGTAAGATGTTAAGAATAGAATTAGTGTAAGGGGAAGTAAACTGGAGTATGTTAGTAGTTGAAATAGATTTTGAGTTATAGCACTTAGTTGCTTGTAGCTATCGAATTATTTAGAGAGTATCTCGTGATAGTTTCGAGAGACAGATTACAGACAGCGTGAAAAGCGCTGATATATTTATTCTGTAATGTTTTGAACGGAGTGAGAATAGCTCGCGGTTAGCCCGCAGATGATTGGTTGACTGAGTTGTGTGAACAGTAAAAAAAGTCTCGTGACTGCTTTTGAGCGGGACGAGTGTGTTATCTAGGGAGAGTGTTCCGGGCGTTTTGACCGGGTAGGAAGACAGTGTTTTTGGGAAGTGTGAAATGCCTGTACAGTGCTGAATTTAAAATGTCGACGGATTTTTCGCTGTGGGTACAGCGTAGTATAAACCTGCAGTTTTAACTATTGTGGAAGTGTTTATAACTGCAGTGTACAGTACTTTAGGCCATGAATCATGATAGCTCCTGTGAGAGGATTGTTATTGAGGATTCTTTATAGAGATGAGTTTAATAAGAGTACTTTAGGCCATGAATCATGATAGCTCCTGTGAGAGGATTGTTATTGAGGATTCTTTATAGAGATGAGTTTAATAAGAGTACTTTAGGCCATGAATCATGATAGCTCCTGTGAGAGGATTGTTATTGAGGATTCTTTATAGAGATGAGTTTAATAAGAGTACTTTAGGCCATGAATCATGATAGCTCCTGTGAGAGGATTGTTATTGAGGATTCTTTATAGAGATGAGTTTAATAAGAGTACTTTAGGCCATGAATCATGATAGCTCCTGTGAGAGGATTGTTATTGAGGATTCTTTATAGCGCTGAGTTTAATAAGAGTACTTTAGGCCATGAATCATGATAGCTCCTGTGAGAGGATTGTTATTGAGGATTCTTTATAGCGCTGAGTTTAATAAGAGTACTTTAGGCCATGAATCATGATAGCTCCTGTGAGAGGATTGTTATTGAGGATTCTTTAGAACGCTGAGTTTAATATGAGTACTCTAGGCCATGTATTATGATATCATTGTAGCTGCCGAGTGCGCAGTTCTTATGTGGTAATTTATATCTTATGTTGTGCTGTGAACGGTATTCTATGTGTATTTCATCAATGTGTTGTGACGTGAATAAACCCATATGAAATGTCACCCGTCGTTTACAACCATCCATGACTCTTGTGTACGTACCTGTGGTGTAAACGACTAAACCAACACACGCACTTAATATTACAAGTGTGACAGGGAACTTAACACGTATTTAGAAATAGCCCCGGAGTGGGCGTGGTCTATTTGTATCGAGAACCTGTGCATCGCTTACCAGTAGACTTCTACAGTGTTTGCCTGTGTGGCGTATATGTAGGTATCAACTGTAGACATTACCAGATCCACAACACAACAGTAACGTTAGCAGATAATCAATATCCACCAAACCAATACGTTATCAGTGCTGCCATTTCAGTCATTGGCCATGGCGATATCACATGACTTTCCATGGGCGTATCTTTAGGGGGGTGTAACAATATGATATAACTTCTTTAAGATAGTATGTTGGTTCATTTTCATGCACCATGCTATTACCATGTTATTTTTATATGACACTGTTCTGATAATGTATCATGTCATTACCATATTGTTCTTATACTACTGTGTTTTGATAAATGTTGATCGTATGATGTTGTAATGATGATTCCATTTGTCGCTTAACTTGTCGTTGCGATATATTTCGGTATTGTATTTTTTGAAATAATATGTAGACAAAAAAAAAAAAAAAAGATATTTTTTTCTGTGCCCAGCGCTTGATTGTGCGCTAGGGGTAACTATGTATAGCGATATTAGTACATTGAAAAGGTGTTTTTTTCTGAAAAGGTAAAATTTTAATTTAAAGTATTGCAGACTTATTATTATGGATCAAAATGATAAGATGGCTGCAATTAAAATCTGTCAAAGTTGATGGGTTATTGCTAGCATATATCTAACCCTGTCTGCAAATATGGAGCGTTCAAGATCATGATAACACTCTGTCTGTACTCGCGGAGTAGCCAGATTGGGATTATAAATTAATTACAATATAATACTAAAATCACATGCCCGCCAGGTAGCTCAAAGTAGCAAGGAGAGATATTGCCCAAGAGTTGCGAAATCGCCCAATAATAAAATTTAGCAGCGCGGGGCCACCAGTAAAATTAGCGAAAAGTAGCCCAATCTGGCAACTCTGGAATCACATTCACACCTTGCCCGCCAAACTCATTTATAGGACTGGCTCAGACAGACAAGAAATGGCACTCACTGAAAAGACGAAGCAAAATATAGAAGATAAGGAAGCCAAAACGATAATAAGAAAGTTTATAAATCAACTTACTAATCAAAGCCTGGCTGTTTACACTGATAGATTCAAGGGTGATAGTGGGCATCTAGGCGCAGGAGTAGTAATACTACAGTGGGGAATTAAGAAGAGCTACAGTGTAACTGAAGGGGCTTCGATTTTTACCGCAGATATGGTAGCAATTCTAAAAAGCTTAGAAATAATCAAAGAAAATCCGCCAGAAGCAGTTACGATACTCATAGACTCACTATCATCACTACAAGCACTAGAGCACCCAGGTAAGTGCAGGCGGCCAGACATTACGGAAGAAATGCTATCAATTAATACATCACTAGGGAACAGAAGATGCAGGGTGAGGCTAGTACGGGTTCCAGCACACATAGGTATAGCTGGCAACGAGTTTGCAGACAAGACTGCCAAATATGGAAGAATAAGTAAAAACAATATAAGAGCTGGACTTGGAAAATCGGAGATTAAGAGCCAAGTGAAGCTAACATTAAACGAGGAATGGAAGACAACATGGAAGGACAGTAGTAAAGGCAGACAAGCATTCAAAATTCTGAAGGAACCAACAAGGAGTGCCAGATCAGAGGAGAATTAAAAGTACCCTCGAACAAAAAGCTGTGGTGCCTCCGTCTCGGTGCTGCATACTTTATGATAGAGGAACCACACTGCCAAGAATGTCAGGAAGAAAATAACATAGACCACTATGTGATCCACTGTAAAAGTACGAGCAACAGAGACTTGAATTAAAAACAAACTTTAGAAATCACAATATAGACATGACAGGTGATAAGGTTTTAAGTATAGATGCCCCAGGGGAAGCCCAAACAATACTTAAATGATATATTCACAAAACAAAGGAAAACATTTAAGATTAATAACAGTGACAATATTAGTATTAATAATAGCAATAACAATACTTCAGAAAAGAAATTCAACCACATTGAAATTAATCAACAAAAACTAACAAACCATTTAAGAAAAACAAAATTATTGACTATTCATAGTGCAAGGAAAGACAAAAAAGTAACAAAACAAAAAAAAACAAGACTTAAAAGAAGAAATACTAATATAAATTAAAACCACCAACTGCAAAAGACAAAAGTTAGTTAAATACAAAACTTAAAAATAAAGTTACATTAAATACCCTAATTATAACCAAATCTTAGGTTGAACATGTTAGATCAAGATAGTGGACAAGCAAAGACAATAGTGGTCAACTGTTAAGTGCCCTCTCCACCCATCACCTTTTAAAAATAAAAGACAGGAAATGGTCAGAAGCATATATAAGACACTACAGGTGGTTTCTTAATGATGCGAGGAAACAGGCTGAAAGGTCAATCCCAACAAGGCCTGTGTGATATAGTGCTACTTGAACAACTCCATAGTGAAAGCAAATCGTCCAGACATTACTGTCAAATGGCACACTATTGAAATGCAAGACAAGCTGAAATATCTTGGAGTAACGTTCGATTGCGGGTTATCGAACAAATATCATATTGAGCTAATCATACAGAAGTGCAAGCGAGGTCTACCAGCCCTTAAAACAATGGCCGCTGTGGATCTAGAGCAGATGCTGTTTCTCTTGTATTATTAAAAAGTGGTGTCAGTGATCGAGTATGGAATGGGAATACTCCCACTGTCAACATCCCAATGTGAACAGCTAGATCGTATTTAAAGTGAAGGAATGCTTATAATCTTGGACTGCACACGAGATACCCCCAATGTAACGATGAAATATATGGAAGGACTACTGTCAATTAGATCTAGTTATGCAATGGTCCAGGCAAAAGCCTACATGCGGATAACCACAGAGAGAAGACACCCCCTGCATACGACCATAGCTGACAACAAGGGAGCAAGAATAAAGAGATGGATGGCACAATTATCTTTAGCATTTGTCCCTTATCCATATGAAATGTCCCCAATATGGATGATCAGCTATTTCATTGCCGAGTACCCCTTCCTGACCAGGTCCATAGATCCACAACAGTTCCTGAAGATTCGAAAGCTTCTATAGAGGGTTTCTATTCACGCCTGAGCCATTAATTGAGAGTCTGACACAATAACTGCCCTGGTTGACAGAGCCTCAAACAACCATCTCAAGGCTGCGGTAGTTGCCGATACCTCCATTCTCAATCTGGAGGGTTGTCAAGTAATCCCCATTCTGTTCGGCGACGACCCTGCCCTTTACTCTAGCCAAGAAGCCCCATCCTAATTTCTCATCACGGAGTATAGACCCATTAGTGTACACAATAGCATCATCATCATTTCTGGCATGATCAATTATCAGCTGATTAATGTCTACCTCTGCTCTTCACGTGTCCCAAAGCTCCGCATTTCCTGCCATGGCTGATGACTTGCTGATAGTTTGTCCAGTTCTCACCTGACTTACTCTACTCTTCCCCCTTGAATATATTTTCAACAGTGGTAACCTGTCCAATCGTAGCCAACGCCTGTGCCATCCATCATTTTATTCTTGCTTCCTTGATGTCAGCTATGGTCGTATGCAGGGGGTGTCTTCTCTCTGTGGTTATCCGCATGTAGGCTTTTGCCTGGACCATTAGTACTAATGCTAAAGATAATTACTGATCGCCTGCTAGAGTATGGGACACCAGGACGTGGCACAAATTTGCTGAAAGCTTATGGTCCTTGGGGTGCTACAAGGTAGTTATCATGATGATGAGAATGATGTAAGTAATTACATTTTTTACACCGATTTGCCGTATACATATTATTTTTGGTGAGCTCATTATATCAGGAGGGCCCCAAGTAATGTGTGCCCGGATGCCCCTTGCGTTGTAGTTATGCCTCTGTCCCTCAGACATGCCGCAAGATCCGACTAATATGAGGCTGTGCATAGGGCTGGCACACACATCATGTAACACAGCTTGCTACAGAATGCACCACTACAACAGCACGAGACAGTTTTGATGCAGGCTTCCTGTAAGAGGACCAGATGTAGTGGTAGAGCTATGCCCCATAGGGAACAACTAGAGAAACGATGGTGATGATGACGATGATGGTAAAGTCGTTTAGACACGAACTAGTATCGAAGTTTCCAGCATGTTATTCTGCATCTGGTTTTAAAGTTTTATTCTAATAAGATTGAGTGGGAAAGGAATGGGATGTAATAATGCTTTGTTAACTTTAAGACAGTTAAGCGGTAGAACAGTTGCATATGACAGTCATCTAAACATAATATTTAATGTTCAGGACAAGGCCTTCGATAGAGTAGACAGAAATCAACGTTGGTCAGTTCTAAAAGACTACGATACACAGGGGCAGCTGTTAAGTAATGTGAGAGCTCTGTACCACACATGCAAAAGTGTAGTGAGGTAGTGCGGGTGCCAGAGGAGAGTTATGTCCCTTTTAATTATAATGGAATTATCTCCCTTGGGAGGATGGCCGTAGGTTATATTATGACCCTGTTTATACCAGCTATCGCTGGAGATGTTGGTTTGACAGTTGTAGGGAGACCAGGTTCTTAAGGCCCCTGCTTGTATGATATACTTGGTAGTGGTTTTAATGTGTTTGAAGTAACTCAAAAGCAACAACAGTTCAATAGTGGACGTTGGCAACAAATCCAAAAGTGGCAAATGAATTTCATATAATTGATAAGTCCTGGATTTTAGAAATCGAGCTCTTTATTTGTATACAATTAACAAGGGTCCATTTCAATGTTGTTCAATTCAGTACAGTACAATGAATTTTGCTGGCTTTAATCTCGAAGTAAAACGGTTCCTTTACTCCTTGATTTTCCCTAGTGATTTGACTCTTGGTGGATTACTGCTTATTTAGTTCGGTGGCATGTCGGTTTATGAGCTGAAACACCTACTATGAAAATAAATATCGTCATTGTTTACCTCCGGTATCAGAGAGTACATGTTTATTTAATTTCCACTATCCTGAGATCGTTACGTTAAAGTTCCATATGCACATTTAATTACTTTGGTTCGTCCGTTTTAACTTCTACCCTGTCTATGTGTCCTTCTATTCTCTGAAGGAATATAACATACGTGTATTCACAAATATTCATTATACATTTTTCCGCCTTCAACTGTGGTGGTTGAAATAGTCGATACTCACTTTTCTCGACGTACCTTGTATATTCATACTAATTATTCGAGGTTAATACATGTGATAAGTCTATCACACATTCTTGGCAATTCCTGCAGTATTTCTGTTCCACGTTTTCATTCCATTTTGGAATACATCCGTAACGAAATCTCAGCTTTAGAATCAAATCAGACTCATGTACATTTTCCTCAGTATAATAATTTCTACACTTTCAAGTTCATTGGACACAGCCACCTTGGACGAACACTGCGGATACCCAAAATTGTCGTCATCCATCACTAGACTTATTCATCATAACTTAACCACATATTCTGCGTTTATGTGACTAAGTTGAAGGGGTTTCATGGAAAAGATACCGATTTCTCGAGAAATATTCTAATTCCCCTTCCCCCGCCACCATTAGAGAATTTTTTTTAAAAATTATGAGAGGGGTCGGAGTTGGGAGACTTGTAACCGAATCCACACAAACTACCGACTGCACGACACCGATTCCCAACCCCGACTCCACAGCCTTGGTGTTGTCAGTCGACTGCCAAGCAGTGAAGAGCTTAGAGTTAGGCAATATACTGAAAGATGTTTGGTCCAAAAAAGCAAGAAAGATTTTCATTAAAAACGGATACAGTAATTGAGACAGACAATAAAGTCCCTCTTAACCAACTAGAAATTTGTAATATCAGACACGATGAATGAAATACAAAATTTCATTATTATTTATATAGTCATGGCAAGTAAATAATGCAAGGAAGAAATAAAAGTTTTTTTTAAATTTTTTTTGTAGTCATCTCCGCCCAGGTCCATTGCAGTACGTCTTCTATAATCTTCAGGTTAAAAGAGGCAGAGATAGATTTCTAAAACAAACAATCAAACAAACAAAAACACACCGAGAAGGGATTTGAACACAGACTTAAAAGGGATAACGACGAAAATAAGATACCAAAAGACCAGGAATGAATGGCACATAACATAAAGAGTTAGCAAGAACTTCTTGGTGGCCTTTACATCTAAGGAAAAAAGGTAAAAGGGTTGTTGTTGTTGTTGTTGTTTAACTAGGACTGCTGAGCTTCCCGCTCTTTTGCAGCCAATACCAAGTTGAGGACTCCTTGGTATTATCTACACTGTGGCTTTTCTGCCATTCCGAAAAATGCTGAGTTGAAGTCATGAGCTCCAGTTTCTCCAGCTTGGCTTTCATTTAAAGGATCGTCAAATTTGTTTCTGTATCTGATTCTAATAAAACTCTTTGCCTCCTCAAAAGTTATGCTTGCATGAGGCTGAGGTAGATGTGAACCTTCTTTTGACATTCTGTCAGCCTCTTCATTGCCGGTGATGTTACAATGAGATGGGATCCATTGGATCACAACATTTTTGAATCGTTGACAAAGTTTGTGGAGCACTATTCTGAGATCATCCAGGTCTGTATTATTTTGGCTTTTCAAGGTTGCAATTACTGACTGTGCATCAGTAAAGAAAGCAACTTGTCTCTCTGCGTTTTCTTCTGCCAATATAACCTCTGCTGCAGTTTTCAAGGCCTCTGCCTCTGCTCTGAAGTTGCTGGAGAATCGTCCTGTCGCCACTGACAGTCTTTTTTTCTGCACCAGTGCTTAAGGTCAGAAAGACACCCCCACCTCCATTTTCGGTTGCATTTGTTGCTGATCCATCTGTGTATGCATGGGTCCAGGTGTTGCGTGGGTAATGTTTCTCTATGTATTTTGTCGCTATGGATTTTCTATCTGTTGCAGTTTTGCTCTTTTTTCTTTCAATTCCAGGAACGTTTTCTATCATTTTAGGGAAACGATTTTGTTTCCAAACTGGAAGCTTGTGTGCAGTGTAGATGTGTTTAACAGTGGATATTTTATCTATTGATACTATTCTCATTTGTGGTTTGGTTGATTCTACAAAATTGCTTCGTTTGAGTCTTTGCCTTCTAAGAGCATTTATTCTATGGCACATTGGGTGGTCTGTTAGTCTTTTGAATTTTTCGGCATGTTGCTGAGCCCTGCAGTCTCTTCTGTCTGTCATTGGCTGGAGGCTTGTAATCTTTTCGAGTTCTTTTATAGGTGTTGACTTCATGCCTCCCGTTATAATTTGCATTGCTTGATTTATCCCACCCCAACATAATTACCGATGTATGTTACGTCGGTCGGTCTCACTCAAAATAGTAACTCGCGCCAGAAAGTAAAGTGCGCAACGCCCTGTGTGCAACTTGCGCGGTGTGGGGTGTTATATAAAACAAATACTTTGGTTTTATTTATTTTATTCTTTCGCGAAATTAGTAGCGCTTGACAAAGGAAAAGTGCATAAAAATTGGCGTGCATGAGCCAATAACATACCAAAGTGAATTGTATTTTCGGACACGACCAGCTCAATGTCGCCCTCACCCGATGTACAAAACATGAAAACTTGAAAGTTGTTGTTAAAACCACTTATTATCAGGGAACACTCTTTGAAAACAATCCACGCACTTTCACACGAAAGGTTGTCATCAAAGAACTTTTAAATTGAATCTAAAATAACATAATTCTCGCCGTGTGTACGTTGGTCACAGCTGAGGAATGCAACCGTGTTGAAAAATTGTATTGTTTCCATTATATATACTCTCCCGAAAATAGTTACAATCAACAAAGAAAAGCTTTCAAATGACGGTGTTCATGAACAGTTTGATTACTCTGTATAATGGAAAGAAACCAAAAACACTCTAAGATTGTACTTCTATCTGCTCATCCGGGAACGGAAACAACACACTATAATTAAAAACCCGTCAAGTTTGACGGGTTATTGCTAGAAATATACATAGTAATTACAAGTATATACAGGTATACCTCGCTAATGCGGCGGGTTAGGTTCCAGACCACCACCGTAAAGCGAATATAATCTTAAAGCGAATCACAACCTTTTGTTTCCACTTGCCATTGCACTTAAAAGCCTAAAAACATGTCTACACTATCATTTATTACATGCGCAATAGCGCTAAGCCTAAATAAACGATGTAAAGTAAAAATAACATAAAAAATAAATAGCTATAGTACTATACTTCTAACCTTAAAATATTTTCGTCCTTTGCTTACGGTGACTGACGAATGATCATTTTAGAAGAAATAATTATTGAAGGAAGGCTGAAGGAGATAATGGGCGCCGTATTAGCGAAGCGCTATAAAGCGAAGAGCCTTAAAGCGAGACGCCTGTATATTGCAAACACTTATGTACAAGAATTATATTAAAACCACATGCCATTTGGGGTTGCAGGATGGGTAATCTTTTTTTAGTTAGTCAATGTGCATACATCTATATTTAGATATGCCGGAGTCGGAATTTTTCCGACTACACGGCCCTGGCAATGACTGCTAAACTGTTTAGTAGGTTCTTCCTGCATTGTTGATAGCAGATATGTTGTAATTAGATTTACGCCCAGGAAAGCCTCTTTCATGGAAAAGAGAACTAGAGACAGAAGTGAAAATGATAAGGGAGACGTTGAAAGAACTTGAGCTGATGTCACGTGACAGTAGGGCTTGTCATGTGTTTGTTTACGGCCTATACTCTTTTGGGGAGCTAGAGAATATTGACTCATTGATTGATTGAAATCCTCTTTCCCGAGCCTACAGTTACAGTAATAGCCAGGACTATTTGAATAGCTAGAAATAAATGCAGGAATGCTGTTGATCTGTTGTTAAATGCAAGAAATTGAAGAATATTAGGGGCTTTCTACGACAAGAATAACATTTCTAGCGCACAGTATGTAATCATTTGTGTTAAATCACTCGTGTTTGTGATCTGTTGGTCATCTATAAGTAGAAGAAACCAATACATCAACACCAACTTAACCTGCCTGCTGAGGGGTAATGAAACGAACCCACATACGAAAGCAACACGCATGGTCACAACCCCTTCGATTGCCCAATGAATGCTATGAACCCTTTTGATTGTCCCATAAAGGCTATGGACACCTTCAATTGTCCGATGAAGGCTATGGACCCCTTCTTTGGGGAAAAAAATGTACATGAAAGCATAATTTAAAAAACCTTACATTACATTCAAAATTGAAGGTAGAATCCATTCACCGTCCCTCAAGGGATCAGTGGACCATAAGAAGCCTTGTTATAGTGGAACAAGAAATGAGAAGACGTTGGTTATGGTTGGACACGCATTGAGACACCTGCTGATATCAGTACCAGGCAGTCCTTGACCTGGAATACACGTGGTAAAAGAAGTGGTGTTAGACAGACAAACATCACACGGAGAAGAGAACAGGGGACAGAAGGTAACATGATGTGAAAGACATGGAAAGACCTTGAGCTGACGGCACGTGGCAGAAGGACTTGGTATGTGTTTGTTAGTGTGGGTAGAGTGAGTAGACTCGTCTCGTGTGTTACTGTGGCTAGAGTGAGTAGACTCGTCTCGTGTGTTAGTGTGGGTAGAGTGAGTAGACTCGTCTCGTGTGTTACTGTGGGTAGAGTGAGTAGACTCGTCTCGTGTGTTAGTGTGGGTAGAGTGAGTAAACTCGTCTCGTGTGTTAGTGTAGGTAGAGCAAGTAAACTCGTCTCGTATACTAGAGTAAGTAAACTCGTCTCGTGTGTTAGTGTGGGTAGAGTGAGTAAACTCGTCTCGTGTGTTAGTGTTGGTAGTGAGTAGATTCGTCTCGTGTGTTAGTGTGGGTAGTGAGTAGATTCGTCTCGTGTGTTAGTGTGGGTAGAGCGAGTAAACTCGTCTCGTGTGTTAGTGTGGGTAGATCGAGTAAACTCGTCTCGTGTGTTAGTGTGGGTAGGGTGAGTAAACTCGTCTCGTGTGTTAGTGTGGGTAGAATGAGTAAACTCGTCTCGTGTGTTAGTGTGGGTAGTGAGTAGATTCGTCTCGTGTGTTAGTGTGGGTAGTGAGTAGATTCGTCTCATGTGTTAATGTGGGTAGAGTGAGTAAACTCGTCTCGTGTGTTAGTGTGGGTAGAATGAGTAAACTCGTCTCGTGTGTTAGTGTGGGTAGTGAGTAGATTCGTCTAGTGTGTTAGTGTGGGTAGTTGTTACGGTGTTATTTTAAATGATGGCGTCTGCTGGGGTTTACCCATGCGCAACGTTTAGGGGTCATTAATATTTATAGAATATGTCGATATTTTACGGTACAGTGAACGCGAAATATATGCGGAGATTATGACGCATTCGCGTTGGGAAGGTCACGCCGGGTGACTTGGTTACAGGGCCTTTGTTACGCTATCCGTCAAGCAAGAAGGTCGTGTCTTGTATTTCTTCCAAGGAAATAAGGCTGAGTATATAGCCTATATTATATAGATGAATCGATGTAGACTTCAGGGTCAGTTCGGAAATTAATCTAAGCATGAGATTGATTACATTAAACTAGATAATGGAAGGAGAATCGTATTATGATTCAAATTGTAGATGTCAAGAACTCATGTGCTCATTTCTGGCTGTTGACTACAACAGCGCACGTATATAGCCACGATGTTCATCTGACATATTGTTTTGACACGGACGGACATGAATATTATGCATGTAATTCCTAATGAACTATATATGAACTATATATGAACGTGTACCTACGTGAATGTCTTATGTGTGAACTGTAAATAAATTCATGGACTCTGAATTGAGGACTTTATCACATCGATACGTTACAGCTATATGCTGCATTTGCCAATGTTGATGATTATGCAAATGAAGAACTCTTCTGATAGGAAAAATATGTATCTATATGATGAGCTCCGAAAGGAACGAATGTATTCTTGGACATTCAACAAATGATTAATCAATATAACGTTGACCCTTACTCCAAGATGATAACCGGACGAAGCACGCATTCGCGATTGAACAAAATACATAACCAGCTCTAAACCAGCTCGGCCTTATCAAAGACCCGCCCCTTTATCAACTGGCGGCCAGATGTGGCGTGGATAATTTCAAATATTAAACGAGTTGAAAGAACTAAATTCCTTTCGATCGAAATGGACATTATTTGCAAATACACCGGTGACGTCATGCCCTTGACGACAGCATGAACGGTTGGAAAAGCCAGCAGCTGACAATGTCCATCAAAAAAATTTATTTGAAGCTTTCAAACATCAAATGAAACCTATTGCTGACTTTCTCAATGATACAAACAAGCTCTCGAGTCTGTCGACGAAGCATATAATGTACGATATTACCGCCAAAACAAGATAAGTCATTGATTTTAAAGGTTAAAATATTTCGTCCTGTTCGTCCAATAACGCCATGTTCTTTTTTTTTCGTTGTATCCATGTTAAATATTGTTCCTGTCCTTTTCATGTAGCGGGTATGGTTGGGCGGCGGTTCGGAATGAATAAAATGGCTCTCAGGATGCCGATATTCATTCTAAATGTTCCTAAGGCTGTGAATTAATAGCACCTCGCGAAGAAAGCGTCGAATTATCATTATCGGTGATCGTTTGGTTCGGACTTGCATTAATTCACTTTGCATGTTAGGTGTATAGTCATGTTATAACTGGTGTTTTCATGTGTATTTGGTTCTTGTTTTTATTCGTTTACAGTCTTATGTTCGTGATCTATCTTGTTTGTTCTGATCTGGCTATCTTTAATTTTAATTAAATGTATTGTATTGGCGTCAAATGAGTCCTGTGACGTCACTATTTGTTACGTACACAGCTTAACTTTCTATTCAGTTCATTCTTAATCTCTCACTTCCGTTTTATACCACTTAGTTATTAATGCATTTTTTATTGTGAAAATGTTTTGTCGTATGGTAATACTGTTTCGTAATCCTTGGTTGGCCCATTGTATTGTTTGTCTTCATTTCATCCTTTTATAATTTAATATTAATGCTATAATTTCTTCATTAATAATAGTGTAGATGAATATGATTAAATTTTTATAAGCTTTGATGAGGAATTAGGGACTTTGCACATATTTGCAGTAGTGGTCCTAGAAATGGGCAATGCACTTTATGCCTCATGATTATGGCATATTATATAATGATTAATTATTAAAACTTTATAACATATTAATACATATTTAATATAAATTAGTACACTTTCTCAGTACTATATTGTGAACTTAGTGACAATTAAGACTAATTATTTGGGGATAATACACATAATTATTAAATAGTAATATTAAGCGCTTGATATAATTTCAGCAGCTTAAATAACTAACTATCATAACTATTTATGATAGATATCAGTGAGTATATATATAATATTTTTACAAAATATTATAGATTGTGGAAATTATACATAACAATACAGTAATATTACAATTTCTTATACTTCAAGATGCTTAACTTAGACTATTTTATTAGAGATGGTAAGGATTTTGGAAAGAAGGGAGAGCTTCTCGAGGCTTATGCATTGGCTGAGTTTACAAGGTATAAGGCAGAAGAGGAGGAGAGGAAAGCTTTTGCTAAGGCAGAGGAGGAGGAAAGAAAAGCTGTTACTAAGGCGGAGAGAGAAGAGTTAAGACAAGAGGGGGGGGGGAGAGATAGCAAGAGATGAAATCCTACGGATTGAAGAAGAGAATAAATTGAAACGACAAGAAATCATATTGCAGCAAGAAATGGACTTGCAACGGCTTAAATTGGAAACAGCAAAACTTAATTCGCAGAGTGCTGCAGCAAGCCAAAATGATAATGCTCAATCTGGATCTTCATCCACCCGACTTAAGGGCAATTATTACTTTAAATTACCACCATTCAAATTACACGTGGACGACCTTTCATCGTGGCTGGCGCGCTTTGAGGATATATGTAAGGTCAATAACCTTGACAAAACTGCATGGGCACTTAAACTTAAGGAATTTCTGAATGGCGAACCTGCAAGTGCAGCACAAAACATTGATCCTACATTAGCCACAGATTATGAGGCCATTAAGACGTTGTTATTACGTCGTTTCCACTTGAACGAAGAGGCATGTAGATTACGTTTCAAAAGTTTGTTGCCAGATAACAATAAAGATTTCACAGGTTTTATTGCTAACATACGCAATACTTTTAACAGATGGGTTGAACTGGCAGGTGTCAACAAATCTTACGACAAATTAGTTGATTTATTATTGAGGGATAAAGTGTTATCTTCTGTCAGCCCACCATTCTTTGCTTATCTGCAAGAAAGAAAACCAGAATCTATTGATGAGTTAGAAAAATTTCTTTAAATTACTGCACAGCTCATCCGAATGCTAATATTTCTGGCTCGTTGATAAGAGAACCACTTCCTGTAGCCTCCAATATGGCATATCATAATCATAACAAACCTAGAACACACAGTGTGGACAGAGGTAGGTTCAAAGGAAACTATGACATTAATTTTCATAAGGGACAGAATAACTTTAACAATAACTTTAATAGAGGAAGACAACAAACCAGAAATTATTCACCTCAGTCAAGATACAACAGTAATCCACGTAACTCAAGTTATAATCGGTCATATCAATATAATAATGGTAACAATTGGAAGAATAGCGATAATTATAAATCGAGACATCGAGATAACAATTACAATAGACGACAACGGGATAATTCAACTAATTATTCTCGTAATCGTTCTCGTGGATCTTCACATTCTCCATTCTACCGGGGCAGCAGTGACAAATGATATCACCCCTAAGGTTCAGGTTCCACCTAACGATAATACAATGAATTCTTCTGCTGCATGCTTTGCTATAAATTATAACGTGGCAAATAGTTGCCCACAATGCAATCTTATTTTTCAGAAGGCAAAGGAGACAGTGCTAAACTGCGGACACATTACACCAGAAGTAGGTCTTGCAGCCAATGATGGAACAGGCTCTCTGATTTTTAACAGAGGGATAGTAAACGGTTCTGTAGTTTCTGTATTGTACAATGAATTCTTCTGCTGCATGCTTTGCTATAAATTATAACGTGGCAAATAGTTGCCCACAATGCAATCTTATTTTTCAGAAGGCAAAGGAGACAGTGCTAAACTGCGGACACATTACACCAGAAGTAGGTCTTGCAGCCAATGATGGAACAGGCTCTCTGATTTTTAACAGAGGGATAGTAAACGGTTCTGTAGTTTCTGTATTGAGAGACTCGGGGTCCACAACCATTGGAGTGCGACAGTCGCTAGTACATCCTAGCTGTGCAACGGGGGAATATGTCCGTTGCATGACTTTTGGGGGAACTATTGAGTTTTACCCCACAGCTATTATCCATGTTAACACACCTTTCTTTTCAGGACAAGTTAAGGTATGCATGCTTCAGAATCCAATTGCAGATCTGATGTTGGGACGCATCCATGGTAGTAAGGATTGTTCCCCACAGGAAATTGAGGAATGGGAATTAAAGAATGTGCAATCTTATTGCAATGCTAACGCTGTCATTGCAACAGCTACATTACGGGCCAACAAAATAAATACATGTGGCACAGTTTTCTCCAATTTCAGTCTCAGTACCATTCTGGAAATCGATAAGGAGAAGGATAAGACTCTCCTACAGGATAAAAAGTATACTAAACTACCAGCCCATCCTAGGAAGATTAGAAAATCATTTCGAGGCAGATATACCTTTTCTCAAGAGAATGCCACCAAGTCGGAAGATAGATGTTGGCGACAGGATCATATTAACAGTGATCTTAATAAAATTGTTGAAAATGGGAAAAGAAGGGATGTCCCGAACAAGGGTAATGATGGTGAAGTTCTTATGAACTTAACTAATAAAATTAGGACAAATAAATATGTCAATCATTATGAGACATCATCTCATAAGACTACCATATCCAAAAGATTAAATAGAAGAACTGTTTATCACGTTAGTGACACTGATCCCACTTACATTGGGAAGGGTGCATATTCTCGCACCGTGTTAGTGCGCAATCTGCCACAAGGTACCAGATGGCAGGCACTTAGCAATTTCTTTAATAACACGGCAGACGTTATGTTTGTACGGTTGTTGTCACCTACCAATGACAGGTATGGTGAAGCTATAGTTACATTTCGTAACAATAGAGATGCTCGAATGGTCAACGAGCATGATAATGGTGCTTACTTTAACCATCATTGTCTACGGTTACAATTAGTACCTAATGCTGCGTCACGCAGATAACATGCTATGGTAATACAATTGTCTCATATCATTGATGACTCATCATAGTCATTCATCATTTCTTTTCTTTACTGGTCCTTATAAGGTTACTGATAAAATTTCAGACGTTGATTACGTCTTAGATATCAAGGGACACAGAAAGATATTCCATATTAATATGCTCAAGCAATTTCATACACGTCCTATACACTTACAGTCAATTTTTCATGAATTAGATGACAATACTGTATCTACTTGTCATTATTCTAATCTATCTGTTATACAGGAGGAAGAATCTTCTTTTCCTGAAGTGCAGATGCCTTTACCTGTACTTACTGTCCAATCTACTGAATCTTGGCGTGATGTGACCATTTCTTCTACGGTTACACCGCAACAGCATCAACGCGTTGCTGATCTTCTACAATCTTTCCCAGATGTGTTAACTGATGTACCGGGTTGCACATCTGTAATTAGTCACGATATTATTCTTAACGATGATACACCAATTCGTGTTCATCCTTATTCTGTACCTCTACATTTTCTGAGTAAGACATCTCAGGAACTCGAACAGATGATATCATTAGGTATTATTGAGACTAGTACATCTCCATTTTCTTCTCCTTTAGTCATTGTCCGGAAAAAGGACAACAACATACGTTTATGTGTTGACTATAGGAAACTTAATGCGCAGACAGTACCGGATAGCGAACCACATCCTATCCTTGACGATTTACTTCCTCGTCTATCCAATGCTACACTTTTCACTAAAATTGACTTAACTAAAGGTTATTGGCAGATTCCACTAACCGAAAGAGCCAAATACTACACAGCATTCTCAACTCCACAAGGTCTTTACCAGTGGAACGTGATGCCTTTTGGGCTAATGAATGCTCCAGCTACCTTTATTCGCATGATGCGAAAAATTTTAGCAGGTAGATCAGATATAATTACCTATATTGACGACATATGTTTGTTTAGTTCATCATTTGAGGAACATTTTTTGGGTCTTAAATCAGTTTTGGAAATATTGCGGGATAACCATTTAACCGCTAAACCAACTAAAATTCAAATAGCGTGTAATGAGATAACATTCCTGGGGCACATTATTGGATCGGGACGTATCCAAACAATTCCCAGTACGGTTTCTAAAATATTAAATTTATCTGTTCCTCAAACGAAGAAACAGGTTAGGAGTCTGTTAGGTTTAATCCAATACTATAGCAGATTTGTACCTCACCTATCATCCATCACGGCTGTCCTGTCTTCGTTACTAAAGAAGAACATGCCTTTAAGGATAAATTGGACCGACGAATGTGACAAAACTTTTCGCACTATCTTAAAAATAATATTCATGCCCACCTGTTTTAAGATTACCAGATGCTTCTAAAAAGTTTGTTCTACGTACAGATGCGAGTAATTACGGACTCGGGGCATGTCTACTGCAATATCATGATGATGTCCTTCACCCTGTAATGTATATCTCACGCAAACTGAAACCTCCGGAGACGAAATATTCCACTGTGGACCAAGAATTGCTCTCCGTAATCTGGGCAATTACCAAGTTGGAAAAGTTTTTGCTGGGATCTCCATTCCTGATCCAGACTGATCAGAAATCAGTGGCAGCATTACGTCGCTCAAACCATAAAAGTGCTAAACTTGCACGATTTGCTATTACGTTGCAACCCTACGAGTTCGAGATACAGTCGATACCTGGAACTGAAAACGTCATAGCCGACACGTTGTCCAGACATCCTACGGATTCTGAATGAATATTACTAATTCAAATTTTCTGACTAGTCAAGCATTACATTTGCAATGAACGGTATTGATATCAAGTCAGAATATACAACAATTCAGTTGGACTTCCTACCTAAATAAGGACATTTCGAAATAAACTATTGTGATCAAAATATCAAGTTTTACGGATCGTTTGAAAATTTGAACTTCAATTCCACTTTGAGTATCACTCATTTCGATTGAAAACTGTTAAAAAGGAACAATCTCTGATGTAGAAAGGACAGATACGCTGATGACTTAGTCAATTTACTTTCAAAAGTTTAATAAAGGAACTAACGATGAATGGATAATCAAATCATAATTTGATAATATGAACCTTGTGTCTTAATGAACTTCCATACAATTCAACAGGAGGTAACAACGATTGGATCTTCATGTCCAATATTATTAAATTTTCTAGTTATTAAATTATTATATAATAGATAATAAAGTCAAAGTGTGATGAAATAAAAAAATAAAATATACTAAGAAAAGATGAAACAAAAGAATATCACACCAATTAAACTTTTTAATTAGTGTAATTATTAAGGTAATGGATATTATATAATAATAATAGCCCCTTCAGTCATAACTGACTATGGGAATGCGCCCCTGAGGTGACAGCCCTCAACTGCTTATTTTCCTGGTGCTCCTTTCGACGTTTTCTCCTCACCTCTGCTTTTTGTGTGAGCCTCTCTTCGCCCAATCTGAGGTGGTGCCGTAAATAGCATCGCCACTTTGTGCGATCGGCAGCTTCATCCTCCCATGTTGCTGGATCCATGTCCAGTGCCCTCATATCTCTCTTGCACACATCTTTGAACCTCAGCTGTGGTCGCCCAACTGTTCTCTTGCCATCTGCTAATTGTCCGTAGAAGATATCTTTTGGGATGCGACCATCTTCCATGCGGCGAACATGGCCAAGCCAGCGTAGTCTGCGCTGTCTAAGCAGCGTATACATACTTTGAAGGCCAGCACGTGATAACACCTCGACATTTGTCACTTTATCTTTCCACGAGATGCCGAGGATGCGGCGTAGACACCGCAAATGGAAGGTATTGAGCCTTCTTTCTTGCTTAGCATAGGTCGTCCAGGTCTCGCTGCCATATAGGAGTGTGCTGGTGACGCAGGCATTATATACCGCAGCTTTGGTCTTCATTGTGAGTTTAGAGTTTCCCCAAACACGCGATGTGAGGCGGGCAAAGGTAGCTGCAGCTTTGCCAATGCGGCTGTCGATTTCTATATCCAGTGAGAGTTTGTCATTGATGGTAGACCCTAGGTATGTGAAGTGGTGCACCACTGCCAATTCATAGTTATCGATAGTGATAACTGGTGCAGCACCCACATCCTGACTCAGCACATTCGTTTTCTTTAGACTTATTGTGAGGCCAAAGTCCTTGCATGCTTTAGTGAAGCGATTCATCAAGCTCTGAAGCTCCTGTTGGCTTTGAGTGACGACTGCAGCATCATCAGCGAACAACAAGTCTCTTATAGTGACCCTTCTGATTTTTGTTTTTGCCTTCAGCTTGAAAGATTAAACAGACGGCCATCTGACCTAGTGTGAAGGCATATTCCTTCAGTTGCATCTCTGAATGCATGTTTCAAGAGTAAGGCAAAGAAGATTCCGAAGAGGGTCGGAGCCAGAACACAGCCTTGTTTAACGCCACTTCGTATATCAAAGGGCTGTGACGTGCTTCCAGCATATTGGACTGTTCCCTTCATGTCGTCATGGAATGACTTTATCATTTCCAGCATTTTAGAAGGGCAGCCTATTTTCAGGAGGATTTTAAAGAGTCCATCCCTACTAACAGGTCGAATGCTTTTGTGAGGTCTATAAAGGCGATATATAATGGTCTTTTCTGCTCTCTTGATTTTTCCTGAAGCTGGCGGAGAGAGAAGATCATGTCTGTTGTTGATCTGCCAGCTCGGAATCCACACTGTGCCTCTGGATATATGCGCTCAGTTTAACTTGTGTAGTCGCATTAAGATGACTTTGGCAAAAACCTTACCAACAATACTAAGAAGAGAGATGCCTCTGTAGTTATTGCAATCACTTCTGTCTCCTTTATTTTTATACAGTGTTACAATCTTGGCATCTCGCATGTCTTGAGGAATAGTTGTCTCTTCCCCGCACTGGCACAGCATCCTATGCAGGGGCTGTAATAGCGTGCTCTTACAGCATTTGATTAAATCAGGAGGAATCCCATCACTGCCTGGTGCTTTGCCAGAGGCCAAGCTATCAATGGCCTTACTGAGTTCCTCTAATGTTGGTTCGGCATCCAGCTCCTCCATAGTTGGCAGACTATTGACAGCATCAAGGGCTGCAGGCGTAACGGTATTGTCTCTAGCGTAAAGCTCAGAGTAGTGCTCGACCCACCTCTCCATCTGCTTACCCTTATCAGTTAGCTTCTCTCCGCTGATGGTTTTTAGCGGTGCCGTCTTACTTTTATGGGGGCCAAGTGCTTTCTTTATACCGTCATACATTTGTCTAATGTTGCCTGTTTGCGCTGCGATCTGGATGCTCTCACTGAGCTGGAGCCAATAGTCATTTGCACAGCGTCGAGCAGTTTGTTGAACTTCGCTTCTCGTAGCCCTCAGGATCTGTAGGGTTCTGGCACTCGGTGAACGTTTGTATTCATTCATAGCACTGCGCTTAGCTTCAATAACAGGTGCCATCACATCTGATGAAGCGTCAAACCAGTCATTTGACTTTGCTGTTTTCTTACCAAAGGTGGCAAGTGCAGTACTTTGAATGGTGTTCCGTAGATGCTCCCAGTTCTCTGTAATAGTATCACCATGCTGAGGGCTACTGAGCACTTTCTTGAAGGTTGCAGTGAATTGAGCGATCATGAAAGGGTCTGACATCTTGCTGGTATCAATGCGTGGTTTCCCTTCATGTCTTACACGATAGAGTTTTCTTGGTTGTGCTCTGATTTTGCAGCAAACCAAGGAGTGATCTGTGTCACAGTCTGCACTATGGTACGAGCGCGTGGAGAGCACAGACCTGAGGAGTGGCCTTCTGACGAGAATCAGGTCAAGTTGGTGCCATTGCTTGGATCGTGGGTGTCTCCATGACACCTTATGCTGGGGTTTTGTCTCAAAGTAGGTGTTGGTCACGCAGAGATCATGGTGGACGCACAACTCTAAGAGCCGTTGTCCATTTTCATTCATCTTGCCAATACCAAACCTGCCCAGACATGAAGGCCATGAAACATTATCGGCACCCACTCTAGCGTTAAAGTCACCAAGGAGAACAAGCTGTTCTTGCCTAGGTATGCTTTTGATTACTGCTGCTAGATTCTCGTAGAACTCATCTTTAGCTTCTGAGGCAGAGTACAGAGTAGGAGCATACACACTGACAAGGGTGATGGGACCTGTGCTAGTTTGCAGGCGGAGCGTTAACAGGCGTTCTGATCCATTCTCGCCTGGTTCAATCCATGTTAGTTAGCGATTTTTTTTGTACTCCGTGTTCTCTAGCTTTATTAAGATCCTTCCCTTGCCAATAAAATGTGTAGTCCTTCTCGCTCACCGTTCCAGAGCCCGCCAGGCGCGTTTCCTGAAGTGCAGCTATATCCACCTGAAGTCGTTTAAGCTATAATTAATTATGACTGTTTCCTTACNTTGTTTACATCCTGTAGGTTTTCGGATAGTCCAGTCAACATAGTCCGGACTAAAATTCTTTGGCAGCATCCCGATTTGAGATTTTGCTTATGTCTATTCTTTCGATAATTGCTTGGTGCAAAATTTTCTGTCCGCAGTTCGGGTTTGACCCTAATCCCCATGCACCCAATGGGGAAAGCAGACAGTGGCGGGACAAACACTCATTATTGACTGGGGGCTGCCGAGTTTGAAGCGGGCGGTAGCTGTCCAGTGAGATCCTAGAACCTCTCCCACTGTCGGAAGTAGCCCCTGGCGCCATGCCCTACGCCAATTGGGCAAAAGGCTTATAACCGGTAACTGCTACTTCCCGTGTTTTGCCGACACCTATAGGGTGAAGCTGGAGTGTCCTGTCCAGGGCGCGAGCTTGGGCACAGTTATATGGAGATCAAGCTGTTGCCCATGCAGCATGTTCCCCCTCTCCACACAACCGGTAGATCCAAAGGAACGGCAGTAGCCGATACAGTTTGGTACCAGCCATGTCGCAGGAGTTGCCAGAATAATGTCGAATCGACATTAGACTGCCTTATGGACTCCGACTCCGGATTTATCCTCAGGGTTTACTCCCGAAGCCAATTCCACAAATGGATATTCCCGCAAGGCAACGGTGGTTTGAATTCAGAGTTCCTTCTCTTAGATAAGCTACCAACCAAGGATCACGAGCCCTATCTGCCCGAAGCTGCTGGTTTTAAGGCGCCAGTCGCTCGCCTTTGCCCTTCTCCCGTCAGTGGAAACAGTTCCGCCGGGCTCAAATTGAGCCACACGTGAAAATGGATATTACATTATGACATTTCATATATATATTTAAATTGTATGAATTTTTTCTGCTCTTTTCTTCTGATTGCGTTAATTTAATTAGGTATCTATCCTTACACTTCATTTTCACACGCATGTTAATTTAATGTATACTTTAATATTTGGTTTCAATTGTCCGTACTTCTCAATTTTTATTTCTTTTACTCTCTTATTCTATTTCTCATTTTCTTCAATTAGATATTAATTAGTTAGTACCATACGTACATACTATAATTAATTATTTTAATTTTAGTTAGTTAGAATAATTTTAATAACACCTCACATTATTAGTTAGTCTATACATACAACAAATTAATTAGTTAATTAGTTAGTGACAGTGACATTTCCTTGTTTAATATAAGGTATATGTATGATATGACGTTGATTTTATTATAATATATTACTGACATGACCGCGACACTGTTCTAGATAGAACATCGTAGGTCATACGTCGGGTTTTGTTAAATTTTTGATAATTTGATTAATATTGTTCAAAAAAAAATCTATTAAATAGATTTTTTTTTTTGCCCCCGTCTGACAGGAAATCTGTTACGGTGTTATTTTAAATGATGGCGTCTGCTGGGGTTTACCCATGCGCAACGTTTAGGGGTCATTAATATTTATAGAATATGTCAATATTTTACGGTATAGTGAACGCGAAATATATGCGGAGATTATGACGCATTCGCGTTGGGAAGGTCACGCCGGGTGACTTGGTTACAGGGCCTTTGTTACGCTATCCGTCAACCAAGAAGGTCGTGTCTTGTATTTCTTCCAAGGAAATAAGGCTGAGTATATAGCCTATATTATATAGATGAATCGATGTAGACTTCAGGGTCAGTTCGGAAATTAATCTAAGCATGAGATTGATTACATTAAACTAGATAATGGAAGGAGAATCGTATTATGATTCAAATTGTAGATGCCAAGAACTCATGTGCTCATTTCTGGCTGTTGACTACAACAGCGCACGTATATAGCCACGATGTTCATCTGACATATTGTTTTGACACTGACGGACATGAATATTATGCATGTAATTCCTAATGAACTATATATGAACTATATATGAACGTGTACCTACGTGAATGTCTTATGTGTGAACTGTAAATAAATTCATGGACTCTGAATTGAGGACTTTATCACATCGATACGTTACAGCTATTTGCTGCATTTGCCAATGTTGATGATTATGCAAATGAAGAACTCTTCTGATAGGAAAAATATGTATCTATATGATGAGCTCCGAAAGGAACGAATGTATTCTTGGACATTCAACAAATGATTAATCAATATAACGTTGACCCTTACTCCAAGATGATAACCGGACGAAGCACGCATTCGCGATTGAACAAAATACATAACCAGCTCTAAACCAGCTCGGCCTTATCAAAGACCCGCCCCTTTATCAGTAGTGAGTAGATTCGTCTCGTGTGTTAGTGTGAGTAGAGTGAGTAAACTCGTCTCGTGTGTTAGTGTGGGTAGTGAGTAGAATCGTCTCGTGTATTAGTGTGGGTAGTCAGTAGATTCGTCTCGTCTGTTAGTGTGGGTAGTGAGTAGATTCGTCTCGTGTGTTAGTGTGGGTAGTGAGTAGATTCGTCTCGTGTGTTAGTGTGGGTAGTGAGTAGATTCGTCTCGTGTGTTAGTGTGGGTAGAGTGAGTAGACTCGTCTCGTCTGTTAGTGTCTTCTTCTTCTCCTTCTTCCGTCCTTAGCCACCGACCGTCAAAGCAGTCAGTGGCCATTACGCCTAGTGGCGTCTTAGGGCAACAGCAGATAGGTTTTCTTTGCCATTGTTTCCCATCACGCCTATTGGCGTCTTTAGGGCAACGGCAAATCAATCCATTTGCTGTTGTTTCCGTAATCGAAGTGACTGGCAAACGGGTGATCAGCCCGTTGGTTCTGTTAGTGTGGGTAGTGAGTAAACTCGTCTCGTGTGTAAGTGTGGGTTGTGAGTAGACTCGTCTCGTGTGTTAGTGTGGGTAGTGAGTAGACTCGTCTCATGTGTTAGTGTAGGAGGAGTGATTAAGTAGAGGATAGAGTGTGGGTAGAGTGAGTAAACCCGTCTCATGGGTTAGAGTGGACAGTGAGTCAACCCGTCTCGTGTGTTAGTGTGGGTAGAGTAATTAAGTAGAGGATAGAGTGAGTAAACCCGTCTCATGTGTTAGTGTGGGTAATGAGTAAACCCGTCTCATCGCTTAGTGAGTAAACCCGTCTTATGGGTTAGTGTGGGGAATGGGTAAACTAGTCTCGTGTGTTAGTGTGGGTAGTGGGTAAACCCATCTCGTGTGTTAGTGTGTGTAGTGGGTAAACCCATCTCGTGTTTTAATGTGAGTAGAGTAAGTAATCGCGTTTCATGTGTTAGTGTGGGTAGAGTGAGTAAACCCGTCTCATGGGTTAGTACGGGAAGTGAATAAACCTGTCTCATGTGTTAGTGTGGGTAGTGAGTAAACCCGTCTCATGAGTTAGTGTGGGTAGTGAGTAAACCCGTCTTGTGTGTTAGTGTGGGTAGTGATTAAACCCGTCTCGTGTTTTTAATGTGCGTAGTGATTAAACCCGTCTCGTGTTTTTAGTGTGCTTAGTGAGTAAACCCGTCTCGTGTATTTAGTATGGGTAGTGAGTAAACCCCACTCGTGTGTTAGTGTGGGTAGTGAGTAAACCTGTCTCATGTGTTATTGTGGGTAGAGTTATTAAATTTTTCTCCTATGTGGGTACAGTATTAAGTAGAGGGTAGAATGTGGGTAGAATGAGTCTCATGTGTTAGTGTGGGTAGAGTGAGAAAACCAGTCTCCCGTGTTAGTGTTGGTTGAGTTAGAAAGTCTCATGTTTTAGTGTTGGTAGATTAAGTAAGTCTCACGTGTTAGTGTCGGTAGAGTGAGTAAGTCTCACGTATTAGTGTTGGTAGAGTAAGTAAGTCTCACGTGTTAGCAGAGTAAGTCTCACGTGTTAGCGTGGGTAGAGTGAGTAAGTTTCATGTGTTAGTGTTGGTAGAGTGAGTAAGTCTCACGTGTTAGTGTTGGTAGAGTGAGTAAGTCTCGTGTGTTTATGTGGGTAGAGTGAGTAAGTCAAAATGTGTGTGTGTGGGTAGATTGAGTAAGTCTCACGTGTTAGTGTGGGTACAGTGACTTAGTCTCATGTGCTAATGTGGATAGAGTGTGTAAAAGGATCAGCAGAGTGAATAATAAAAGGTAATGCAAAAATTAGTTTAATAAAAGACACTATAATTAAGAAAGATAATTGAAAGATTCGGTAACCCCAAAACATTATTATTATCATCATTTAGTTAACAACAAAAAAATGACGAAAAAAGAAATGATATTGGGTAGCAGAGTTTTCTTCTGTGGTCCTTTGCAGCTGACTGACAAAGCAATTAGGGGCCATCACGCCTGGTGGCATCTTTTAGGGCAGTAACAGACTCTCTCCACTTTACCCAGTGGACGTGCCATCCTTCATGTGGCGACCCGCCTTCCTTCTGGAACTCGAAATAACAGAATAAATTGCCCCTTATTGAGACAAGAACTCAACAAGTTAATAATCCCAAAGGTCAAAGGTTAGCACTATGTTACAGAATAGACAGTAAGGAAAAACAAAGTTTCTACGAAATGCTACCCAGTAAAGTAAACAATTTTTAAGCCAAATCAGAGTTGGTGTAATACTTGTAACAAAGAAAAATGTTCACTCTCTCTGTCATACTCTCTCTGTCATACAGTGGCCACAGAATCACGCTTACCATATTCTTGGTGATATCCCTTTGGAATTACAATAATTCCTGAATATACAGAATGTCAGGGGTATTATCCAAGTTGGCCCCAGTCCATCCTCTATAACAACTAAGATTTTGTGAGGGGGACGCCAAATTTGGTGGTGTATTCCCGGATGAACAAATGTCACCTCGAATGGTTAGTGTAGACACCGATATCTTGTGTTCACAGCATATAGTGAAAAATACTTCCAGTATTTGGAAACATCTAGTTGCTAAAAAAACTGTTACAATTGTTAAATGACGGAAATCCTATCGGCTGGCTCTATGTGAGTGCCTATTATGAAACAGCATAACTCTTCTGGATAAAATCCACGTAGATACGACTGTCAAAAGTCGGGAGAAATGTTATTGTTTCACAACCCAGTGGGCTGATAAAAGTGAACAAATTATTTCAGGGTTATATAAGTCCAGTTAAATTTACCTTTTTATAATGTTACTTTGTCTCTTTGGCCAAACCTGTTCACAAATGAACTTGATGACGCGTAAACCAAGAAGAAGACAACATTAATCAATCAGTAAATTAAAAAAAAGACCGCTGGTCGCCCTTGATCAGGTCTGCGAGGAATAAAGAAACATTAGAAAAAAATGCTTTTATTATATCTCTACATATATGCACACGTACGGGGACAAGACAATCTCTTATCCACTCCGTCAGTCCTGATTAAATTTAAGAGACACACGGTGACTTTATTTACACCTATACGGTCAGCTTTTCGCCTGCGCTGCAATTGCAGGTCGGATGAAGGTATGCAACCCTTCCCGCCCCTTTGCGCGCATGTTAACGATCAACGTACAATGTCAATTATTATTTAATTATCCATACGCGCAACTACATAAATACCGCCTGTCGTTAATAGCTATTAGATTGTCGGCGTCTGTTTGTTTAGTCGTATGATATTAAATAATAGTCACTTATAATAAAAGACACCAATAAGAATAAACGTGAATTCTTTTCTGTCACTTATCAGTCGCGCCTAGTGTATACTCAGTCAACTAAAACCATCTCTTCTTATGTGAGAAAGCGGATGATGGACATTACATTCTAACTGCACATCTGGTAAAAAATAGCTACGCGTTATTTTATTTCACTAGTTCTAACAGCTGGAACAGTGAATTATAATGGTAAAACTTAACACATTAAATCACGTAAATACTAATTTCTATTACCACATATCAGAAATGAAACGATCCCCATGAAATGCTATTAACACATCTGTAAAAAAGTGGAAAGGACTGTAAAATGTCACTGCAGTGTTGATTGATACCAGGCATGCTCCAGTCTACCCAGCGGTGCTGTAAATGGGTAACTCACTCTAGTCCTGAGTTAGGGAAGGCAAAGACAGCTGTAAAAGTGGGGTGCAGGAACTGGTTTCCTTCTGAGGCTCCAGGAGGAGCAGGCCCTTAACTTGGTCAATTCAACCGACGCAGGATGGTGTAAATATGGAGTGAGAGTGTAGAGTGTGTTACGGTCTCCCGCTGTATCTTTTCTTGCTAGATGTTATTAAAAGATCCAGCACCGTTGGACGTGAGTTTATTGGGTTGCTTGTCAATATTTCAGATATTATAATTCATCCATTCTAATTCCAGTTCTATAGTTCGAGTGCAGTTTTAAGCCATTGTGGTGTGATTAAATTATTATTATATTCAGTGTCGTTATCGTATATTAATTCTTCCGCAGTGTTGGTTAGATTATAGTTAGTCTTAGAAATACCTGTGATAATCTGGACTGACCTTGCAAGGATTAATGACAGTCACAGCACAGAGTGAGAACTTGCATAAATTCAGGCAATCAACAAGTTCTATAGACGACTGAACAATTTAATATATACTTTTACACAATATGGTCTAACAACATTTCACACATTTAAATTGGCTTCATCATAGTTCTAAGCTCTACACAATATTCCTCTCACAGACTTAGCTCGTCTGGGTTAACCGTTAAGTTTATAGCGTAATAGAGTGTGCAACCAACTCTTACCGAATCCGATCCTTAGAATTATTATTCCTTCACAATATTAGTGAGTACATTATCTGTATATCTATAGATCCTGTCTATGTATAATTCTTTAACGTCTTTGGCTTGCATCGCCCGGCTTTAACTGCCGTGTATATAAGTTCAAGGTGAACGTAATCTGCTTTGTTCGCGATTCTAATACGGACTCTACATGGTCCTATAATCAATTTTGATACGGATCCTTACGCTATCTTACACTTTCCAGTGGATCTACCGTTCCACATATATATTTAATCAGTGGCTATGCCACATATTCAAACACGATCCTTAAGTGGTTTTACCACACATTCCAACACTGCCGTTAGGCTCAATGGCCACACATAGACTAGAATGCAACTAGGCTAGACGCGTCATACATTGATTTGCGCGATTTCTGGTCTTAGTTTAATTGAGGTGTCTAGTGGTGCACGCATGTGGAATGTGGCCACAATCCACATGCCTGCAAACCGTAAGACAGTCCTCAACATCATCCCCCCGCTCCCAAACGTGACACTCGTGGCACGTGAAAGAGTGGTGGCGAAGATGTGCCCGACTACAATCTATGCATGTTATCTAACGTCAAAATGAAATAATGAAATTCGTATTCCTAATTAGAAATAATAATTATAAAATTATGTCCCTTGTCAACATCAAGACAAGAAAGTTATTTCAATCCTGTGACGTAAAATTTCTTGATAACAAGTCCGCGAGGTTATTATCAGTTCCTGAAATCGGAATTACTGAAAAGGCGAATTCTTGTAGTAATAGAAACCACCTGTGAATTCTAGCGTTTTTCATAGTTCTTGAAGTGATAAACGTGAGCGGACTGTGGTCTGTGTAGATAAAGAACTTTCTCCCTATCAAGTACTTAGACAGTTTTTCTAAGCACCACACCACTGCGAGCAGTTCGCGCTCTCCTGTGGCGTATTTTTGTTCTGCCAGAGTAAGCTTGCGTGAGACAAACAAGCATGGATGGAGTATCCCTTCATAGCATTGAAGCAAACAACCTGCGATTCCGGAGCTGGATGCATCTGTTTGAATCAAAAATGGTAACTGTATGTTTGGCAATAACAGGATAGGAGGATTCTTAAATAAATTCTTTATCATAATCAGAGCTTCTTCGCACTGCGGTGTCCATAATATTTTTTTTGGACTACCTTTGGCCAACAATCCGGACAAAGGAGCAGAAATCTGTGCGAAGCGTGGTATAAATTTATGGTAATAATTAACAAGCCCGAGTAAACTTCTTACTTGTTTTCTTGGATGATGGAGTGGCAATCTCCAGTATGCGCTTGACTGTATTGTCATCAGGGTGCAAATCTATGGTTTACCTATGCGGTGACCAAGGAAAGTAATCTCCTGACAACCTATCTGGACCTTAGAAGGTCTTACAGTCAAAAACCATGTTGTCGTAGTGTAATGAGAAGAGAAGACAAACCAGTAATATGGTCTTCCCATGAGTTGTGAAATAGACAGATGTCACTCGATATATGTGATGACATCTTTTCTATCGCCCAGAAGGCGGCGCATCATGCGCACGAATGTCGCAGGCGCGTTTACAAGGCCGAAGCACATGTAATTCCATTGGAATAATCCAAATGGAGTCGTGAAGGCAGTAAAAGGTTTGGCATGTTCCGTAAGTGGTATCTGCCAATAGCCTTTAGACAGATCTTAGTTTACTAAAGTACATGCATTGGTTCAGCGTCAGTAATTGTGATATGGTTAAGACGTCTGAAGTCAATACAAATACGGAGCGACCCATCTTTCTTTTTCCCAATAACCATCGGAAAAGCATAAGGAGATTCTGATGGAGATATAACTCCTAATTTTATCATATCTTTAGCTCCTTTTCAACCCTGTCTTTATGATGATGTAACGAAATAGGGTAAGGTCTTAACTTAATAGGATGATCATCCGTTAGAATGATGTCATGAGAGATTAAAGACGTATGACCTGGAAGGTCAGTAAGTACATCGTTAAAAGAAAGAAGAATTTCCCTAACTTGACCTTGTTGTGACGATGACAAAGTCGGAGAAATTGTGACATCCTTCCAAGATTCGGAAGCTTGTAACGATGGTAAAGCAAAATGTAACGGAATTGAAGACGTAGTGTCTTCCTCATTCACTAGTGCAAAAGAAGAAATAAGAGGTGAAGACTCAGACACAGACACAGAGTTAATAATAGGAATTAACTCTTGTGGTCTTTCCACTGCCAATTTCAACATATTGACATGGAACGTTTTAATTTTTCCTCTTACGTTTATAGCATAGTCAACATCCGTGACTCGTTTAATAATCACAAATGGACCCTGCCATGAAACCAACAGTTTATTATCCTCATGAGGTAGAAGTAACCAGACTTTTTCCCCAGGAATAAAATATCGCAATCTTCTACCTAGATTGTGGAATAATCTAGCTTTTTGTGTTGCTGATTTAATGCTTTCGGATGCATATGTACACGCATCAATGATTCTTTGTCTAAGGTCAATCACCAGCTCGTAACTAGTACGAGTGGATTCATCTACTGATGATCCGACCAGTAAATTTTTCAAGATCATCATCGGGCCACGAGGGTTAGAGCCGTAGACGAGCTCGAATGGACTAAAACCAATGCTCTCGTGGGGGACCTCTCTATACGCGAATAAAGCGGCACAAAGTAGCCTGTCCCAGTCCCGAGGACATCCCTCAGTGATCTTGTGAAGAATCTGTTTGAGTGAACCGTTAAGACGTTCACAAACTCCGTTCGTTTGGGCATGATATGCACTTGAAAACGAATGGTGAATGGAGAGCATCGACTCCACTTCTTTCATAATATTTGAGGTGAATTGTGAACCTCTGTCTGATAAAATTTCCTCAGGAAAACCAATACGACAAAAAATTGAAAATAATGCATTTGATACCGACGCAGTATTGATTGTTTTCAGAGGTATAGCCTCAGGCCACCGTGTACAAAGATCTACACAGGTTAAGATATATCGGAACCCATTGTTAGATGGAATAGATAACGGACCGATAATATCTATGGCTATTTTCTTAAATGGTCTGTCTGGTACATCCGTGATCTGTAAGGGTGCCGTGTGGAATCTGCCCTTACGTGAATATGCTTTGACATGTCGTACATGACCTACAATATAATTTTGTGTCCTTATTGACACCAGGCCAATAAAATTGAGATGTGACTCTAAATAGAGTTCTTTTTTATTACCCATGTTGCCTGCCATGGGCGTGTGTTGGACTCCATTTGTTTATAGTTGAGTTCAGTGAAGAGGTAAATTGAAACGCGAATGGTTAAAACGGATGAATGTCAACAATGTTTCTTCAAAACGAAAAAATTTACAACATGTAAATCGTTTGAAAATAGGGGGTGAACTCTATGGGCAAGTATTGGCAAAGCACACAAGTCGTTTAGGAAAAAATTACTGTACATATATATTATTATTGATAGCATGACCAACCCAACGAAGTGGGAACACCAACAAGACAAATCATAGGTTCCAGGCTGAGAAAGATTCATCACGTTCAAAACGTATGTTAATATCAACAACTGTTAATAGTTGTTGTAGATTTCTCCCTATCTCTAACAGTTAAGTTCTCTTATAATTCCAGTGACAAAGGATCACTTCCATTTACTTCCATATACCATACATCGTAACAAACCAGACAAGGTAACCTTACTCCCAACGCGTCGGCTAATCCGCGTTGAACACGGATTCCTTCTCTCGGAGCAATGAACCTTCATATCATACTTGTACGAGACACCTGCTCCTAAGGACGTTTATTCATAAAATTAAGGGCTTAGACACGGCATATCCATTATTTCTCAGCCATTCCCAGTATCTCAAAAACAGATAGCAAACAGGTTAGTAATATCATACTTTGTAAGCTATACCCCTCAGACTTTCTTCATCCTCATAAAAATTCCTTAGCATAAGCTTTTATAAATATCGGCTTATCCAAACAAAGTGCAGAAGAGATATAAATTCAATAACAAAATTCCCCATATAGGAGTGTGTCTCCTCTACGAAAAAGATTCCAAAGGCTATCGGAATCCAGGTTAGTGTTTCCAAATTTCTAGGAATGTCATATTGGCTGAATATTCCTCTATCGGTATCCATTAACCAGGTGCGGATTGATATTTTGGCATAGGGAAAAAAAAAAAACTTGCATAAGAAATGGGGCGACACTTACTTCATTACTTAAACCATTGAAGGCATATATATATAAAGACCATTATATTACGGAAGAACCATAACTAGATGGGTTCTTCACATATTAATTCTAAAATCAAAGGAATAACAACATTTCGGACCTTATTCTCCCACTAAAACCTTCCCTCCCTATGCGGATTTGGCGGACGGTGTGGAGAGTGCTTCCTGCAGATTGCTGGTGTTCGTCAGCACAACATCTGAAATTTGGATTTTTGGCAGTATTCACATTTAAATGGGGATGATTCAGTTTCCTTCTACCATCGCATTGCCTCATCTCCCGTCTTCCGTGGAAATGTATAATGCTGTGACATATCGAAATGAAGGTTCTTTCCTGGATGCATGGTTGCTCCTGCGTTCACAATTACCAGACTTGCAAGCTTTTTTTCCAGCAATAACGCACGTTGCGCACAAAAGCACCGCATGCATTACGCAGCAATATCTCCAGCAGCAAGGAACATTTGTGACGATTGATTGGCCTGCCCTATCTCCAAGACATGTCCTACTATAAGAACCATCTTGATAACCGAGCTTGGACGCAGAGTCTACAGGCAAGGTTCTCCATCTAAAAGCTGCAATTGCTCGAATTCTTCTCCCTTACACGTGAATGGGACCTTATAAAAGAAGCGGAATTTCCTTCACGAGAACTTGTGCGTTCCATGCGGAGCCGCTGCCAACGGAGCTTGATTTTGCAAGAACACGGAGGACATTAAAAAAAAAACCAGATTCTTGAGGATATGTGGTGAACTGAATTTTATTTTCATTGGTTGCATTTTTCGGTTATCGTCCCTTGCCTTCACAGAATGCAATGATTAATTTCATAAACATACAATTCTACAAATAAATGACTAGTCATGGATTCATCAGGAAAAAGAATAATAGATTCGTAATATTGTAAACTGTGTAAACACTATCTGATTTTACATTTCACAACTCTGTTTCTGGATTATACAGGTGGTGCGATCTTTATAATGTGCTATCAGTATTATATTAGAATATAAATCATATATATAATAAATTATATATATATATATATATATATATAATGATATATATATATATATTTAAAAATTATATATACACCATACTATATACTGATATATAGTATTATATAAATAATAGTATATATACTATATATATATATATATATGTGTGTAGTGTGTGTGGTGCGCGCGCGCGCGTGTGCGTGCATGCTATATATAATAATATATACTATGATATATATATATACACTATACTATATATGCGTATATATATACTATATCCATTTAGTACTTATATATAATATTCGCAACATTATATTAAATATATTATATGCGATATCTATACACTTCATATATATATATATATATATAAATACATACACTTACCACTACACCAAGTGGAAACAAGCCGACACTATGTGAGACACCTCTAGGGGTAAAGTCCCGACTTTTAGATTATTTATCTTTTTTTTTTACACCACTTACTTAGCCCGAAGGGTACGGCGCTGACTGTCCTTCGATAACTATGTATTCACCCGTTTGTCGTCTATAGGGACAAGTCTTAGTGTGGTGTCCTATAGTTAGGGATGCTACTGAATGGTGCAAGGTTTACCTGGCCAGGAAACATAAACGCGTTAGCCAAGATGCAAATTCACCACACATGACGCATTGTCCAAAAAACAACTACTAAACATTCGCCTCAACGTCAAAAAACGCTGCCAACAGTCAACAGAAACAAAATCGAAAACTCGAGAACTGCACAAAAATATAACTAATACTATAAAAACTGGAGTAAGTCTATTTTCACGACCCCACTCAAACTAGGAAATTTTTAAAGCCTTGAACGGTTATGGAAAACTGTTTATTTAGGCGTACCATTGGGCATGTCCCCCAGACTTGGGCTGTACTTAAATGAATATAGGGACTCGGAGACGGAATACCCCTATAAAACAACACAGAAATAATATACTATGCTTGAAAAAGTAAATACTCAAAATAGTACTGTCGCATATAACCTGTCCGATAAACCCCCCCCTTTCGCAACCTGGCTGTCACCCCTGGGAGGACCGCACACTCCAACCACCTCACAACTTCTTCATTCACCATCGTTTTCCAAAATTCTCTTCATTAATAAGAAATAGGCTTAAAATGCATACACCAAAGGGACGTAACGTCTGCATATAGGTAGACATTTTAAAGTCATTTTCTTTTTTTAAATCGCAGAAGACGACTTCATTGTCACTTCTTTAGTCTGCACTGATGTGTTGAGTTGTGTGTAAGTTTCCTCCCCATGAAGGGTCTATAACTGTACTTTTTGAGGTTACTCGTAGGGTCTATCTTCATAATCAAATGCCCTTGCTTTAGTTCCCAGTACAGTCACTTTGAAGAAAAAACAAAGAAAGGAATATTTCCTACAGCACCTTTTGATATGGTCCGTACAAGGCAAACTACTATGAGTGTGTTCATGTGGATGTCGTACAAAGGCACTACTTCTGACGTGGGTTCAGGGGGCTGTCGTACAAGGCGACTACTATGAATCGTGGTTCAGGGAAAATGCTGTCAGATACAAGGCGACTACTATGACGTGGTTCAGGGGGCTGTCGTACAAAGGCAACTACATGACGTGTTTTTCAATCAGGGGCTGTTCGTACAAGTGCAACTTCTATGACGTGGTTCAGGGGGCTGTCGTAACAAGGCGACTACTATGACGTTTGTTTCATGGGACTTGCAACCTACCTCACTCTAGGTAAAATACTCAAAAATAACAACTTCGAAACTCGTTACTAGGCTTCTACAACTTTTTACTACCGCTGATGCTGCTGCATTATACCGACTCAGAATAGCAACAATATCAAAACTGTCTAACCTACAGCTTCTATTACTACTAATACTGCTGCTACAATTAGCTACTACTACTTCTGCTTGCTTATCTATTGCAACCCTGCTTTACTCACTCACTTACTGATACTATCTGCTACTGATTCCTACTGCTTTACTAATGCTGCTTACTACTGATTTATTCTTGCTCTACTCAAATTAACAACATACAACTACATACTATACAACTGCTCCTACAACTACTGCTTGCAACCACTGCTCTACTGCTACAACTCTTCATACTGCTAACCTACTACTAAATGCTGCTATTACTACACTGCTACTGTATTATCCTCCTACTCAAATAACAACTTCTACTGCAACAGTTGCTAAAACTCATCAGCTACTACTACTAACTACTACTCTACTACTACATACTACTGTTACTACTGAGACTACTACTAATGATGCTAACAACTAATACCATGGCACCTACTACTGCTAGCGATTGCTGCTAGGTGTATTGTTTTCATACTCAAATAACTAACAACAACTACTACAAAACCAATAACTACAACAACTAATCAACTACTAACTCAAACTACTGCCGAGTACATCAATTACTACTACTACTACCTGCTAACTACATCTACAAACTGCTGGCGACAACTAATACTGCAGATTACAACATCAACTACTATTCTACAGCTACTACTAATACTACTTATATGCTACTATGGCTATCTGTTTCTCACTACTACTACTGCTACTACTACTAATGCTACTACTACAAATGCTACTACTGCTACTACTTTAGAACTAACTGATTGCTAACTACTACCTGCTGCTATGCTACTAATGCTACTACTACTAATTGCCTACTACTGCTACTACCAACTACTTGCTACTACTTACTAAAAACATGATACTACTACTAGATACTAATACTACTACTAATTGCTAAGAGCCACTAGCTACTGCTTACTGCTACTACTTACTTACTAAAACAACCATGGATACTACTACAAACAGCAAACTATTAACTTTACACTACTGGTTACCCACTACTACTACTGCTGCATCTACTGCTGCTACTGACACTGTTACTTCTACTGCTGCTACTAACACTGTTACTACTACTGCATGCTACTAACACTCTGTTACTACTACTGCTGCTACTAACACTGTTACTACTAAACTGCTGCTACTAAACAAATGTTCTTACTACTGCTGCTACTAACAATGTTACTACTATTACTGATACTGCAGCTGCTACTACTACTGCTCTTGCTGCTACTACATACTGCTACAACTACTGCTACTATTTACTACTGCTACTACTAATACTACTACTACTACTACTGATTACTACTACTAACTACTACTGCAATTATTTCGTACTAAAAATAACACTACAACAACTTACTACTACCACAGCTATTTAATACTGCTACTATAACTACCACTGCTTCTACTACTACTATTACTACTGATACTACTACTACTGCTAGTACTGCTGCTACTACTACAACTACTACTACTGCTATTACTGCTGCTGCTACTACTACGACTACTACTACTACTACATACTGCTGCTGTTACTACTACAACTACGACTGGGGCTATTGCTGCTACTACTGCTGCTTACTACACTTTTATTGCTACTACTACTACTACACTAAATACTGCTACTAACTAATACTGGCTGCTACTACTACTACTAATGCTATTATTCTTACCCAAATAATGCTGCAACTACTACGACTACTACTGCTAATGCTACTACTACTACTACTACTACTACTACTACTACTACTACTACTACTACTACTACTACTACTACTACTACTACTACTACTACTACTACTACTACTACTACTACAACTACTATCTAACGGTTACTACTACACCTGCACTTATTGGATACCTACTGCTACAAATACAACGACTACTGCTACTACAACAGCTACTTACTACGGCTACTACTACTAATGCTAATTCTGTCTCAACTAACTACTACTACAACTGCTAATACTACTACTACTAACTACTACTTACTACTACTACTACTAATACTTACTGACTACTACTACTACTACTACTACTACTACTACTAACTGTCTAACTACTTTCTATACTAACTACTGCTACTACTGCATTATTCCTACTAAACTAACAACGGACTACCAACTTCTACTACAGACTAACTATTACTGCTGCAGCTACTACAAACGCTACTACTACTAACTGCTACTACTACCTTTACTACAACTACTACTACAACTACTAATTGCTGCTATACTACCTCTACTACTCACTGTACTACCCGATTACTACTACGGACTACAACTATGGCTACAAAATACTGCTACTACTGCTGCTAGTACTGCTGCAAATGTAATACTACTACTAACTGCTAGCTGCTGCTGTATTGCATTACTCCTACTCAAATAACAACAAAACAACACAACTACTACAACAGTTTTACTACTAATAATACAACTAACTGCTGCTACTAACTACTAGTACCGGCTACTATAACTACTGACATACTACTACTACTGCTGCTAGCTACTGCATTATTCCTACTCAACTAACAAAAACAAATACTATATACTATACTACAGCTTATTAACTAAATCTGACACCTACTGATCTAGCTACTACGATGCTAATCGCCATACTCTACTACTGGCTTTATCTTCCATTACTATTTTACTACTGCTTGCTACTAAGCTTTCACTGATACTACTACTACTACTACAACTACTATACTACTACTACTACTACTACTGATGCTACTAACTACTACTACTGTTGCTGCTGCACTTGCCCCCCCCCCCCTGCGTGCTGCTCCTGCTTACTACTAAATGAGCATGCTACTATTTTACTTCTACTGCTGTACTACTACTACTACTACTACTACTACTACTACTACTACTGGAACTACTATGGGTACTAACTCGGAAGACTACTACTAAACTTGGACCTGAAAAACTACTACTACTAATATTGCTACTATACCTGCTACTTGTTCGCGTACTTACTACTACAATTAACTAACCTATCTTACTGGCTTACTGCTGCTACTACTGCAACTGCTACTAGACTACTTGTTAAAACTTTTAATTTTTCAACTACCTACTGAATGCAAAGCTAGCTACTGTTTTATTTCCCACTACTCAAATAACAACAACTTCTGAGTGCACACAATGTATTGGCATAGGTTCACTCCTACTACTAATGGATATTGTCCCAGCTAGGGAGTGAAGTTAGTGCTTCTGCCCATACTCTACGCCAAGCTTTAACTGCAGACCACGTTATTACTACTGCTGCTATTCGTCAACTCGCTATCTGCTATTACTTAACGCATAGCAGAGCAAGTTATTGTATATTGTTCCTATTCAATATAAACAACAACAACAGACTACTTACACGCATAGCAATTACTATTACACTACTACTGTTAGGCCCATTTTACTACTTCAATACTACTAGCTACTACACTACTAGTATTACTGGACTACTATACTGCTACTGCTACTACATCTATTACTACTGCTGAACTACTAATACATGCTTATACTGCTACTACTACTGCTAGGTTACTAACTATTACCCTGCAAAGGGTGATACTACAGCTACTACTACCACAGCTACTACTAATACTGCTACTACTGCTACTACTACTGCTGCTACTACTACTATCTGTACTGCTGATACTGCTACTACTGCTACTTCATAACTACTCAAATAACAACAACAAAAACTCTTGTCACTACCTGTCTCTTACAGCTACTATCTACTACTATCTATTACTACTACCTGCTACTTAAATCTATAGAAACTGCCCTAGACAATACAACTAGACTGATAATACTACTAACTACTCCTACTACAGATTTCTCACTAGTATTGCGACTATACTACTTATCACTACTACTACTACAAAAACTAACTACTACCTACTACTACTAATGCCTGCTAAAGGGATGCTGCAGATACGACATTACAGTTTGCTGCTACTATTACTGGGAATGTCTTTACTGCTGCTACTACCGCTACTAGTACTACTGCTTCTACTACCATCACTACTTTTACAGCTACTTGACTGCTAATATGCTTCGCTACTTACTACATACTGCTGATGCTATTATGCTACTGCTCTACTGTACCGCTACTACATCATTCTGGCTGCTACTTTTAATACTGCTGCTTCATATTACTGCTGCTACTACGACTGCCTGCACCAACTGCTACTACTACTAACTCTATCGTGACTGCTGCACACTGCTAGGTGACGATCAATCTACTATCTACTACTTTGCTACTACTAAACTGCCTGCTATTCTCTGTTGGTATCATACTACATTTGTAATCTATAGCTATCTTCTTAATCTATGCTAAAGTTACTATCTTGCGTCACATTTCAGTATACGTCGTATCTTGGCGTATTCTTACTACTCTACGCTAAAACTTATCTTCACTTTCCAGCTATTACATCTAACTCATATTACTTCTAATATTATTACTACTACTATCTACTATGCTATTATCTTACAACTATACTAGTTCTTATCTACTATACTTCAAATACTACATCCTTTTTCGTCTAACTATAACCACCGATCAATGTTTCTCTACATACTTCAATTCATAGTACTTCAAAATTAAATCGACTTCGTAGTATTATCAACATTCTCAACCCCTGCTAGTTTATCACCCGAAGGTTCCCATGCCGATTGTGAGATGAATTCTTTGTTTTGTGTTCACGACAGAGTTTAGGTACCGTTTGGCAGGTTCTACGGTATCCATCATGACGTCACAGCAAATTGCCGTTAAGCAAATTTGCCTCCTCTAAGACCCCACTGTCACCGGTGAACAGCTCTGAAATATAGATGAAAGTCACATTGAATAGAACATTAACCGAGTCTAGCGGGACCTAGAAATGCCATTAAAAACTTACGTCTGTTCTATCTATCTATCTATCTATCTATCTATCTATCTATCTATCTATCTATCTATCTATCTATCTATCTATCTATCTATCTATCTATCTATCTATCTATCTATCTATCTATCTATCTATCTATCTTTTTATCAATATATCTATTTATCTATCTATCTATCTATCTATCTATCTATCTATCTATCTATCTATCTATCTATCTATCTATCTATCTATCTATCTATCTATCTATCTATCTATCTATCTATCTATCTATCTATCTATCTATCTATCTATCTATCTATCTATCTATCTATCTATCTATCAGATAGATAGATAGATACATTAAAGACTTAGATAGATAAAAGGCAGATTTAGATAGATAAAAAGATAGATAGGAAGATAGATAATAAACATAGACAAAGAAAGTCAACAAAATATTGATTGATAGATAGAATAGATAGATATGATAGACAGGGACAGACAGTGTTTGGATAGATAGATAGATAGGACAGTCAGATAGACTGAGTAGATATGATAGATCAGATAGATAGTAGATATATAGATTTGATAGATATATAGAAGATTTTGTAGATAGATAGATAGATACTCACAACTTGTGATGGTCTCTAATCCAAAAAAAATCAATGTGTGTTAGGATGGGACAGGTTGAGGACATAAAAAAACTGAACGCGCACGACTCAGAAGGAGATAATAAACTAAGAGTCAGTACAACAAGGCGAGAAAATGCTAGAGAGTAATGTGATTTGATCGAACGTGTGTTTAGAAGTAGATCGTTCCAAAGGCAAAAGTAATTGCTTAGACACTGTTAAGATTATCGTCATGCTTAACTATCCGCTGCTGTGTTTGGGTTCCCAAATGGTATTGAGAGAGAGAATCAATCCGTGAAGGAAAACAAAAGTAACAGTCATCGATGTTGAATCAAGGACATTTCATTTTGGCGCTGTCGAAACGCACGTACGTCTGGGCAGGCTCCGATACCTGATCCGGTATGAGTTAATTGCGGCCATACTATCACCTCTGTTCGTAGCTAGACTTGATAATAAATTGTAACAGTTGTTAATAATATGAAACTTACTACCTAACAACACAATGTATACAGAAAGATTACAGGTATGTGAGATAACAATTGAGCAGACTAGATGTACGAAGATAGAGCCCTATAGGACCATAACATAGAGACCCTAATTGCCACAGGGACACAGACTGTATGGGATGATAAACTGAGAGTAAGAGTGTCGAACATAGACGTAGGGAGATACATTTCTAAATAGATTGTCCAAGATAGAGGTAGGGATAATAAATTGAGCCAGGATTGTGTGTATATAAGTACATAAAGCGCGTAAGGCATATAATTCTCACCTATCTGACTCATACAAATCCATATTTAAAAAACTATGCAAAGTGTCCCTTTAAGCCACCCATATTGGATGTTAAATATTCAGTTGAGAGCACAAACATGGTAATCGACAATAGTAGAGCTACGTATTACATAAACCATAATGTGATTTCATACATTTAGCTCGCGTAAACGTATAAAAAAAAAAGAAAACTAGTGCACACAATCTATGTGGAAAAAATAGACTTCAAAAATTTAAGCCACCTGAAATTAAGTGTACAACAACACATTGAAATTCATCAATCAATATTTGTCAAATTCTTAAAATACAAAAATTATTAAAATCCCCTGATGTTCTACAACTTTATCCTGGCGACCGACTGGTGGAAAAAAAAGTGAAACCATTAGTATTATTTTAGGGCAGGAAACAATTATTTGTAAGAACAAGTCTTACTGAGTTTGAAGGTCCATTCATCAGTGAAACAAAGAATTATCAGGTTAAAACTTACTTGACAAAGTTATCCCACCTGGTTATGGCAATTTCTTGTTGTCCACCCCGACGTTTATAAGATGATATAGATCCAGGTTTCTGGAAAAATAAAGTTGAATTGACATTTCAATTGTACAGTATATGTGTCACTAAAAACTTACGGTCGCATAATGCCCCCAAAACTTAGGTTCGTTAATGTTCCTAGATTCTTGTAAGATAGAATTTCCGCAAATTCATCACAAATAGCACCTTAAATGTAATCTACAGAGAGCATCAGCGTCTTAGTAACGATTATTGCTTAATATCTTTAATTTCATTTATGTACACAATTTTTCGCGTTAGTACTTAATCTGAGTAATATCCCTAAAAATATCGTCATTCACACAATCTTCGCGTTTGTAACTTTATTGTTAAATATCATAAAAAGTTTTCATTAACACACCCACTTCGAGTAAAGTTACTGCCCCTTAGGGAGTCCTTCTGTAATAACCATAAAAAGTTTCGTCATTTAACACAACTTTCGTGTTATTACTTTTTACTGTCGTAATATCATAAAAATATCGTAATCACACCATCTGGATCGCACTTTATACTTGGGGTATTGTTTATGATAATAGATTTCTACATAACTGTCATTATGTACACAATTTTACTGACACTGATCTGTAGATTCAAAGCTAGAGTTTTGTTGCCATTTCCGCCTAGGCCGGTCCCAAGCCAGGCTGAAAAAGGAGGAGGGCGGCCCTGGCATGGTGGTCGTAATTGAGGCAGCCCCTCCACCATGCAAAGGCACCATACAGGCCAATCACCTGTTTTTGCTTTAAAACACATGATTACGCGAACTACAAGAGAGAAAACCGGACTGATTTCTAAAGGCGACGAACTTTGGGGACGGACTACAGACTATTGGAACTATGGAACCACAAGAAGTATAAATGGGAAAGAAGAGAGCTGATGGAAGAGATGAGGAAAGCAAAACTAGAAATCCTGGCTATAACGGAAACAAAGAAAAAGGACAAGGAGTCATGGATCTCGATGGCAACACGCTGCTCTACAGTGGTGTACCCACATCTGAAAGAGCTAAAGGGGGCGTGGGTTGCATTGTGGCCAAAAACCAAAAAGATAGTATCAAGCGATGGAACTTTGTCTCGGAGCGCATTATGGTTGTAAAACTAAAAGAAAGGAAACCATAGTCAACCTGGTCATAGTGTATGGGCCAAATGAGGATGAGAGAGCAGAGGTCAAGGAGGAATTCTTCGAGCTGCTTCAAAGGACAGTGGATGACTGCCTAGATGAAATTATCATGCTCGGAGATTTTAATGCCAGAGTTGGAAATGACCATGCTAGATGGGGTGGAGTTATCGGAAGATATGGAGAAGATACTCTCAATGACAATGGAAAACGACTCCTTAGATTCTGCAGTGAGCAGAATCTGATCATTACAAACACAAAGTTCCCCCATAAGCGCATACATGCATACACTAGATGTGAACCAACAAAGAATGAGAAGTCAGTGATCGACTATGCCATTGTTCGGAGAGCTCATTCAAATATGTCCGAGATGCAAGAGTCTGGAGGGGGCCAGAGATTGGAAGTGATCACTACCTGCTAACAATCAAACGAACAACTGAAAGAGTTGCTCAGCCTAGGAACTGCCCAACATCACGCAAGAAACCAAGTAAACGAGCAGGAGAAATGAGCATTAGGACCTACAAGCTGAGAGAGCCAGAAATTAAGACCAGATATCAGGGGCTTATTGCTACAGCGGTGAGCAACACAGAAGAACGACCTGATGACTTGGAAACCCTCTGGATTAAATTCAAGGACATCATAAAGACAGCTGCTGCAGAAGCATGCGGTGAAGTCCGACTTGGGAACCAGAGAAAGAGGACACCTTGGTGGACAGAGGAAGTCAAAGAGAAAATAAGAGAGAAGAAAATGGCATGGAAACAATACTTAGGAGCTAAAAACACAGCAGGACAAATGGAAAAATATAGAGAATATGTGACACTCAGAACAGAAGCAAAGAACAAAGTGCTAGCAGCAAAACAGAAGTCCTGGGAAGAATTTGGAGAAAAGCTAGAAAAAGATGCACAAGAAAAACCAGAAATTGTTCTATAAGACCCTAAAGAACATGAGGAAGGAAAAACAATGCCCTCTTAAATTTATAAAGGACAAGCAAGGCAAATTGCTTACTGCCCCGAAGGAAGTAATGGAAAGATGGAAAGAATATTTCTCAGAACTCCTGGATGGTGAGCAAGGTCAAGCATCAGAAATGCTAACCACTAGCACAGAAGAGGAAACCAATGATGGTGAAGATGACATAAAGATGGAAGACCTGAAGGCAGCACTGGAGAAAATCAATATGGCCAAAGCAGCAGGGCATGATGGTATAACACCAGAAATGGTTAAGTACATGGGAGCATCAGGCGACCTATTACTCCTGAGGGTCCTACAGGCAGCTTAGTGCAACAAGACCATACCAAAGGATTGGGAGATTGCCATCATAACACCAGTTTTCAAAAAAGCGACAATCGACAATGTGGAAACCATAGAGGCATATCCCTTCTCAGTGTCCCTGGTAAAATCTACTCTAGAATCCTAGAGCAGAGACTCCGACGCCTAGCTGAGCCACAATTGGATGAGGTCCAGTGCGGATTCCGAGCAAACCGAAGGACTCAAGACCTAATCTTCACACTCAGACAGCTGAGTGCAAAGGCTCTTGAGTATAAGAGTGAGATCCATCTGTGTTTAATAGATCTGGAAAAGGCGTTTTACAGGGTCCCCTGGAGCACACTTTGGGACTGTTTGGCAAAGAAGAACATTCCAGCACCTCTGATTCATGCTACACAGAGCTTCTACAAGTCTTGCAGAAATTATGTGAGGACAGCAAACCATAAGTCAGAAGAGTTCATGACCATCATTGGTCTAAGACAAGGTGATATCCTGTCACCGTATCTTTTCATACTCCTCATGGACGATGTCATCAAGGCATGTAAGGAGAGAACAAGAAAGTATTCAGTGGGGTACTGGAAGATGAGACAGGTATGTATTTCAGAGCTAGCATTTGCTGATGATGTTGCGCTGATTGCTAAATCAGAGGCACATCTCCAATCCAACCTGCAAGTCTGGAAGGAAGAGCTGGAGAAGAGAAGGATGGTCATAAGCAGCTCTAAAAACAAATCCATGGTGATATCACGAGAAGAAAGAAGACATCAGATTAAGCTGGGAGAACAGGTCCTGGAACAGGTCGACCACTTTAAATATCTCGTAGCTATTATAAGACCGAAAGGGAGGCATCAAAGAAGAGTTGGCCACTCGAAAAGCAGCAGCTGGGAGACTTTTTCAGGCCAAAAATCGAGGATTCCTCAGCAAGAGAGAGGTTGGTAAGAAAACGAAGATGGCTGTATTACCGCTCCACCTATTGTCCCAGTCTTGACATATGGATGTGAGTCATGGGCAATGGCTAACAACCACAAAAGCCAGATCCAAACCTCAGAAAATGAGGTAAACTGAGGAAGGTGGTTGAAGTAAAAACAAAGAGACATGGTCCCCGCAAGCACAGACGATGACGCTCAAGGCCTAAATATCCCACCCCCTGCAGACCCATGTAGAACATGTCCCAAACTATAGCCCATTTCGCGTAATTCGTGCCACACCATTGAACGTTAGTAACTTTGAAACCCCCTTGACGTGATGTTATAATGAAAATTTCGCCATCGTGCCCTACTGATTTTCAATGCAGTTTATTATTATAGTTGTTTTGGCCCTTACTCATAACTCCTGTCATAGTTCGAATTTTTTCTTTTCTTCTTTAAGTATATTAAAAAACTCTTTCCGTTGTCCCCTGGGTTAATTTTTTAGTAGTTTCTAAAAGGAAAGTTTTCTACATACGTTTTCAAAAATTGTGCGCACTTAATTTGTGTTTCAGCACAGCTCAAGTGATGAAAATGTGCTATTCAATATTTTTTTGTTTGTGTGAATTAGTGTAGTGGACTACAATGTCCCGCCACGAGGTGCGCACCTATTGTACACAGTCGGCGAGTAATTTATTTCAGCGGCGTTAAAGCTAAATTGCAATTAGTTGGCTGCAACGAAAACAAAACGACTCCAGCGTTAAATAATATATTAATTAAACCTATACTGCATAATTATGAACAAGCTCGCAAATGAAATCTGAAATGCAAATTTTTCACTTCTGCAGAAGGTTAACTATTATTTATGTACATGCATTTTCGGCAGAGAGGCTAAGATGGGTATTGTTTATGACCACGAACATCCAAGAACCAAGGTAGGAGAACACGTAAGGCCCTGGGTGCGGATAGTAAGATCTTTTCCGGCGTTGGATACAACAGAACGTTTGATTGTTACACATGCTGCAGTTAAGCAAAGAAGGAAGGAAACAAATTTGATGGATATTGACAAGTGGTGTGTCATTTAGACCTTTTGATTTTGAAGACGTTTATTGCCAATCAACTTGTTACTCTCCGGCATGCACTGAAAAGTCGGCTGCATGCAGAATGCGATATTAGACGTCTCAAAGACAACTCTTTTGGGAAATCTTGTCAGAAGTTGTTGACTTCACTTTTAGAAAAACGTATGGCGGAAGGAAATTTTTTATGTGAGTGAAACCACATCTGGCTGCAGCTCGAAAGCATATACCTTAGGCAGATTCGTGAGAGAAGGTCAAGAATGGCTATGATTATTGTGTAATAGTGATTAAAATACCTCTGTGTCAATCTCCGCGCTCTCATATTTTTCCCCCATTCAACAAATCAAGTACAAAAATAAAAAATTAACTAAACAGCATCTAGTAGAATCTATTATTTGTTAACAATCATAGTGTAAAATTATTGCCTAGATATCGCTTATTCAATACGCCAGCGCGTGAATGGAAGATTTGAATCATTTGTTAGCATGCGGCAAACCCCCCCCCACCCCCCATTTACCGTTCTAACACACACAATCAAAACCGCTTTTTCCCCTATCCTTACTAATATTGTTTTTTCAAAAAACGACGCTAGGACAGGTGGCGGCAACCCAGATTGTTTTGCACCGTCTTGAACACGTGTGAGAGGGACCGGCGGTGTGTTTAAAGTGGATAAAAACCAAGCCTAACTGTGTAACTTGGGAAATTGAAACTAAATATCTGCAATTGTTTGGGCAGGGCTGAGAGAGGAAGAGAAAAACTGTATATAGTATTTCTCTTTCTTTCACCAATAAAGTAATAGGGTACAGAAATAAAAAGGATTGTTATGAAAGTGTTATGTAGTTTATTAAAACCCCATATTCCTAATTCTTTCTTTTATAATAAATTATCTATACCTTAGATAAAAGTATGATTTATAAGAATAACTAAAGAGAAAAAATTTACAAAAAATGGAAGCGGACAATAAAGAAGTAGATAATAAAACTGAATCTAGAAAAGATTAACGGGACAGTTGACTGTTTAATAATTACATTTTATTAATATACAAATCTGCCCAATTAATAACAAAGATATTGTAAGAAATAGGAACTTTTTTGGACAGTTGAACAAACACACCACTGAGATCCCCGCTCATTATAAAGGTTTACCATTTCTGAGACGACGTTGTTTTAAAAAAAAAGGCCACAATTGGCTTGCCTCATTTGCGATTGGATGCCTGCTAGGAGGAGAGGGAGTGGTAAAAACTGTAAAAATTTGCCAGCCTAGGCGACACCATAGATTTTTACACTATTAATATTTAAAATCAGACGTGCGAACTTATTGATACAAAACGTACACCTAAATGTTTGGGGATTTTCAAAAAAAAGAGTCCCAATTTTGGGACTCGTGATTTTATTGAGTTAATGCACTTTTATATTATGCAGAGTAAAGACATATGGTAGGAACGCCAACTTGGAGAAAATTGGTTTACACTGCCAGCTTGGAGAGCAGAAAGCAAAGCCATTTGCTGTTGACATGCCTTTGCCTTTTGGATGAACGGCGAGACTGAACTATTGCCCCATTAGCCGCCCAGTCAAGCTTGTGAATATGTGTAATTTAATTTCATTGATTACGGTAAGAGAAATGTTGTAATTGATTATCTTTTGTTATATTAATGTAGAGATAACCGCCAGAGATAGCGGGCGCCAAAAAAACTTTTGTGGGTGCGCGAGACTTTGCCATTGAAGTAACACTTGCGTACATGAATAGCAGTGCATGCTATAGCAGTTATTTACTAAGAGGGAGATGAAATTGTATCTGTACTATAACACTATCATAATGAAAAACCCTATACGACTGTAAAGTACAAAAGGCCAATGAGAGTCCTTTTACATTGTCCACAGTGCTATAATGAACACCGGAATGGTTAGTTGTTGGGAAAATGGAAAATATTTACAGGTTACCAGAAAAGACAAAACTGGATACCTATCTGTTTTTAGGAAAAGCGAGGCAATGTTAAAGTGACAGGGGCGTAGCAGCCTTTTGGAAGCAGGATATAACACACAGTAACTGAGTGGATGTCCAAATAAGATAGGGGCTTAGTGCAAAGGATTTGCCACACGAGCTGACCCAAGAATGATGAATGGTTGTTAGTTTAGTGGTGGAAAGTGATATAAGCCAGCTTATAAATCGGGAAGGAATTGTCCTTCTTTTTTCAGGGTATGTATTACCTGTTTACAAACATAAAGTTCACCCCCATAAGCGCATACATGCATACACTAGATTGTGAACCAACAAAGATGAGAATGTCAGTGATCGACTAATGCCATTGTTCGGAGAAGCTCATTCAAATATGTCCGAGATGCTTAGAGTCTGGAGGGGGCCAGAATTGGAAGTTATCACTACCTGCTTTTTCTAACAATCAATAAGGGTTGACAATCTCGAACAGTTGTGGTAACCATAGAGTGCATATCCCTTCTCAGTGTCCCTGGTAAAATCTACTCTCTAGAATACTAGAGCAGAGACTGGCCGACGTTCACTAGCGCTGAGTCCACAAAATTGGATGAGGTCCAGTGCGGAATTCCGAGCAAACCGAAGTATACTCAAGACCTAATCTTCACACTCAGACAGCTGAGTGAAATGGCCCTTGAGTAGAAAGAGTTGAGATGACATCTTTGTTTTCATAGATTCCTGGAAAAGGCGTTGGACAGGTCCCATGGAGCATACGTATGGGACTGTTTGGCAAGGAAGAAATATTCCAGCACCTCTGGGTTTATGCTATACAGAGCTTCTACAAGTCTTGCAGAAATTATGTGAGGACAGCAAACCATAAGTCAGAAGAGTTCAGGACCACCACTGGTGTAAGACAAGGTGATATCCTATCACCCTACCTCTTCATACTCCTTATGGACGATGTCATCAAGGCATGTAAGGAGAAAGTATTCAGTGGGGTACTGGAAGATGAGACAGGTCTATATTTCGGAGCTGGCATTTGCTGATGATGTTGCCCTGATTGCTAAATCAGAGGCCCATCTCCAATCCAACCTGCAAGTCTGGAAGGAAGAGCTGGAGAAGAGAGGGATGGTCATAAGCAGCTCTAAAACAAAATCCATGGTGATATCACGAGAAGAGAGAAAACATCAGATTAAGCTGGGAGAACAGGTCCTGGAGCAGGTCGACCACTTTAAATACCTCGGAGCTATTATAGACCGAAAGGGAGGCATCAAAGAAGAGTTTGTCACTCGAAAAGCAGCAGCTGGGAGACTTTTTCAGGCCATAAATCGAGGATTCCTCAGCAAGAGAGAGGTTGGTAAGAAATCGAAGATGGCTGTATACCGCTCCCCGACGGAATGCGAGTCATGGGGCAATGACTACAACCCACAAAAGCCAGATCCAAACCTCATGAAATGAGGTATCTGAGGAAGGTGGGTTGAAGGTTGTAACAGAAGGAGACCTGGTACGCAACCAGGACGATAACGTCAAGGCCTTAAAAATCCTACCCCGCTGCGACCCAAGTAGAACAGTCCCAACTAAGATGGTTTGGCCATGTCTGCAGAATGGGAGAAGATCGGCTACCACGACAAGCATGGGAAACAAAGAGCCAGGGATCCCAGACCTCCGTAGGACGACCCAGATTCCGCTGGGAGGACAACAATTAGACAATCTTTGAAGGATCGAGGCCTACTAGAATGTAAAACAGGCCAGGAGGAAGACAGCCGATTTAGGATAGTCTGGCGCTCTCTCCTTCCAGAAACTCTTAAACCTCACGGTAAGAAGGGGAACCGACTAAGTTATAAGTAAGTAATTACCTGATTACCAGCGGTGACAGGAAACCTGTTGAAGAAGGACCCCGAGGACCCAGGGAAGGCCCTCAGAGTAGACGCGGGATTTTTATTTATTTTTAATTGCTGAACCTTGTAGTCACCAAGAAAGAAACCTTTGTGCTGAAAATTGCTGTGCTCTACGTAGAAATCTTTACAACAAGATTAAGTCCCTGTAAACGGGCACCCTGTAACATTATGTCATTCAATAAACGTTTCCCACCATTGGACCGTTCATAAATTGGAGAGTTGATGAAAGAAACTAGCTACTAGCATCCTCGTACTACTGACACTCAAGTTTAAACAATCTTCCCAGTAAATTCTGTGGTTATATCACGTTACAGTGACACGTAGTTTAGTATTCATTTATGGACAAAGAGTCCTATTTGTTGATTATACATATATGTAAATTACATTTCATTTCCTTTTTAATCAACTCCTGTCCTAAAAGAATCAGAGGGACAGGAAATTTAAAAATTGTAAATTTATTAATTAAAACATTAACAACAGCCTTATTTAAGAAGTCCTTTTCATTGTGTTACAGTTAATACTTGTGTGTGTGGTGTGTGTGGTGTTGTGTCCTTTTTTGAGCACCATAACAAATACTTGTGGCATTACCCTAGGACACGTAGCCATATAGATACATTTTAAACATCAAAAATTACTAGCACAGTAGTGATATCTTAGGGAGGTTGCGATAAGGTCCCTGAGAACATCTTCATCATCATCATCATCATCAACTAATAGAATCTGGGTCCCTACAATAGCTTTGACCACACACTGATTGACACATACACCATATCTATTTCTTCTCATAAATAACTCCATCCTATAAACCCTCCCCGGCATTACATCGCCTCAGTGTATTTGGAACGAAATATATGGGTTTAATGCTCCATCATGACGAACGAGAAACGAAAATGCAATCTGTTGACGGAGACCCATAGAAGGGAACAATTCCCAAGCAGCACGCAACAGGTTCAACGCATTATATCTTGCACATGCTGGCAGCAGACTGAATGGGGCCTTGTTCTCGTGATGGCAGAGCTTATTTTTCAATCAATAAGTCTGTAGATGTGTAAGGACTACCAAAGTGGAAATGAATGGGCAAATATTTCGAGATTTGGATTAGTGGAATACATTCCTCCCTCGACTCTAGATAGGCCGTCTTGCCTGGTGATGGATAATGGGCGTCCTATCATAATGTTCTAGCCGAAGGAGGATAAAGCTCCCACTTCGGCAAGGACCACGGAAGACGGAAAATTCAGGAGGTGGCTTATGAATGAAATATATTTTCGCTGACAACAAGCTATTTAAAACCAGAAGTTGTTGCAGCTTGTGATGACAGAGGAATAAGACAAAAGTGTATATCTGATTGATAAAAATCATCCCAAAGAGCAGGGTCATGTGTCTCATTCGACTCCCACTTTACCATTCTCACCCTTAACCCAATAGAGCTGGTTAGGGCTAGAGTTAAAAGGGCAAGTGGCCGCCCAGGAAACACCACTTTTAAAAATTTTTGTGCGATGTTTAAAAGACATGATCTCGTTGAAGCCCTTTCACGAATACGACACAGAGTTACTGGGCTAAAATGTGAAGAACTACGTGCTCCCAGGAAAGAAGGAAGAATTACTTGGCAGTACGAGGATGGGCTTGCAGTTTAACCAAGCAATAACTGTGTGAGAACTTATTGGAGTCGGTCCCGATTCGGAATGAAGGCACGTCCGAGTCGCATTCCTTCGTTTGTGATAAAAACTAATTTCATATGCTCAATATTATAATTCCACATAAAACTGTTTCGATGCGTTTCCCCCCCCCCCCCCCCCACATAGCTTCCAGGTGATTTACTGCTATTTTTCTATGGTTTCATTAATCAGAATAACACTCATTACCTTCCTCGTAATCGAAACTCACGTGAACAAGACCAATACACACATTTAGGGGGACACGCTTTGAACCGTCTTTGTCGCACAAATGTATTGTGATTTACTGTCAAGAATTAAATTGTTAAGGGGCAGATTTTAGGGAAATTGATTCCAAGAAAGATCAAAGAAAATTGCCGTTTTGCAAAGTTCTGCGATCAGCTGTGGATGTTATTGATCCGCAAAATCAATCTAACTGCATGGATAATCTAAGAATGACATGCATCAAAAATTCATGTCCAAAACAACAACACAGTTTTTGGAGAAAAATTTAACGCTTATCTGTGGGCACGAATTTCTGAACTGGAACTATAAGATGGTTTGGCCATGTCTGCAGAATGGGAGAAGATCGGATACCACGACAAGCATGGGAAACAAAGAGCCAAGGATCCAGACCCCGAGGACGACCCAGAGTCCGCTGGGAGGACAACATTAGACAATCATTGAAGGACCGAGGACTAGAATGTACTCAGGCCAGTAGATGAAGACAGCCGATAGGATAGTTCTGGCGCTCTCTCTTCCAAACCCTATACACCTCACGGTAGAAGGGGAACGACTAAGTAAGTAAGAGTTATCTTGCCAACTTACTCTTGAGAAATCAACTAAAATGAAGAAGTGTTAAAATTTATTCGGCCCAGTAAAGTACAATACAGTACATCCGCAAATATTGAGTCCAATAATTTTAGGAAACTGCCATTCTTTACATGTAATTATACAGGTTGGATAATTGTTTTGCGTCCGAGGACATGATCATCTAATGCCAACATACGCTTATTATTTTTACCTTAAATTACTCAGTAGATTTTTCTTCTCAATTCCAAACTCCTATCAAGACCAGTTTAAAAATTTTTTTTTCTTTCTTATGTTTTTCTTTGCTCTTTACAGTTCGTTTTTTCTGAATTCCGTATTTACAGAATGATAGTGACCGCTACACTTTTGTTCTCCGCATAACAGTCATCATTACGTGTTTGATCTTGTGAGCCCATTCGTTTATATACAAATAGGGCCCAATTAAAGTGGCTAGTTTACGTGCGCGTGAGGAGATTTGTGTCAGAAATGTTAACTCTATTTACATAAATTAAGGTTTTGATGTATTTTTAAAACATTTTTATTGCCAGACTGGCTTATGCACTGTGAAACTTTTTATTTTTTTAAAATGCAGTTTTCGATACTTCCTCTAGCCTATAGTAAGTTTGCATAAACTTAGAAAATGAATAGCTTTGAAAATAAATTTTATTTTTACAATCAGGCAACATAAAGGCTTGTAGCGTTTCCGGGATTGTCCGGGAAGGGCAAAGATAACCGCTGTTCTGATGAGAAGATATATCGTGACTAATATTAGGTTGTGAGATGTGGTTAGCAAAACTCCGTCCAATGAGTACAACACATTGCTACAAAAACCCCTCTGATAAAGCCGAAAATAATATCTTTTGCCTCGGTCTTTTCGAGCAAGGGAGCTAGATGCGGTGGTTGGACTAGTGATTAACGAAGGGAGCAAGAAAACTGGACGTTCATTCGCTCGAGGAAAAAATAAAAAAACGTTATGTTTTTAAAAGCAAAATGACTAAAAAACAAAGCATTTAAAAAAAAAAAAAACCACAAACAACAAGCCTTTAGTGTAGAAACTCAAGAAAAAAAGATATTAAACAAAAAATAAAAAATAAAAATTAAAAATAAATGTAAAAAATTTATGTCTTTATTTTAGCAGCTTTCTTAGTCAGTAAATCTTAGTTAAAGCCGGTTCTCTACCAACCCTCTTAGATAGCCCTTGTGCTAACAACACCTGCCAGGGTACGTGAGTCCTATAACCACAGAATCCACATGGATATTACATGTAATAACATAATTTTCTGGTATCGTTGATAAAAAAGAAGAATGAATCCCAAGATAAAACGTCACGGCGGTTGTATAATTTTACGAATAAAAATTTAAACATAGATATAGTTAAAATAATCAAATATGCAAAACCACTGATGTTAACAAAAAAAGTTTCTAAGAAATTTTGATTGAATTCAGCAAATATTCGTACAGGGATTGTTATTTCTAACTTTACGGAACATCCAAAACTTGAACTGAAATAATCGGAACAGGTCCCAGCGGAACAAGAAGGGTGGTCCCCCGGCGCTATCAGCACCCCTCTCAGTGCAGATAATATTGTATCTGGATATGAATGGACGATGTTTGAAGATAACAGACGAACATTTGTGAGAATGGAACAATGGCAGAACGAAGAACGAGTTAAAAAAATGTATATTTAATTATTAGATACAAAGATGTTATAGATAAGGGGATTATAGATGGATGATGGGACTGGATAAAAAGATTGGAGTAAAAGAAGTGAATTTGATGTTTACTCAGCAAACAAGCAGACAGAGATATTATAGATTACATAGATGGGATAGTTTTGATATAAACAATGGATAAATAGATGAATATGACAGCAGATGGTACAGATAGAGCAGATAGGTAGATAGATTAAATAGATACGATACACAGGATGGATGGATAAAAATGAGGAATAAATGAATGGATGAAAAGAATGGATGGACAGAATGATATATATTTTAATAAGTATACATAGATAATTAGGTATGGATAATCTGTTATAGATAGATAGAAAAAACAAGTATAGTTTTTGACATTAATAACAGACAAATAGATAGATAGACAGACAGAATATATATAATTATATAAATATATTCTGTCCTGTCTATCCTAATCTATTTGTAAGGTGTTTTTATATGTCAAACTATTCTTTTTTCTATCTATCTATATATTATCTATCACCTAAATACAGTCTATGTATATATATAAATATATATCTTTCTGTCCATCTTATCCTTTCATCCATTCATTTTATTCCTCATTTTATCCATCCATCCTCCTGTATCTATCTATTTATCTATCTATCTATCTGTCCTATCTGTTACATCTGCTGTCACTATTCATCCTATTATCCATTGTTTAATCAACCGTATCCATCTATGTAACTAGTATATATCTCTGTCTGCTTGTTTGCTGAGTAAACATTCAAATGTCCACATCTTTTATCAACCTCTTTGTATCCAACCATCATCGCATCTATCTCCCCTAATCTTAATAACATCTTTGTATTCTAATTAACATAATACTTATTTTTTAACTCCGTTCTTCTTACTTCATTGTTCCTTTCTCTCCCAAATTTCGTCTGTTAATCTTCAAACATCGTATCTTTCATACAGAATACACGTATAACTGCATGGATTGTGATAGCGCCAGACACCCTTGTCTTAGTTTACGACGCTGAAAGAAGAAACTGTTCCGATATGAAACGACTCAGTCAAGTTTTGGATGTTCCGTAAGACGTTAGAATAACATTACCTGTACGATATTTGCTGAATTCTATCAAATATTTCTTAGAAACAATTTGTTAACATGAACAAACGGTTATGCATATTTTGATATTTTAACTATATCTATGTTAATTTTATTCCGTAAAAACACCGCGTCGATAGACGTTTTAACTGGAGATTCATCTTCTTTTATTTATCACCGATCCCAGAAAATTTGTTTATTACAAGTATATCACTATGTGGTCATTCTGAGGTAGACTCACGTACCCTGCAGGATGGTTGTTGCACAAGGCTACTTAAGAGGGTTGGTAGAGAACCGGCTTAAACTAGAGGATTTACGTGACACCCAAGAAAAGCTGTCAAAAACTAAAGACCATAATTTTTTTACATTTATTTTAGAATTTTTATATTTTTATTTTTTTTTCAATATTTCTTTTTCTTGAGTATCACACACTAACAGGCCTTGTTGTTTTTGGGGTTTTTTTTTTTTAAAGCTTTTGTTTTTAGTCCATTTTGCTTTTTTTAAAAACATAAACGTTTTTTATTATTTTATCCACGAGCAGAATGAACGGTCAGTTTCTTGCTCCCTTCGTAATCACTTGCCCACCACCGCCCATCTAGATCCCTTGCTCGAAGACCGAGCAAAAGGAATTATTTTTTCGGGCTTTATTAGAGGGGTTTTTGTAGCAAATGTTTGTACATTGAAACGACGTTTGCTAACACATCTCACAGACCTAATAATAGTCCACTGATATATGTTTTACTCATGAGAACACGGTTCCTTTGCCTTCCCCAGACAACTCCCGGAACCGCACAAGCCTTGATGTTGCCTGATTCCTGTAAATTTGTAAAATTATTTTCAAAGATATTCATTTTCTCTGTTTATCAAACTACTATAAGGCTAGAGGTATGTCGAAACTGATTTTAAAAAATTAAAGTTTGCACACCCGTAGCATAGCCAGTCTGGCAATAAAAATGTTTTAAAAAAATACATCAAACCTACTTTATTAATAGAGTACAGTACATTTCATGACACAAATCTCCTCACGCGCACGTAAACTAGCAACGTAATTGGCCCACCATTTTTTATAAACGAAATGGTGGTTATCCAAGATCCATTTGCACATTTAATGATTGGTTACCTGTAATGCCGAGACTCACAAAGTGTAGCGGTCACATCAATCTGGTGATACTCTGTAAACGGAAATCAAGAAAAAAACGAACTGACAAGAGCAAAGAAAAACATAGAAAGAAAAAAAATTTTAAAACTGTCTGATTAGGAGTTATGGAAATTGAGGAGAACTCTACTGAGCAATTAAGGAAAAATAAGCGATGATGGAGTATGTATGAACATTGTCCCTCGGACGCAACACAATTATCCAACTGAAAAGCTACATTAAAGAATGCAGTTCCTAAATTATGACTAAATTGCGATTACATGTATTGTAACTTTACTGGCCGAATAAATTTAAACACTTTGTTCGAGTTTTTAAGTTGATTTCTCAAGAGTAAGTTGGCAAGATACTCTTACTTACTTAGTCGTTCCACTCTTACTAAACGTGAGGTGGTAAGAGGTTTGGAAACAGAGAGCGCCAGACTATTCCTATCGGACTGTCTTCCTCTTGGCCTGGTTCCATTCTTAGTCCATTCGGTTCCTTCAAAGATTGTCTAATGTTGTCCTCCCTGGTAACATCTGGGTCGCTCCATGGGGGTCTGGATCCCTGGCTCTTTGTTTCCCATGCTTGTCGTGTGGTAGCCGATCTTCTCCCATTATCTGCAGACATGGGACCAAACCATCTTATAGTAATCGTTCGGAAAAATTCGTTCACACTGAAAGCGTATCAAATTTCTCCAAAAAACATGTTTGTTTGAAATGGACCATGAATTTTTGCCATGCAGTCTTTAGATTTTTAGGGCCATGCAGTAAAGATTTTGCGATCATTACATCTCCACAGCTGTTCGCGAACTTTGCAAAAAGTTGGCAATTTTCTTTGATCTTTCTTGGAACATTTCCCTAGAATTCTGCCCGAAACGGATTAATTCTTCAGTATACCCCCCTATCACTACATTTGTGCGAAAATGACGGTTCAAAAGGACGTGTCCTAACGGGGTGAGTGTGATTGGTTACACTGGTAACGTAAATCACTTTTAGGCATACGTGAGATTGACATTTTATGTTTCTGATAATGCAACCATGATAGCAGTATTCACCAGGAAGCTATGACGAAATCGATAATACTGTGAGAACATGTGTTACCTAATCCACCTGGCTTTTATTGGCATATGAAGTGACTTCTGGGTTTAATTTGTGGGCAAGTTAGCGGAAGGAATGCGATCGACAGTGCCTCAATCCGAATCCGGACGACTCCAAATTGAGTTCAAAACATTTTTATTGGCTTGGTTAAACTGCAACCAGAGTCTCCCTGCTGCCAGTTAATCTTCGGTTCTTCACTGGATCACTCGTGTTCTTCAAATCCATAGCCAACAGAGTACCTCTGTGGTAACTATTTGCGTGAAAGGGCCTTATCAGAGAAGCAGTCATGTCTTTAACCATCGCAAGTGGATTTGTAAAAGTGGTGTTCTGGTAAGGACCCCACTTGCCCATTAGCAACTCTAGCCCAAACCAGCTCTTTTGGGGTTAATTACAATGAGGGAATGGGTAAAGTGAAGTGTCGAAGAGGAAACATGAGAGTATGCTCTTGGATGATTTTACTTGTCAGATACACTTTTGTGTCGGCAGGGGTATTCCTCTGGTCTCACAAGGTGTTATTTGCAACAACTCTGGTTAATGTCATGGTGTTGTCAGCTGAATCCATATTTTCATTCATAAAAAGCCACCTATGAATTCGTCTTTCGTGCTTGCCGAAGTGGTTAGTTTTTGTTTACTCCTGGCGCCTAGAACATTTATGATTTGGGTTGTCGCATTATCCATGCACCAGGAAAGCGGCCTATATAGAGTTCGGTGAGGAGTTTGTCTGTTTCACTATCCAATCTCGAAATATTTGCCCCATTTCATTTTCACTGTATGGTATTCCCTACCATCTACAGACCATTTGATTGAAAAAATAAGTTCTGGCATCACGGCAAAAATGCCCATTTGATCCCCTGTCTGCTGCCAGCATGTTGCATAACTAATGCTTTCCCATGACCTTTGCTGTGGGAATGTTCCTTCTACGGTTCGTCGTACAACAGAGTTGCCATTCGATCTGAAAGTTCTATGAAAGCATGTAAGACCCATGATTCGTCCAAATACATTGTCGATATTGCGGTGCATCGGGGAGGTCTATAGATGGTTAATTTTGATGAAAAAATAGATAGGTGTATGTGTCAAACAGTGTGAGGTTCAAGCTATGTAGGACCCTGAAACTAGTGTTGATGATGATGTTGATGCATCGATGATGAGATCCCCCCAGGGAACTCATCGAGCTACCTCCCTAAGATCTCACACTGTGCTAAATATTTTGAAGTTTAAATGTATTTTCATATGGGCTACGTTGTCCTAGGGTAATGGCACAAGTAGTTGTTATGGTGCTTCATGAAAAAGGACACACACACACACACACAGTCAGGCACAAGTATAAAATGATGTATACTGTAACTCAATGAAAAGGAACTTAAATAAGGTGACCATTCGTTAAAGTTTTGAATTGGCCATATTTTACAATTTTTTAATTTCCTGTCCCTCTGAATTTCTTTTAGGACAGGAAATGTTTAAAACGATGGAAAATGAAATGTATTTTACATATAAGTATTACAACAAATAGGACTCTTTGTCCATAAATGATACCGTAACCCAGTACGAGGTTCACTGTCAAGTGTTATAACACAGATTACTGGGAAGATTGTTTGAAAATTGAGTGTCAAGTAGACGGCTGAGGAGTGCTAAGTAAGCTAGTTTCTTCATCTCTACTCCAATTTATGAACGTTCAATGGTGGAAAAACGTATATTGAAACTGAAAGTGTTCAGGTGCCTCCGTTTACAGGGGCTAGTGACTTTTCTTGTTGTAAGATTCTACGTAAAGAGCACAGCAATTTTCAGCTACAAAGGTAAGTCCTTTCTTTGACCTTACAAGCCGTTCAGCAAACCGCTTCTAATGGAGGCCTTCCCCTGTCCTCGGGGTCTTCTTGGAACAGAGTTTAAGTCCAGTCACCGGCTAGGTAAACAGGTTATACTTACTTACTTAGTCGTTCCCCTTCTACCGTGGGTGTAGAGGTTTGGAAGAGAGAGCGCCAGACCATTCTATCAGCTGTCTTCTTCCTGGCCTGGTTCCATTCTAGTCCTCGGTCCTTCAAAGATTGTCTAATGTTGTCCTCCCAGCGGACTCTGGGTCGTCCTCGGGGTCTGGATCCTTGGCTCTTTGTTTCCCATGCTTGTCGTGGTATCCGATCTTCTTCCATTCTGCAGACATGGCCAAACCATCTTAATTGGGACTGTTCTACTTGGGTCTGCAGGGGGTAGGATTTAAGGCCTTGACGTATCGTCTGGTTGCGTACCATGTCTCTTCTTGTTACTTCCACCACCTTCCTCAGATACCTCATTTCTGAGGTTTGGATCTGGCTTTTATGGGTTGTAGTCATTGCCCATGACTCGCATCCGTATGTCAAGACTGGGACATAGGTGGAGCGGTATACAGCCATCTTCGTTTTCTTACCAACCTCTATCTTGCTGAGGAATCCTCGATTTATGGCCTGAAAAAGTCTCCCAGCTGCTGCTTTTCGAGTGGCCAACTCTTCTTTGATGCCTCCCTTTCGGTCTATAATAGCTCCGAGGTATTTAAAGTGGTCGACCTGCTCCAGTACCTGTTCTCCCAGCTTAATCTGATGTTTTCTTTCTTCTCGTGATATCACCATGGATTTTGTTTTAGAGCTGCTTATGACCATCCCTCTCTTCTCCAGCTCTTCCTTCCAGACTTGCAGGTTGGATTGGAGATGTGCCTCTGATTTAGCAATCAGGGCAACATCATCAGCAAATGCCAGCTCTGAAATATAGACCTGTCTCATCTTCCAGTACCCCACTGAATACTTTCTTGTTCTCTCCTTACATGCCTTGATGACATCGTCCATAAGGAGTATGAAGAGGTAAGGTGATAGGATATCACCTTGTCTTACACCAGTGGTGGTCCTGAACTCTTCTGACGTATGGTTTGCTGTCCTCACATAATTTCTGCAAGACTTGTAGAAGCTCTGTATAGCATGAATCAGAGGTGCTGGAATATTCTTCCTTGCCAAACAGTCCCAAAGTTTGCTCCAGGGGACCCTGTCAAACGCCTTTCCAGATCTATGAAACAAAGATGGATCTCACTCTATACTCAAGGGCCTTTTCACTCAGCTGTCTGAGTGTGAAGATTAGGTCTTGAGTACTTCGGTTTGCTCGGAATCCGCACTGGACCTCATCCAATTGTGGCTCAGCTAGGCGTCGGAGTCTCTGCTCTAGGATTCTAGAGTAGATTTTACCAGGGACACTGAGAAGGGATATGCCTCTATGGTTTCCACACTGTCGATTGTCACCCTTATTGGGGGGGGGGCGGGGGGGGGGGGGGGGGGGGGGGGGGAGCATCTTGCCGAACAATGGCATAGTCGAAACTCTGACTTCTCCTTCTTTGTTGGTTTCACATCTAGTGTATGCATGTATGCCGCTAATGGGGGAACTTTAATGTTTGTAACAGGTAATTACAAACCTGAAAAAAGCAAGTGGACATTCCTTTCACGTTTAGATGCTGGCTTATAAACATCTTTCCAACACTAACTATACAGTCCGCATCATCATTCTTGGGTCAGCTCGTGTGCATATCCTTCCACCCCAATCCATGCTCCGGTCACATTCTCCAGCTCTTTCGAACCGCACTTGCCCCTATCTTATTTGACATCACTACATGTTACTGTGTGTATATTCCTGCCATTCCAAAAAGGCTGCTAACCCCTTGGCATGTGGTGGTTGGGTCACTTATAAACATTGCCTCGCTCTTTCGCCTAAAAAACAAGATAGGTATCCAGTTGGTCTCTCCTGGTAAACTGTAAATACTTTATCTTTTCCCAACATTCTAATCATTCCGGTGTCCATTTATAGCACTGTTGACAATGTAAAGGACTATTCATTGGCCTTTTTACTTACAGTCGTAAGGGTTTCATTATGAATAATTTACAGATACAATTTCATCCACTCTATAAAACTGCTTTAGGCATTGCACACTGCTATCATGTCGTCCAAGTGTTCTTCAATGGGCAATGTCGCGCACCACAAAAAGTTTTTTTGGGCGCCTTCTCTGGGGGTTAGACCTCCCTACTATTATATAAACAAAACGAATATTCAATAAACATTTCTCTTACCTGTTATCAATGGAATAATCTATTTACACAATTTCACAAGCTTGACTGGCGAGCTAATGGGGCATAGTTAAGACCGACGTTATCCAAAAGGCAAAGCATAGCATTCAACGCAGCAATTGCTTTGGCTTTTCTGCTCTCAAGCTGGTCAGTGTAACCAATTTTATACAACGTGGCGTCCCTACCTATTGTCGCTTTCTCTGGCTAATATCCAAGATGCATTAACCAATAAGAAATTCACGAGTCCTCAAATTGGACTCTTTTTTTTGAAAATCCCTAACATTTCGGTGTACGGTTTATCAATAAGTTCGCCCGTCTGATTTTAATATTACTGTGTGTAAACAACTATGTGTCGCCCTAGGCTGCGCAAATTTTTACAGTTTCCTTCTCCCTCTCTTCCTAGCAGCATCCATATCGCAAATTGATGCAAGCCAATTTGGCCCCTTTTTTTTTAGAAACAACGCGTCTCGAAATGTAACCTTTAAAATGTGCGGGGATCTTCAGTGTGTTGGTTTCAACTGTCCATAAAAAATTGCCTTTTTCTTACAATATCTTTGTTATTTAATTGGGCGATTTTAAATTATAAAATGTTAATTAATTAAACAGTACAACTGGTACCGTTAATCTTTCTAGATTCAGTTTTTATCTACCTTCTTTATTGTCGCTTCCTTTTTTGTAATTTTTCTCTTTAGTTTATTCTCAAATATATCATATTTAATCTAAGGGTAAGATATTTTATTATAAAGAAAGAATATTGGCGGTTTTAACTAAAACAACCATAACCTTTCTAAAAACATCCTTTTATTTCTGTACCCTTTCTTTATTTGTGAAGACATTAGAATTATATAAGTTTTTCTCTACTTCCTCAAGCCCTTGCAACAAATTGCAAGGTTAGTTTTCTCAATTTCCAAAGTTAACATAGTTTAGGCTTGTTTTCTATCACTTTAAGAACCACCGCCGATCCCTCTCTCACGTGTTCAAAGAAGGTGCAAAAAATTGGTTTGCAGCCACCTGTCTAGCGTCGATGGCGTTTTTTGTAAAATCCATAATTAGTAAGGATAGGGAAAAATAGCGGTGTGTGTGTTAGAAACAGGCTAAAAGGGGGGGGGGGGGGGTGTGGGTGCCCGCCTTGCTAACAAAAGATTAAATCTTCATCACGCGCTGGCGTTTTGAATAAGCGATATCTAGGCAAAAATTTTAACATGATTTGTAAACTAATTAATTAGATTCTTAGAAATGCGGTTAGTTTTATTTTATTATTTTTGTACTTGATTTGTTGAATGGGGGAAAAATATGAGAGCGGAAGAGTGACACAGAGTATTTTAAATCACTATACAACCTATTATCATTGCCGTCGTTGCCTTCTCTACACGAATCTGCCTAAGGTATTTTGCTTCGAGCTGCAGCCAGATGTGGTTTCTCTCACATAAAAAATCCTTCCGCCATTACGTTTTTTTCTAAAAGGATCAGTCAAACACTTCTGACAAGTTTCCAAAGAGATGTTTTTGTTGGAACGTTAATTTCGCTATTCTGCTTGCAGCCGACCTTTTCATGCATGCGGAGAGGTAACAAGTTTGATTGGCATTCATTAAACGTCCGTTCAATAATCATCCAAACAGTCTAATGACATTCCTTGTCACAAAACATCAATTTTGTATTCTTAGGCAGCCTTCGTTTGCTTAACTGAAGCCCAGGTGTACAATTCAACGTTCTGTTGTATCACCAAACGCCCGCGAAAAGATCTTCTATCCGCAACCCCAGTGGCCTTTCGTGTTCTCCTACCTATGGTTTCCTATGGATGTCGTTGGTTATAAACAACCCATCTACCTTAGCCTCTCTGCGAGAAAAAAAGAAAAAAAAAAAATTGGCATGTACAAAATATTAGTTTACCATTATCTTGCAAAGTGATAATTTTTGCATTTCAGATTCATTGGCGCTTTTCACATTATTATGCAGTTATTAGTTTTAGTTTAATATAATTCATAACGCTGGTGTTCGTTTTGTTTCGTTGTAGCAGCCAAAATAATTGCAATTAGCATACCCGCCGCTTGTAAATAATTACTCGCGACTGTGTACATTAGGTGCTGCACTCGTGCGGACAATGTAGTCACTAACACTAATTCAATAAACAAACAAAAAAAAATATTGAATAGCACATTATTCATCAATTGATATGCTTGTGCTTGAAACAAAATATTAAGTGCGCAATTTTTGAACGTATGTTGGAAACTTTCCCTGTAGGAAACTACTAAAAATTAACACAGACAACGGGTAAGAGTTTTCTTTATATAACTTAAAGATAGAAAATTCGAAAAACATGACATGGAAGTTTTGTAAGGGCAAAAAAAAAACATTATTAATTAACTGCATTGATACAGTTGGAGCATCGTAGTCCGAATTTTCCAATTAACATCCGTCAATGTGGTTGCTAAGGTTACAACGTTTCAATGTGTGGGCACGAATTTTCCGAATGGGGTATAGTTGGGACTGTTCTACTTGGGTCTTTAGCTGGGGGTGGGCATTTTTTAGGCGCTTGACGTATCGTCTGGACTGCGGACCATGTCTTCTTTGTTACTCCCATCAACCACCTTCCTCAGATACCTCATTTCTGAGGTTTGGATCTGGCTTTTGTGTGGGTTGTAGTCATTGCCCATGACTCGCATCCATATGTCAAGACTGGGACATAGGTGGAGCGGTATACAGCCATCTTCGTTTTCTTACCAACCTCTCTTTCTTGCTGAGGAATCCTCGATTTATGGCCTGAAAAAGTCTCCAGCCGGCAGCTTTCGAGTGGCAAACTCTTTCTTTGATGCCTCCCTTTCGGTCTATAATAGCTCCGAGATATTTAAAGTGGTCGACCTGCTCCAGGACCTGTTCTCCCAGCTTAATCTGATGTCTTCTTTCTTCTCGTGTTATCACCATGGATTTTGTTTTAGAGCTGCTTATGACCATCCCTCTCTTCTCCAGCTCTTCCTTCCATACTTGCAGGTTGGATTGGAGATGTGCCTCTGATTTAGCAATCAGGGCAACATCATCAGCAAATGCCAGCTCTGAAATATAGACCTGTCTCATCTTCCAGTACCCCACTGAATACTTTCTTGTTCTCTCCTTACATGCCTTGATGACATCGTCCATGAGGAGTATGAAAAGATAAGGTGATAGGATATCACCTTGTCTTACACCAGTGGTGGTCCTGAACTCTTCTGACTTATGGTTTGCTGTCCTCACATAATTTCTGCAAGACTTGTAGAAGCTCTGTATAGCATGAATCAGAGGTGCTGGAATATTCTTCCTTGCCCAACAGTCCCAAAGTTTGCTCCAGGGGACCCTGTCAAACGCCTTTTCCAGATCTATGAAACAAAGATGGATCTCACTCTTATACTCAAGGGCCTTTTCACTCAGCTGTCTTAGTGTGAAGATTAGGTCTTGAGTACTTCGGTTTGCTCGGAATCCGCACTGGACCTCATCCAATTGTGGCTCAGCTAGGCGTCGGAGTCTCTGCTCTAGGATTCTAGAGTAGATTTTACCAGGACACTGAGAAGGGATATGCCTCTATGGTTTCCACATTGTCGATTGTCACCCTTTTTGAAAATTGGTGTTATGATGGCAATCTCCCAATCCTTTGGTATGGTCTTGTTGCACCATGCTGCCTGTAGGACCCTTAAGAGTAATAGGTCGCCTGATGCTCCCATGTACTTAACCATTTCTGGTGTTATACCATCATGCCCTGCTGCTTTGCCCATCTTGATTTTCTCTAGTGCTGCCTTCAGTTCTTCCATCTTTATGTCATCTTCAATTCACCATCATTGGTTTCCTCCTCTTCTGTGCTAGTGGTTATCATTTCTGATGCTTCATCATGCTCACCATCCAGGAGTTCTGAGAAATATTCTTTCCATCTTTCCATTACTTCCTTCGGGGCAGTAAGCAATTTGCCTTGCTTGTCCTTTATAAATTTGAGAGGGCATTGTTTTTCCTTCCTCATGTTCTTTAGGGTCTTATAGAACAATTTCTGGTTTTCTTGTGCATCTTTTCTAGCTTTTCTCCAAATTCTTCCCAGGACTTCTGTTTTGCTGCTAGCACTTTGTTCTTTGCTTCTGTTCTGAGTGTCACATATTCTCTATATTTTTCCATTTGTCCTGTTGTGTTTTTAGCTCCTAAGTATTGTTTCCATGCCATTTTCTTCTCTCTTATTTTCTCTTTGACTTCCTCTGTCCACCAAGGTGTCCTCTTTCTCTCTTGTTCCCAAGTCGGACTTCACCGCATGCTTCTGCAGCAGCTGTCTTTATGATATCCTTGAATTTAATCCAGAGGGTTTCCAAGTCATCAGGTTGTTCTTCTGTGTTGCTCTTCACTTTGCTGTAGCAATAAGCCCCTGATATCTGGTCTTAATTTCTGGCTCTCTCAGCTTGTAGGTCCTAATGCTCATTTCTCCTGCTCGTTTACTTGGTTTCTTGCGTGATGTTGGGCAGTTCCTAGGCTGAGCAACTCTTTCAGTTGGTTCTTTTGATTGTTAGCAGGTAGTGATCACTTCCAATCTCTGGCCCCCTCCAGACTCTAGCATCTCGGACATATTTGAATGAGGTCTCTGTATCACTCTCCGTAACATCTGGCATAAGTCGATCACTGACTTCTCATTTCTTTGTGTTGGTTTGTCACATCTAGTGTATGCATGTATGCGCTTATGGGGGAACTTTGTGTTTGTAATGATCAGATTCTGCTCACTGCAGAATCTAAGGAGTCGCTTTCCATTGTCATTGAGAGTATCTTCTCCAATCTTCCGATAACTCCACCCCATCTAGCATGGTCATTTCCAACTCTGGCATTAAAATCTCCAGCGGAGCATGTGATAAAACTTCATCTAGATGCAGTTCATCCACTGTCTTTGAAAGCAGCTCCGAATGAATTCCTCCCTTTGAGCCGGTACCTCTTGCACTCTCATCCTCATTTGGGGGGACCCCATACACTAATGACCAGGTTGACTATGGTTTCTTCCTTCTTTTAAGTTTTTTTACAAACACCATAATGCGCTCCACGACAAAGTTCCATCCCTTGATACTATCTTTTTTGATTTTTGGCCACAATGCAACCCACGCCCCCCTTTAGCTCTTTTCAGAATGGGTACACCACTGTGTAAGAGCAGCTGTGTTTCCATTGAGATCCACATGACTCCTGTGTCCCCTTTTTTCTTTGTTTCCGTTATAGCCAGGATTTTCTAATTTTGCTTTCCTTCATCTCTTCATCAGCTCCTCTTCCTTCCCATTTATACTTCTTGTGTTCCAAGTTCCATAAGTCGTAGTCCGTAGTCCGTTCCAGTTCGTCGCCTTTAGAATCAGTCCGGTTTTCTCTCTTGTAGTTCGCGTAATCATGGTGTTAAAAGCCAAAACAGGTTGATTGGGCCTGTTGTTTGCCTTTGCATGGTGGAGGGTGCTGCCTCCTTTACGACCACCATGCAGGCCGCCCTCTCCTTCACTTCACAGCCGGGCCTACTGGGACCGGCCTAGGCGGAAAAATGGCAAGATTACCACTCTATGCTTTGAATTACAGATCATCAAAAAATTGTGTACATAATGAACAGTTATGTGATATTACACACATAAAGTTAAACGCGAAGATTGTGTGATAAGTATTTTATGATTTATTACGCAATAATTTAATAACACGAAAAGTTGTGTTAATGACGAACTTTTTATGTTATACGCAATAAGTTACTTACTCGAAGGGTGTTGTTAATGACGAACATTTTTATGATATTAACGCAATTAATAGTTACAAACGCGAAGATTGTGTGGAATGTCGATATTTTTATGATATTACTCATATTAAGTACTACGCGAATATTGTGTACAATTAAAAAATATTGCTATCTATCAATTATTGAACCAGATACAGAGTGAAACGTTTTTTTTTTTTTTTTTTACGCTCCATGCTCTCTGTAGATACATACACAGGTGCTATTTGTGATAACAAAACTTTGGAAAATTATCCCATAGCCAAGAATCTAGCCATACTACAATCATTAACCCTAACAAACCAATATGCGACGTATACAGTCCGTTTCGGTCACAATATACTGTAATCGTAAAAGACAATGTCAATTCAAACGTTATTTTTCAAGTAACTTACAATAACATGGTTCCATCAAAACCTACCAAAGTTAGGGGTTGGACAATACGATATACCCATAACCAGGGATAAAACTATCTGTCTAGTAAGTATTTCTATTAATCAATTTATCAAATCTATCTCCACTACAAATCAATTAAACTGGATTTTATGCCTATCTCTATCAGAATCAGTAAGGTATCAAATCTGTTCTATCTACCAATCTATCTATCCATGCCTAGTCTAACTATCTGTCTAACTAATTATCATCTGATTTTCATCCAGTCGGGACTGACGCCGAGGTATAAAGAGTTGATAGAAACATTTTTGGGATTTTTTATAATTTGTGTTTTTGTGTTTTTTTTTACAAATATTGATTAATAATTCCATTTTCAAAACTTTTGTACACTATTAAATAACAATCAGCAACATAAATTACAAAATTCAATAGCAAATTTTTGCCATCAGATCTTTGTGCACTAAACAAAAACCTTAATAAGGTTACCGAAACCACAAAATCTACTAAGTTACCATCTTGACTTAATCTTGTATGAAAACAATCACATTACTCGACATAGGACTATAGTAACACCGGTATTCAAAAACCTTTGAGCACCGGAACAAACCGTCACACAAACTGCAACAACAAATCCCCCCCAGATTTAACACTCAATGTGAAATAATATATAATAAAAAAATTACCATCATATGCAATATAGCTAAAAATAAAACGATAACGCGTTTTATTAAACACATCTAACCATTATAACACCACTCAGATCTTATCCCAGGAAAACCAATGCCAAACGCAATATAAAAATCAAAAAAAGAGGTGATCCATAACAACACCACACCTATACATATCCGTTTACCAAAATATAAAAACAAGAAACTACTTCTTCCTAAATATCAAAAAATCAAATAAATAACTAACGTACTATTTCCTATACATAACTATCATGACCAAGCTAATCTTATCTATCAATCATCATATCTAAAACACTTATCAAACTCATAAATAAACTAGCTATCGAGTGTACGCTCTATTCCGATCATGTGTTAACTATCTATTTTATCTAAAAACTTACTAAAGTATCAGTAAAAAAAAATGTCCAAGAAGTACGGAGAAAAGTAAAAATAAGATAAGCTTTTTTAGTGATTCTCTTTACTCCACTTACATCTGTTATCATGATTATAACGCTTCTCCTAGATCCTTTGAAAGCGGATGCTTTTTAGATTAGAAATAAAAAATCCACAAATTCAGAACACCAACACCAAAAAAAACCCAAGTTATAAAAACAAAAAATACCACATCTGAACTCGCTTGCGTTTAAAGAACATCGATAAGACAGGTACAAAATAAAGAAAGTCACAACGTAAACAAACACGTTAAACCAACCAAAAAAACTCAGATCTAAACGTTCGAAGCATGTACCCAACCATAGTAAGCATAACACTCAAAACTTACAGCAAAACGCAAACACTAGGGACTCTTCTATGCCCCGCCCAAAACCACCCCCCAACTTTCCATCTATCATCTACCGACCCCATTTACCACTAACCACCACCCTCAAACTCTGCCCACCAAAAACTATACTAATCTCCATACGCACAAACTACGCACTAATTTGAATCTACACTCTAAACGTGAATAAAAAGTTCTAAACCTTCTGATGTACGCTTCAACACCTATGCACCTGCGAAACCATACTAATCTAACTATCAAACATCTGACCAAAAAGGGGGTTCTGGGGGGGGTATCTATCTTAATCTAAGTCAAATCGTGAGCCCATAATCTAACAATCTATCTATCTATCTATCTATCTATCTATCTATCTATCTATCTATCTATCTATCTTTCTATCTCTCTATCTATCTAGACTGATGCACCGATGGAAGTCATATTATTCAATCCGTTTTTTTTTTTTGTTTTTTCAATCTAAGTCCATCTCAAACATAACACACACCAAAACAACACAACCCCCCCCGACCCCACAAACAACTCAACTGTAACCATCTCTAACCCAACGAATCTATCTATCTATCAAATCCCCAACTTCTGATACCTACCATCCAACAGCCCAATCACATCAACACACAAAGACATGGGTTACCGCAGGCAACCAAACTTCCTAATAAATATCTGAGACCTAAATGTATAAACCGCCTATGCCCCTACCTAAGCTGTAGCAAGAAGAAAAAATAAAAAAAAAAAAAACAGCAGATTACGATAGCATAGGTCTATGTCATATTGTTAGAGTAGATAGACTAGGAATAGGTTAGATAGATAGTATAGAAGATAGAATAAGTATTAGATAGAGTAGAGTAAGATAGATTGATAGATAGATATTGATAGAATAGATAGATAGATAAACATTGATTATTGATAGATACGATCATAATAGGATTAATTAGATAGGTAGGTAGATAGTACTCCAGCGATTGATATATAGATAAATTTAGATAGATAGATTGGCCCTAGGTAGTATAGCTAATAGATCAGATAGATAGGATATTGTAGACTAGATAGCATTGTCTAGACACACGGTGTCCCACCTACCATTTTCTTACCAACCCCCCACCCCCCCCCCGGTCTATTCATTGTTTTTCTAAGATATGTCAGGGAGCTATCACAATAGGTGGACCTAGGTTATGTATTACAGTGTGTTCGAGGCAATATGATTGCGGAGCCTATGCTGTGAATCATGATGGATGCTTATGTCCTAGAACTAGCCAATATGTACCAGTGACAATGACTACTGTCCGTATACCAGGTATCCAATATATTATCTGCATGCGAAACTTCGGGACTCAACTTGCGTGGTGATTATGATAGATTGCTGAAGATAGAAAACTTGATACGGGAGTAGATGGACATAGAAAGTCTAGATAGATAGACTAAGTTAGATAGATAGTTAGATAGATGAGCCTTAGATAGCATAAGTACGGAGAACGATATTTGGACGTGTAGTAGGAGTAGATGAAGATTGTTTATGATTAAATTGTTAGTGGTAGGGATTAAGTCCTGAGTTGTATTAAGGTTGTAGGTTAATAGTTAGTAATAGTTCTGTAGTCTGTAATGGGTTCCGGCACCTAGTAGCCAGACCGTTAGGAAAGTAGTATGGTATGGTCGTAGGGGTGTTATAGTGGTAGTACCGGGAGGCGCGTAGTCTTGGTCGTAGTAGTAGGGACATTACCGTGGGGTGGGGGAGGAGTAACTAAGCGGGTGCGGCCAGTAGTAGTAGTAGCAACGAGAGAAGGGCGAATAGAGAAGAAGTCAGCCCAGTCAGCGTACGGGGGGGGCTGTGAGTAGTTGTTTTATTCACCTAGGTAAAAAGTTTAATGGCAGCATGTAGTCAGCTGGTTTGTATTAGCAGCTAAGGTAGTATCAAGATGCAGGCGTAGCCTGTTTTCTTAAGATCAAGGGAGTTCTTACCAAGTAGCAGTTGCAGAAGCACGTCCTGTAGTAGAAGATCATGAGTCAGCTGGAGTGATGTGGCTGTCGAGTTATCAGTGAGTGGTTAGTAGATAATCAGTAGTATACGTAGCGGTGAGTTCGGCAGCTTAGTTGGACAGCTGTAATGTCGCAGTCCGTAAGTAATCAAAGTGTAGTAGCTTAGCTGCAGCAGGCTGAAATGCAGTGACTCGTTTCATAGTTAGGAATACGTCGAAATGTGAGTGAATGTCGAAGTACGAATACCGTGAATGGTAGAAATCGTCCTAGCAAGTTATGACGTTGAGTGAGTTGTATAGCAGTTCGTCAGTTAGTGGACTGTATGTTAGTCACGTAGCTACTGTAAAACCCCACACCAACTAGGTCAGTTTGTAGCTATTGTGTAAGTTAGGGTTGTGGGGGTTTGGGTAGTTATGAAGTAGACAGTAGTTGCAGTATCAGCCAGTACAGATAGTAGTTCTGAGTAGCAGCAGTTAGTTAGTTAGGCAGTAGTAGCAGTTATAGTAGTAGTCAAAGACAGTGGTATGTGTTTAGTAGATAGGCTGTCTAGTATTATTTTTTAACAAGAGTCAGTTAGAGTTTAGTAGTTAGCAGCCAGTAGTTTAGCTAGATTAGCATTGCTGTAGTAGTAGCAGTAATACGATGTTATCTCGCGAGTTGCGGGTACTGGGTGAGTAGTACGTGGAGGTATAGATGCCAGTATGCTGTATTAGAAAGTATCAGTGGTAGTAATAGTAATTGCTGTTGTAGGTGCGTTCGTTGTTGTTGTTATGTTGAATAGGAATTAATACAATAAACTTGCAGCAATGCCTGTAGGGTGTTGTAGTAGGCTACGCGAAGTCGTAGAGGGTAGTAAGCAGCAGTGATGTAAATCCAAAGGTCGGCGTTAGTTATTGGTATGTAGTGGGCAGTCTGCAGCAGTAGTGCTGCTTAATAGTGAGGAGTAGTTGTATCATTAGTAGTAGTAGTGAGACTAGCAAGAATCGCTGGGGCCAGCACCGAAGTTGTTGTTATTTGACGAGGATGTAAAACAGTTTAGTGCAGCTAATTCTAATGCAAGCTAAAGTGAGTAGTGCATTGTAAAATAGTAGTTTGTAGCAGTAATGCAGTAGTAGCAGCGCAGTAAGCAGTACATGTTAGTATATAGTGTACAGTGGGGGCAGTAGGTAGGGGGATAGTGGGTGGGTAGTAGACATGGTGGAGTTTAGTAGTGAGATAGTAGTGAGTAGTAGTAAGTTAGTAGTCGGACAGTAATGTAGTAGATAGTGGGAGTAGTTGTTAGTTAGTAGTAGTTATTCGTATTAGTACTGCAGTAGAAGAAATAGTAGTAGTAGTTGTAGCAGCAGCAGCAGCGCCTCGCCGAAGCAGCAGTAGTAGTTGTAGTAGTAAGTAGTAGTAGCAGGTTAGAAGTAGTTGTAGTTAGTAGTAGTATCCGTCTTAGTAGCAGCAAGTAGTAGTTGCAGCTCGCAGTAGTTTGTAGTAGCAAGTAGTAGGATCAGTAGTAGTTTTAGTAATTAGCTGTTGTGTGTTTTTAGTATTATAGTTATTTTTTTTTGTGTAGTTATTTTTGGGAGTTGCCAGCAGCAGTAGTAGTAGTTATCAGTGAGTAATAGTAGCACAGGTATAGTTGCAGTAGCATTGCAGTTGTAGTGATTATTAGTAGTAAAAACTGTTGTTAGTAGTTGTTGTTGTTGTTATTTGAGTTGTAGGGTAATGGCAATAGCAGCAGCGCAGTAGTAGTAGCAGCAGTACTAGTGCTGTAGTGAGTGGCTGTAGTTGTAGCCATAGTTGTAGCTCGTAGTAGTAAGTCGTTAACAGCACAAGAAGTAGAGGTAGGAGCAGCATTTGTAGTACTTAGTAGCAGTTGTAGAGTAGTAGTAAGCAGTTGTTAGTAGTAGCAGTGGTAGTAGCAGCATCATTAGTAAGTGCAAGCATCACAGTAGTTTTGCATCAGTAGTAAGTTGTCAGTAGTAGTAATATCAAGTCCAGGAATAATGCAGGAGTAGGCCATAGCATGGTTAGTTATAGAGCAGTTGTAACTAGCATCCAGAAGTAGGCCAGTAGTCAGTAGTAGTAGTAAGTAAGTTCAGTAGTAGTAGTAGTAGTAGTAGTTAGTAGTAGTTGTAAGTGAGTAGTAGTTGAGCAAGTAGCTGTAGTAAGTTGTTGCAAGAATTAGTCATTAGTAGTAGTTAGACCGTAGTAATAGTGTTGTAGTATGAAGTTGTCGTGTTATTGTGTAGGAATAAATTGCAGGTAAGTTGCAGTAAACGTAGTGTAGTTGCTGTAGTGGTCAGTAGATGTAGTAGTTGTTATTTGTAGTTTCGCAGTAGTGCAGTAGTAGTCATAGCAGTAGGTTGTAAAATAGTCAGTACGTAGTCTAGTAGCCCAGTAGTTAAATAGCCTGTAGTAGTCGTTTTTGTTGTTTGTTTTTGAGAAGATAAATTGCTCATTAGTAGTAGTAGTAGCAGCAGTAGTAGTTAGCAGTTGTGGTAGTAGTAGTTGTAGCAATGTAAAAAGTTGAGATGTTAGCAGCAGTAGTAAGCAGCAATAGCCCAGTCGTAGTTTTTTTGTTAGTTAGTTACCAGCAGCAGTATGTTGTAGTAGTAGTAGTTCGTAGTAGTAGCAGCAGCAGTAATAGCAGTAGTAGTTGACGGTAGTAGTTGCAAGCTGAGTACTAGCAGTAGTAGTAGTATTAGGATCTAAGTAGTAATTAGTAGTAGTAGATGCGGGGTAGTCTATAGTAGCAGTAGAAATAGCTGTCGGTTGTAGTAGGTTGTGTGGTTTTTTAGTACGAATAATGCATAGTAGTAGTAGTAGTAGTATGTATCACAGTAGTTAGTT
>JAMPIV010007608.1:0-259115 GCA_024509875.1 Oreohelix idahoensis | reverse complement strand
GTACCAGCGACCGAAACATACCCATAAATTCCATCTTTGGGGAGGGGTGGCAGCAAGAGGTGCCACCCCACTGTGTGTTTTCACAGGAATTCTCACGAAAGAAAGGTACATCGACATACTAGAGGGACACCTTCTGCCATTTATGCAGGTCATGTACCCGATGGGTGCACATTTCAACATGACAATGACCCAAAGCATACAGCTCATACCACCAAAGCATGGCTGCAAGAGAAGAATGTGATAGTGCTGAAGTGGCCCAGCAACAGTCCCGACCTAAACCCAATTGAAAACGTTTGGGCACTACTCAAGAATCATTTAAAAAAGAGTGGACTCAGAGACGTTGAACAATTGAAGAAGGTAGCTGAAAAATACTGGGACAGTCTGACTCACAATTACCTACAAACACTTGTGGGAAGTATGCCTCGCCGCATCCAGGCTTGCCTTGCTGGAGAAGGCAACATTATATTGTACTGAAACCACTGTTAATAGATAGGGGAGATACCAATCTTCCTCTGGACATACAGTTTTTATTATTATTTGCTTCTATGAGTGTGCTGCGTTGCGAAAATATGACTGCCATTTTTTTTGCAAAGTACTGTATATATATATATATATATATATATATATATATATATATATATATATATATATATATATATATATATATATATATATATATATATATATATATATATATATATATATATATATATATATATATTCGACGGAATTAACAATTTCTGATATGAAGGTGACTTTAAAAAAAATCACGCAGAATTTTCCTATGAGGAAATTGTTTTGATAAACCCCATCATAAGCACGCATGACTGAATACATTTGGCTGGGGAATTCTTGATGTTATAAACAACACTTATGATTGGAGCCTGGTCAGATAGTAACCACAGCGTGCGTGGGACGAAAGTTGCAATATAATCTGACACTTTCGCCGGTTTAGAGCAACGTGAAGTTCACCTCGTCAAGAAGACAGCCAGCTAGCCAGAGTAAGGAATAGGATCAGAATCCCATTTATCGGACCGGACCTTGTTTGAGTATCTTCTGGACTTATGTCCCAGGAAAACTCTACTACATTAACATGGAAAGCCGCAATCCTAGGAATTTGAACACAAAGTCAGAGTGGGAGCCTAATGTAAAGTAATACCCTAGACCGCGTGTAAGATGCATCTTAAACAAGTTGCCGTAGCTATTTCTCTGAGCTAGGAGTCGTGTCGTAAATTTTTTTATAGGTATTTAAGATCAATTATGGTCCGGTCTGAATAGAACTAGAACAAGTGATAGCTCAGTGGGAGATAAGGTAAAGAAATAGATTTTCACGAGTGAAATGGTGAAAGGTAAAGTCTGTCCCTGGATTTTAGAGATAATCTATGGGAGATAATCTAATCCAGCCTATCGATTACGACTGAGATTCTTAGATCAGACAGTTTTTCCTATAAATATATATAGATATATTTAACCACTCACATCTACACACACACAGATAAGTGACAACAATTTGACGCACAAACGTGAAAACTATATCAATGGAATAGGGATCTTTTGGGACGAGCTGACCAACACACGTAAATAAAGTTTATGTAAATTTTATTTATCATAAAGAACTTCACTGCAGCAATATTTTGAATATCAATCAAATACAAATAAACATAAGTTAATGAATTAATTATAGAGTTAGACTCATAGGTGTAATCCTCCCTCCCTCCCTCTGTTGAGACAAGATCCCGTTGGAAGAAAGTTATTAACCCCAAAAGAGTCAAAGATTTATAAGCTATGGTCTAGGATTTCCCTCTACAGTAAAGAACAGAGTTTATACGCTAATCTATTCTGAAAAGGACAGCATCAGCAAAACTTGCATTAAAAAAATACAAAGTGAGTACATGGATTATACAATAAAAGAATTATTCATCCCTGCTTTCTCTCGCTCTGACAAACCTGTGATCACATCCAGTCACTCTTACCTAATAGGTGCCTTCACAACATCTGGAACAATCGTTAAGGTACACACATCAAATCCAAGGTTGGTTTTTTTTTTGGCAAAACAAGCCCCAGTTTCTCCAAGACTAATTAATTCAAATGTTGGGAAACGCTTGATTCGTTACTATTAGTAGGATGCTGATTATGTTACTTCAATTTTTGTCCAGGTAGGAAAATACTTAAGAGATCTAATGTTCACAGTGTACAGTAGCTTGGAATATTCGATCGTTAAATCGGCTGTCAGGTAAATAAATCTGTTCAGGATAAATCTTCTTCACAACACAGTGGTTGTTATTCAGGTAATGTCAATGTTTGATTATGTCGCCACAACAGGCTGAATGTATATGAAATTGAGAAAAAAGAAATCTTGATATCTATAAGTCCAGTTACAATTTATTCTTAATATTCTTTGGGTTGGTTCTCTGTCTCTTTCTGTGTGTAAACACGAGGCCAGACAGTCACCTTGAAAACCCGATATTTATATCAGAAATGTTCTTTTGTAAGGTTATTATCAGATTCATATTGAAGCTGCTGGTAAGGTTTAGGTTTTGACCCAATACTGTGTAAAGGAGAAAAATACAAATACTTAACATAAAATAGTATTCTCAATCCTATTCTAAACCCGCGTAAAATATAATATATTATCCACTTCGGTTATTTAACTTAAATCATAACCTACAAGCTTAGAGCTTGTCTTATCGTTTAAAACTCCCGTGAAATACATTCTAGTCATTTAAAAAATTCAATCATCATGAATTAGAAATAAATACATATTTCGTCAATACTCATGATGAACAGTGCATTTACTAGTTGGTTAAAATATTCTCTGACTGGTTACTAGCTATTAATTAAATTATTTTATAGCTGGAATAGTTTAGCTAGAAATTATTATTTATTCTGCTAGCCAATGTACCACAGTAAATCCTAGAGAAAATATAAATGTCGGACCTATCTGGTAAATCACTATGCACAGAAAATCTAGTGAAATAAAATACGGACTAAACTAGCAAATCACTCAAACTTCCAGTATAGTATTTACCACAATCACAGAAATAAACGATCTCCAATCGAAAAACTAAGTAATTCTACTATTATAAGAGATCTTAGAATCGAAGCTAGATGTTCTCTGAAATTCTGGTGGTACTGGATAAATTGAGTTCGAATGCTGGGGTATATATATCTCTGAAATAAAAGGGAATGTTACATTATACACCGAAACCAGACTCTCTGCTAGATTTAGCACGTACGGGAAAATCTCTGCTCAAATACTATATCAAAAGGAATCTACACACTTTTACCGCTACCAACTCGAGCGTCGAGCGAACGGTCTCTCTTAGATCAGGCATAACGTAATTGACCAGACCGTGCAAGATTTCTTCGATCGACAAATCACACTATTTACTGCCTGCAGACGTGGTCATTGAACGAAATCGAGCGAAGCCCGTCCTTTGATCTGGCGATTTGCCGTGTTTAATTACCTTCAAACGAACAGTTATCAAGGAGAATAATAGAAATTTTCTCCTTTTGTTCCACATTATCTGCTCTACTACTAAAATTTATTTCCCCTGATCGCTGTCTGATCTATTACAACGATTTTCAATCGCTGGCGTTTTATTACAGCTCAACGTTAGCTAATAGGTCTGCTGGTAAACCTTCATCAAAGGAAATAGCGAACAGCAATAAAATATGCGTGCTAAATTAGAAAAAGAGACAGATCTCTGCGTATAGGAGGGTTTTTTTATGTTAACAAAACAGGCGTAGGTGAAAACTAAGTAAAAGAAAAGTGTAGATAATGAAATAGATATATGAAAGCTATTATCATAATATGTCACAGATTTCCCCGCTTAACGATATAAAACCATTTCATGTCCACTTTATGGAAATAGATTTCCTATATCAGTAGCTTCCGGGTGACTGTTATCTTTACTTTCATCTTCCTCCTCCGTCTCTCTCCAATTCCTACTCATGAAATCTGCTCCAACGTTTTCTTTCTCTGAAATGTATTCCGTGTGCGCTTGAAAGAGTGTCGTCGAGTTTGACATTGTTGGAAGATTCCGTGTGTTTGCAGTGGAATTTCCCTGCCACTATCGTCATCTTCGTCATCCTCGGTAGCTATGGCGACCGCCAGAAGATGTTCGGAGGTCGACACTGGTCTTTCCAAGTATTTCTTTAACAGATTTACATGGTAGACCTTCTCCTTTTCTTTAATAGAGATCAGGTAGTTAGCCCTTGAGATCTTTTTAAGGACGGTAAACGGCCCTTGCCATCCGATACGTAGTTTGTTGTTCAGGGTTGGGAGTAGCAACAAAACTTTCTCTCCTGCTTGCAATCCTCTTTCTTCCGCGGCTTTCCTGTATCGGTTAGCGTGCTTTGCGCGTGCTCGCTTAAGGTTGGTCGATGCTAATTCCCATCCTAGTTTTAACCGTTCCTTTAATTCCGACATATATTTACTGGCTGAGACGACTGTCTCATCAGCCTTCTGGTCTGTCAGGGATCGAAGTAAGGCTTCAAGCGGCCCCTTAATAGGTCTGCCGAATAAAAGTGTAGCTGGGGAAATCCTGTGGAAGTATGTGGGGCTTCCATGTAAGCGAATAAGGCTGCAGGAATAAAAAGGTCCCAATCTTCAGGTTTCTCTTGTCCCAGTTTACTTAACATCATGTTGAGGTTTCCGTTGACACGTTCTACTAACCCAATTCCGGCCGGATTATAAGGGCTTGTGTAGATGTGCTGGTCACTCAAGATCTTAACGATCTCATCCATCAACAGGCTACGGTATGGGGATCCGTTATCCGTCAAAACTTGTTAAGGGAATCCCAACCGTGTAAAAATCTGCACTAGGGCTTCTGCGACATGCTTGGCATCCGTGCATGTTAGCGGTATAGCTTCTGCCCACATAGTGCTTGTGTCGACTAAGGTCAGGACAAACCTGTGCCTTCTTTTAGTCCTTTCTAAGGGCCATAAAATGTCGATTACAACCCGTTCAAATGGTGTTCCCATTATTGGCATTTCACCCATGGAAACTGGGGGTGTCCGTTGCTTGGGTGGCACACGTTGGCACTGGGCACAGGATTTCACATACCTGATAATATCAGTATTCATTCCTGGCCACCAATAATGAGTAGTTATACGCTGGTTTGTGGCGTTCTGTCCCATATGTCCGCTAAAGGGAAGAGAGTGTCCCATTTATAAGATTTGGCTTCTGTACTGTTTCGGTACTAGGAGCTGATTGTAACCTTGTTCAGGCTTGCCCATTCTGCGATAAAGTACGCCATCCTTAGAGAAAATGTCCCCGTGCTGTCTAGCGTCCTTAGCCATGGGCAGTTTCATAAAGCAGGGTGCCAAGGTAGGGTCCTTTTGTTACGCATCTTTAAGTTCCTTAGGTAACAAATTTGGCGCAGGCTTCCGTTCCTTCTTGGTTTGCCCTTTTGTGGTTACTGCTGCCACAATTGGCTCTTCCGGTTTCCCAATAAACACATATCTACCACCACGTATGACTGGGTAGATCGGGTCATCCATAACAGCCGCTTTGATCACACCTCTGACAAAATCAGAGTGTATTTCCACCAATGCGATGGAAAGCGTCGTTGGTGCATCACTCTTAAAAACTCCACAAAGTTTGACGGTTCCTTCTGTCTCTTGACCGGGTTTGACCAAGTGTCTGGCAACAATGCAATTAAAAGAAAGCCCCGTGTCAAAAAGACAATAAGTTGAAGTCCCGTTTAAAATAACAGTACCTCGCGTAGAGGGTCTCTCCCCCTCAGGTTGAGAATCACTGACATAAATTCTACCTTGCAATACTGTTTGCAAGCATCCGATGCGTTTAGGCTTGGTGTGCTCGCTCTGATCATATATCCCGTGCTCAGGGGTTCTCCATTTACCACTTTGACCTTTCTGGCTGCGCTGCCATGCAGGGCGGTCGGGTTGATCAGACTGTTTACTGTGGTTGCTGGGGTACTTGGTTTTGTAGAACTTAGCCTTTTCAGGAGGGGGGTTTTGAGGTCCAGTTTCTCTGTGGTTATTCTGATTAGAAGCATGAGAAGATTGGTCTAGATTATTTTTTCGAAAATGCTCTTCTGTCGGTTTACGTTTTGTGGCCGCCAGTTCGGCCAGCGCATTGTGATATCGCTCCGACTTTTCCAAAATGTCTTCAAGCTTTTCTGCACCTTGCTCAGCTAAAAATCTTCCGGTGTCAGCAGACAAAGTGTTCTTTATTTGTTCTGTTATAACAAATTCCTCAAGACCTTCATAGGTAGAGGGGAGCTGTGAAAGCTCAAGGCACTTTGTCAGATATCCCTTTAGACGAGATGAGAACTGCTGAAAAGTTTCAGAGCTCTCCTTCCTGCTGTTGCAAAACAGTTGCAGAAACTTTCGCGCATTCATTTCAAAGCGCTCAAGCAAAGCTTTCTTCAACAAGTCATAGTTGTCTTGTTGGCCACTTTTCAGTTTAGAATAAACATCGTAAGCAGAACCTTTAAGTGCCTGGGAAAGTTTCATACTCCAACGCGACCTCTCTAAACCGTACAGAGTTGCAATTTTCTCAAATTTTTCTAACCATGTGTCAATCTTCTCATTAGGACAAGGGAAAGACTCAAGAGTGAAAGACATAGCGTTGAGTTGAAGAGATTGAGTGTTAGAAGGATCAGTTAAGGAAGAATGAGGAGAAGACTCTCCATTACTGGAGGTAGACGCAGCCCCACGATTTTGGACCTCTATAGCTTTAAGAGCCAATTCATACTGTCGTCGTTGCTCATGTTCTCTTTCCTCATGCTGTCTCTCCTTCTCTTTTTCCTCTCTCCTTCTCTCTTTCCTCCATCTCCATCTCATGCTGTCTCTCCTTCTCTCTTTCCTCATGCTGTCTCTCCTTCTCTCTTTCGTTCGCCTTGCGGATTTCCATTTCCTCCTCAATCTTCTTCTGCTCTCTAGCTTCGGCTGCTTTTTCCTTCTCCTCCGCATCATATCTGTCAAGTTCGTCCTTGAGAAAAGCTTTCGCTTCTTCTCCTTCCAATCCCTCTTCCCTTGCTTCCTCTCTGAGCATCTGCCTAAGCTTTGCACGCTCAGCCATAGTAAATAACTGACTGAGACTTACCCGAGAAAGAAGTAAGAAAAAGGATACGCTGGTTCCCTACAACTAACGAGAAATTACAAAACAAACAAAAATATATGTTATTTAACTGGGATAACTCCTCCTTATAATTAGCTATCTAACTATCGCTGATATTAACTGGCAATAAAGGCTCCTAATGCAGACGACTACGCCAAATAAATGGTAGTTCAGATTAATCAACTAACACAAAAACTAAGTTACTACCGTGGAAACAAACAAATGTTTATAGCAAAAAATTTTAAGGAGAAAAAAGAAATTCCCTTAATTCTTAAGTCCATTTTCAAGTTCACCCCTGAAATCAGTTAGGGTAAGGGATGCAATTAACTGGACGTAATAGTCCGAACGCACTTCTTCGCTTAGCTCAAATACCTTTCTGCTCCAAAAAAACCTGTGATTGTTACACAATCACACACTACCGGCGGCTTTGTATTACAAAATCAATACATAACATAACTCCGACAAAAATCACCCTTTAAATCTATTTGTATATACTCAACAATGCTGTGGAAAAACAATAGATATAGTTGTGTGGTCAGCAAGTTAATAAACAAATCGTTTGTCTAGGGGATAATTATTTTTAATGTTACTCAATCTCACGAGACAATCACACTCTTGCTCTATCTAGACTATAGAAAATTTAATCCTACAGACGAGCTGACATTTGTCGTACTTGCTCAGGATTAGAGTTCAATTCCCGGAAAACGAGCCTTCATTTGTCGTAGATTTTTTATAGGTATTTAAAATCAATTATGGTCCGGTCTGAATAGAACTAGATCAGGTGATAGCTCAGTGGGAGATAAGCTAAAGAAATAGATTTTCACGAGTGAAATGGTGAAAGGTAAAGTCTGTCCCTGGATTTTAGGGATAATCTATGGGAGATAATCTAATCCAGCCTATCGATTACGACTGAGATTCTTAGATCAGACAGTTTTTTCTATAAATATATATTGATATATTTAACCACTCACATCTACACACACACAGATAAGTGACGACAAATTGACGCACAAACGTGAAAACTATATCAATGGAATAGGGATCTTTTGGGACGAGCTGACCAACACACGTAAATAAAGTTTATGTAAATTTTATTTATCATAAAGAACTTCACAACAGCAATATTTTGAATATCAATCAAATACAAATAAACATAAGTTAATGAATTAATTATAGAGTTAGAGTCATAGGTGTAATCCTCCCTCCCTCTGTTGAGACAAGATCCCGTTGGAAGAAAGTTATTAACCCCAAAAGAGTCAAAGATTTATAAGCTATGGTCTAGGATTTCCCTCTACAGTAAAGAACAGAGTTTATACGTTAATCTATTCCGAAAGGGACAGCATCAGCAAAACTTGCATTAAAAAAAATACAAAGTGAGTACATGGATTATACAATAAAAGAATTATTCATCCCTGCTTTCTCTCGCTCTGACAAACCTGTGATCACATCCAGTCACTCTTACCTAATAGGTGCCTTCACAACATCTGGAACAATCGTTAAGGTACACACAGCAAATCCAAGGTTGTTTTTTTTGGCGATACAAGCCCCAGTTTCTCCAAGACTAATTAATCCAAATGTTGGGAAACGCTTGATTCGTTACTATTAGTAGGATGCTGATTATGTCACTTCAATTTTTGTCCAGGTAGGAAAATACTTACTTACTAACTTAGTCGTTCCCCTTCTACCGTGAGGTGTAGAAGTTTGGAAGAGAGAGCGCCAGACTATTCTATCGGCTGTCTTCCTCCTGGCCTGATTCCATTCTAGTCCTCGGTCCGTCAAAGATTGTCTAATGTTGTCCTCCCAGCGGACTCTGGGTCGTCCTGTGGGTCTGGATCCTTGGCTCTTTGTTTCCCATGCTAGTCGTGGTAGCCGGTCTTCTCCCATTCTGCAGACATGGCTAAACCATCTTAGTTGGGACTGTTCTACTTGGGTCTTCAGGGGGTGGGATTTAAGGCCTTGACGTATCGTCTGGTTGCGTACCATGTCTCTTTTTGTTACTTCAACCACCTTCCTCAGATACCTCATTTCTGAGGTTTGGATCTGGCTTTTGTGAGTTGTAGTCATTGCCCATGACTCGCATCCATATGTCCAGACTGGGACATAGGTGGAGCGGTATACAGCCATCTTCGTTTTCTTACCAACCTGTCTCTTGCTGAGGAATCCTCGATTTATGGCTTGAAAAAGTCTCCCAGCTGCTGCTTTTCGAGTGGCCAACTCTTCTTTGATGCCTCCCTTTCGGTCAATAATAGCTCCGAGGTATTTAAAGTGGTCTACCTGCTCCAGGACCTGTTCTCCCAGCTTAATCTGATGTCTTCTTTCTTCTCGTGATATCACCATGGATTTTGTTTTAGAGCTGCTTATGGCCATCCCACTTTTCTCCAGCTCTTCCTTCCAGACTTGCAGGTTGAATTGGAGATGTGCCTCTGATTTAGCAATCAGGGCAACATCATCAGCAAATGCCAGCTCCGAAATACAGACCTGTCTCATCTTCCAGTACCCCACTGAATACTTTCTTGTTATCTCCTTACATGCCTTAATGACATCGTCCATGAGGAGTATGAAAAGGTAAGGTCACAGGATATCACCTTGTCTTACACCAGTGGTGGTCCTGAACTTTTCTGACTTATGGTTTGTTGTCCTCACATAATTTCTGCAAGACTTGTAGAAGCTCTGTATGGCATGATTCAGAGGTGCTGGAATGTTCTTCCTTGCCAAACAATCCCAAAGTTTGCTCCAGGGGACCCTGTCAAACGCCTTTTCCAGATCTATGAAACAAAGATGGATCTCACTCTTATACTCAAGGGCCTTTTCACTCAGCTGTCTGAGTGTGAAGATTGGGTCTTGAGTACTTCGGTTCGCTCGGAATCCGCACTGGACCTCATCCAGTTGTGGCTCAGCTAGGCGTCGGAGTCTCTGCTCTAGGATTCTAGAGTAGATTTTACCAGGGACACTGAGAAGGGATATGCCTCTATGGTTTCCACACTATTGTCACCCTTTTTGAAAATTGGTGTTATGATGGCAATCTCCCAATCCTTTGGTATGGTCTTGTTGTACCACGCTGCCTGTAGAACCCTTAAGAGTAATAAGTCGCCTGATGCTCCCATGTACTTAACCATTTCTGGTGTTATACCATCATGCCCTGCTGCTTTGCCCATTTTGATTTTCTCCAGTGCTGCCTTCAGTTCTTCCATCTTTATGTCATCTTCATCACCATTTGTATCCTCTTCTGTGCTAGTGGTTATCATTTCTGATGCTTCACCATGCTCACCATCGAGGAGTTCTGAGAAATATTCTTTCCATATTTCCATTACTTCCTTCGGGCCCGTAAGCAATTTGCCTTGCTTGTCCTTTATAAATTTGAGAGGGCATTGTTTTTCCTTTCTCATGTTCTTTATGGTCTTATAGAACAATTTCTGGTTTTCTTGTGCATCTTTTTCTAGCTTTTCTCCAAATTCTTCCCAGGACTTCTGTTTTGCTGCTAGCACTTTGTTCTTTGCTTCTGTTCTGAGTGTCACATATTCTCTATATTTTTCCATCTGTCTTGTTGTGTTTTTAGCTCCTAAGTATTGTTTCCATGCCATTTTCTTCTCTCTTATTTTCTCTTTGACTTCCTCTGTCCACCAAGGTGTCCTCTTTCTCTTGTTCCCAAGTCGGCTTTCACCGCATGCTTCTGCTGCAGCTGTCTTTATGATATCCTTGAATTTATTCCAGAGGGTTTCCAAGTCATCAGGTCGTTCTTCTGTGTTGCTCACCGCTGCAGCAATAAGCCCCTGATATCTGGTCTTAATTTCTTGCTGTTTCAGCTTGTTGGTCCTAATGCTCTTTTCTCCCGCTCGTTTACTTGGTTTCTTGCGTGATGTTGGGCAGTTCCTAGGCTGAGCAACTCTTTCAGTTGTTCATTTGATTGTTAGCAGGTAGTGATCACTTCCAATCTCTGGCCCCCTCCAGACTCTAGCATCCCGGACATATTTGAATGAGCTTCTCCTAACAATGGCATAGTCGATCACTGACTTCTCATTCTTGGTTGGTTCACATCTAGTGTATGCATGTATGCACTTATGGGGGAACTTTGTGTTTGTGATTATCAGATTCTGCTCACTGCAGAATCTAAGGAGTCGCTTTCCATTGTCATTGAGAGTATCTTCTCCATATCTTCCGATAACTCCACCCAATCTAGCATGGTCATTTCCAACTCTGGCATTAAAATCTCCGAGCATGATAACTTCATCTAGGCAGTCATCCACTGTCCTTTGAAGCAGCTCGAAGAATTCCTCCTTGACCTCTGCTCTCTCATCTTCATTTGGCCCATACACTATGACCAGGTTGACTATGGTTTCTCCTTCTTTTAGTTTTACAACCATAATGCGCTCCGAGACAAATTTCCATCCCTTGATACTATCTTTCTGGTTTTTGGCCACAATGCAACCCACGCCCCCTTTAGTTCTTTCAGATGTGGGTACACCACTGTATAACAGCGAGTTGCCATCGATATCCATGACTCCTTGTCCCTTTTTCTTTGTTTCGGTAATAGCCAGGATTTCTAATTTTGCTTTCCTCATCTCTTCCATCAGCTCCTCTTCTTTCCCATTTATACTTCTTGTGTTAAAAGTTCCATAAGTCGTAGTCCGTAGTCCGTTCCAGTTCGTCGCCTTTAGAATCAGTCCGGTTTTCTCTCTTATATTGCTCGTAATCATAGTTTAAAGCAAACAGGTGATTGGCCTGTTGTGCCTTTGCATGGTGGAGAGGCTGCCTCCATACGGCCTCCATGCAGGCCGCCCTCCTCCTTTTTCATCCGGGTTTGGGACCGGCATAGGCGGAGTTATCTTGATTCGTTACTATTAGTAGGATGCTGATTATGTCACTTCAATTTTTGTCCAGGTAGGAAAATACTTAAGAGATCTAATGTTCACAGTGTACAGTAGCATGGAATATTCGATCGTTAAATCGAGTGTCAGGTAAATAAATCTGTTCAGGATAAATCTTCTTCACAACACAGTGGTTGTTATTCAGGTAATGTCAATGTTTGATTATGTAGCCACTACAGGCTGAATGTATATGAAATTGGGAAAAATGAAATCTTGATATCTATAAGTCCAGTTACAATTTATTCTTAATATTCTTTGGGTTGGTTCTCTGCCTCTTTCTGCGTGTAAACACGAGGCGAGACAGTCACCTTGAAAACCCGATATTTATATCAGAAATGTTCTTTTGTAAGGTTATTCTCAGATTCATATGGAAGCCGCTGGTAAGGTTTAGGGTTTGACCCAATACTGTGTAAATGAGAAAAATACAAATACTTAACCAGGGAGCCGCGCTAGCGTAGTGGTTACAACACCACTCTGGCGACCGGATGATACAGGATCAAACCCGGGCGACGGCATTTGAGGATTTTTCGTCGACCGGGATTTGGACTGGATTAACTCGAGACCTGGCGAGGACATTTAAAGGAGTGTCGTCGACCAGGGACTGGCGGCTCCTGAGCCGACCCAGCTGCAATGGGTACCTCCGAAATCGGCGAGTATTTGCCTGAATGGCGAGGGACACCTGTCTCTGTACAAGAAATAAAAAGATACCCACGTAAAATCAATGTCAGGTTAGACATAAAAATAATAACCTGAGATTTCGCATCGAGTATTAGCGGGCGAACGCAAAAAAAAAAAAATACTTAACCATAATATAGTATTCTCAACCCTATCCTTAACCCGCGTAAAATATAACATATTATCCACTTCGGTTATTTAACTTAAATCATAACCTACAAACTTAGAGCTTGTTTTATCGTTTAAAACTCCAGTGAAATAAATTCTAGTCATTAAAAAAAAAAAATCATCATGAATTAGAAATTAATACATATTTCGTCAACACTCATAATGAACAGTGCATTTACTAGTTGGTTAAAATATTCTCTGACTGGTAACTAGCTATTAATTAAATTATTTTATAGCTGGAATAGTTTAGCTAGGAATTATTATTTATTCTGCTAGCCAATGTACCACAGTAAATCCTAGAGAAAATATAAATGTCGGACCTATCTGGTAAATCACTTTGCACAGAAAATCTAGTGAAATAAAATACGGACTAAACTAGCAAATCACTCAAACTTCCAGTATAGTATTTATCACAAACACAGAAATAAACGATCTCCAATCGAAAAACTAAGTAATTCTACTATTATAAGAGATCTTAGAATCGAAGCTAGGTGTTCTCTGAAATTCTGGCGGTACTGGATAAATTGAGTTAGAATGCTGGGGTATATATATCTCTGAAATCGAAGGGAATTTTACACTATACACTGAAACCAGACTCACTGCTAGATTTAGCACCTACTGGGAAATCTCTGCTCAAATACTATATCAAAACGAATCTACACACTTTTACCGCTACCAACTCGAGCACCAAGAAAACGGTCTCTCTTAGATCAGGAGTAACGTAATTGACCAGACCGTGCAAGATTTCTTCGATCGACAAATCACACTATTTACTGCCAGCAGACGTGGTTATTGAACGAAATCGAGCGAAGCCCGTCCTTTGATCTGGTGATTTGCCGTGTTTAATTACCTTCAAACGAACAGTTATCAAGGGGAATAATAGAAATTGTCTCCATTTGTTCCACATTATCTGCTCTACTACTAAAATTTATTTCCCCTGATCGCTGTCTGATCTATTAAAACGATTTTCAATCGCTGGCGTTTTATTACATCTCAACGTTAGCTAATAGATCTTCTGGTAAACCTTCATCAAAGGAAATAGCGAAGAGCAAAAGAATATGCGTGCTAAATTAGAAAAAGAGACAGATCTCTGAGTATAGGAGGGTTTTTTTATGTTAACAAAACATGCGTAGGTGAAAGCTAGGTTAAAGAAAAGTGTAGATAATGAAATAGATATATGAAAACTATTATCATAATATGTCACAAGTCGGTATTTCCACAGAGATTTTGGGGTGAGTTGTTCATTTTTAAATTCTAAATTTTGCATTTATTAAAGTAATGCCTGACTTAAGGAACAAACATCTCCATCCTGTTGTTTTCCCAAATGAGATTTGCGAGGACGGTCGTGAGCTTTTGCTAAAATAAAAAATAAAAAAACACATGTCAGTCAAACAAAGGAAATGCTTCGTATATATAAGCAGAAATATTAGAGAACAGAGAAAGATCGACATACATACAGAAATACAGACGGGCGGGAAGGCAGACAGAGGAGCATGCAAATAGATAGACAGACAGATAGACATACATATTGATAGATAGACAGATAGACAGACAGACGGATAGATAGATAGATAGATAGATAGATAGATAGATAGACAGACAGACAGACAGACAGACAGACAGACAGACAGACAGACAGACAGACAGATAGATAGATAGAACGAACGAACGAACGAACAAACTTTATTTTCAAAGGGTTAAGAATTGGGCACGCAGGCCCGTCTGACATTCTGCCCTTCCTCTCTCTCTCATCATGTATACTGTATCCTTCCATCCTCACATTTACTTTAAGCATTATTAAGGCATTTATCATTATAAAAGTAATATAACATCAAACATTTGCAATAATAATCATAATTAAAGTATGTTTTAAAATAAAGAAGATAGATAGATAGATAGACAGACAGACAGACAGACAGACAGATAGATAGAACGAACGAACGTACGAACTTTATTTTCAAAGGGTTAAGAATTGGGCACGCAGGCCCGTCTCACATTCTGCCCTTCTCTCTGTCATCTTGCATACCTTATCCATTCAATCGCACATGTATTTTGAACACTATTTAAGCATACAACATTATCAAGGTAAAATAATAACATACATTTGTAACATCCAGTCATAATCAAATTTAAGTATGTAAAAAAAAAAATAAATAAATAAATAAATAAATTTAAAAAGAAAATAAATATAAAAAAAAAATAAATAATAAAATAAATAAAAAAAAATAAAAATAAAAGTAATTTTAAAAAATTAATTTAAAAATTTAAATTAAAAAAAAAAACACACACACACAATTTAAACCATTCATACGGTAAATTAGACATAATTTGAAACGTAATCAGATTATGGTGGTATATAATAAGAACTCGTGACATATTGGAAATCTGCTGAATTAGCTGGGACTTCATGTGTTGTCAGCGCATGCGGAAAATGTTCCCACAGGTGAGCAGCTTTGAGTCCCAAGCAGATACTGCCACAGGGAGTGAATTGTTGAGGCCTCCACTATACGAAATCCAGCTTTATTACCTATGCTCCTTAGGGAGGTAAAGGATATTGACTGATAGATGAGAATCGTGCATATAGGCCTGTCTTGCATTTATCCCTTCCTCTTACTCATCTTTTATTGCTAGTTATCCAGACATTCTCCAACATACTTAAGGTATTAGTTTAATGGCGATGCAACATTATAAGTAGTATAAAGGCTTACATTTACAGTATTTGATTACAATTAAGAAATAAGGTATATTAAAATGAAAAACTAGATCATCAGACCCTCCATACAGTATATTAGATAATAATTCGAAATGAAATCCCTTAGGGCGGCATATAATTGGCACTCATAATGTATTTGAACAGTCTACGATTATATGAGTAGGGACTGTGCATGTTTTTTAGATCATGTGGAAGATTGTTCCAAAGATGAGCAGCTGAGTAAGCCAAGCTCTTCTTGAACAAATCTAGCCTATGCTTGGGTACCTGTAACTGGTTTAAGCGGTTACTACGTTTTTCATTGAATTTTAAAAGTGGCCACAAATACGTTGGAGCATTCTGTGACAAGATTTTGTGAGCTAATTTAGCTTTGTTAAATAGAAAGCGCTTTCTAAGGGGTAATATTTTAAGATAGTTATATAGATCTATACAATGTGTTTGGTGTTTATCAGCAACTAGGCGCACTGCACGTTTTTGAAGTGAATGAAGCCTTTTTGTGTTGGATATGGAACAACCATCCCAGATTGTGGAACAATAGTCTAGGTATGTTTGTATGTGAGATGTGTAGAACATTTTCCTTGCCTCCTCATCCAGGAAGTGTTTGATTTTGGCTAATTGGTAAACTTTTTGTGCCGTTAGCTTTGCGAGTGCACTTACATGTGAGTTCCAACTTAGGTGCTGGTCAACAGTTAGACCTAGAGTTTTATGTTCATTTACGTTTTCAATTAGTGATGTTCCAATGTAGAGCTGAAGTGTTGTTTTCTGCGAGTTTTGTAGTTTTTGTCTGGTTGATATTAACATACATTTCGTTTTACTAATATTTATTTGCATTCGATTCTCGTTGCTCCACTTAATAATATTATGTGTGTCAGTTTGTAAAGATAGTTCTAGTGCAGTGCAACTTTTGTCACCAGTGTAAACAGTACAGTCATCGGCAAACAGGTCACAGGATGAATGTTTGATGTACAGAGGAAGATCATTGATGTATACGGCAAAGAGAAGAGGGCCGAGAATAGAGCCCTGAGGAACACCGATATCGACAACAGTTGGGTTGGACAAAGAATTATTGTAAGACACCACTTGTTGTCTGTCTGTCAGAAATGATTTAATTGACTTCACCAGCTTAAGGTTTACTTTCATTGTTTCTAATTTTCTTATTAAAATAGTGTGATCTATCATATCGAATGCTTTTTTAAAGTCTACAAAGATTGCTCCACATAAATTATCGTTATTGATGTTTAGATGCCAGTTCTCTATCATTTTTGTTAAGGCTGTGTCGCATGAATGCTTTGGTCTAAACCCCGACTGACTATCAACAAGCAGGTCATTATTAGCTAGGTGTTCCATTGCTGTTTTGTGTATGTGTTTTTCCAGTGGTTTGGACAGCGATGATATAAGCGAAATGGGCCTATAGTTACCAAGGTTGCTATTATCTGATGAACCAGGTTTAACAAGAGGGTATACTTTAGCGATTTTAAAGGCAGATGGAAAGTAGCTCCTTGCGAGACATTGATTATATATGTATGTTAGTGTATCAGTAATAGCTGGTGCAGCATGACGCAGTATTCGATTACTGATTCCATCAAGTCCCGATGAGTTATTATCTTTAAGATCAATAAGATAATTATAAACTTCGTTAACTGTTATAAAAGGAATGTCGCAGGGAATGGTGTTAGTACACTTGTTCTCGCAGAACGTAGATAATTCGCTGAAGTCACAAGGGGAAGAAGGTATGGCGGATTTTATATTGTGGATGTCTGCCTGAAAATGATTGCTGAAGTCTGTACAAGTAAATGAAGTATTGGGATTTTGTGAGTCTGGCGAATTTCTTTTGTTCACTAGGATATTGATTGCCTTCCATATATTTCTACTGTTGCTTTTGCTTTGAACTAAATTACTAAAGTAGTTTTTCTTTTCTCTGCGAATTAAATATTGTACTTTGTTCCTTGCTGCCCGATATGTAATAATATCCTTATTTTTGTGCGCTCGGTCCCTCTGCGTCATAGCGGCAAGTACTTCTTGTGTGATAAATGGAGATTTTATTTGTCTTTTTACGCGAATTTCTTTAGTAGGCGCATGCTTAGATAGATAGATAGAAAGATAGATAGATAGATAGATAGATAGATAGATAGATAGATAGATAGATAGATAGATAGATAGATAGATAGATAGATAGATAGATAGATAGATAGATAGATAGATAGATAGATAGATAGATAGATAGATAGATATATAGATAGATAGATAGATAGATAGATAACGCGCCAGCTGGCAACCTCAGCATATAGAATGAGCCACCACTGCAAGAACTGGTGACTGCTTTATGCGGGTTTCTCACAGAGAACCAAAAGCAGAGGTAGTCCCAAGATCAATATGGAGCAGGAAGTGTACTGGTGTATATACTTATTATATTATTCACATTTTCAACCAGTGCAAATGTAAAGATTTTCAATATACATGTAATGAATGTTTCTGCTCACTGGGATTAATATTAATGCTCAGAGAGGGTAAAGTTCTGAGGTAGATGGAATGATGGAATGAAAAAAAAGGGGGAAACCCAATATTTAGAAGGGTATTTCTTTATCTTCTTTCATGATACTAATCGGTGGTACCAGTTGAGGGTGCTATCTCTGCAACAAAGTGTCTGGTATAAGTGACCTGCTGTCAACGCTAGACACTATCAGCAGACGGGTCTTGAAGACGCTGGACCAGATTCGTGATTACTCCCTGATATTTCTTAGAACGTGTCTCAACCTCCAGACTTGACCAGTGACGAGAGTGAATCAGTTCATAACCTGCAAAGAACCAAATATCGACTGTAGCAGAAACCAACAAACTTAAGTACAAACTTAAAAGCTGTCAAGTGAACTTTCAGACAATACCCTCAATATCCATAACATCACCCTGTGATGATTACCTTTTTTACAAAGAATTATTCATTTTACACTGTTAAATATAATTGATTCTTAAATTTTTTATTTGTATATATGTGATGGTATTGCCTACCTTGCTTTGCGGTAGTGGTCCAACAGTGGCCAGAACTCAAGAGTATCTAATATGGGCTTCAAAGGTATCTACCTTCGCACAAGATTACTCTTGGCAGAGATATAGATAGAAGGGTGATGACACTTCTTTCACAAAGGGAGTCTTCAGAAGATATTCAGAATAAGCGAGAACAATACTGCTTTGGCTGAATCTGTTAACTCTGTAATTCTGCCGACGCTTTTGTGAAGGATTTAAGCACTTATTACTTTCAGCTCGTTTAAGCCCCCACCCCTGATTTACTCAGTGGAATTCTATTATTCTAGTATAGCTCTGTTTAGAGTGTGTGTAGTAATTTGACTGAGACAAACATGCAGTAACTTTAAAATGATTAAATCGAAGTTAAATTTGTAACATTACAAATAACAAAATTTAATAATCACTTTAGGTTTTAACAGTTGGAAATAATTTGAATAGTTATAGATCAAGAAAAGTTATCATCACAGTCTTTAGGGAATGTGAGATATTACAAGAAGATCAAGTGTCAGCATAGATTTGAACTTAGCTGCCAATGACGGTTCTGCTCCTTCTTATGGGTTGGTTCTTTTCACTCTGCTCACGCTCGTCTCTGAACAAGGTTGTCGGGGGTAGCTCGTTTCCCAGAAATATCAAGGAGAGTCTACCACGTGGGTCATTCGTCTTAAAGCTTAGACCTCGGTTCCCTTCTTGTTCTAGAGATGGTACTTTCTGCTGGTACCACAAATAACTATGGTAAAAGAATAGAACGAAACGCTCTTCGGAGTATGGCGTTTTCCACCCCCATAGTTATGGGTTCCTACCTTCCTATACGACCATCCCAAATACTCAGACTTTACCCTCGATGAGAATTAAATTTAATCCCTCGGAATAAAACTTTCTTTACCTTTAAATAGAATAGATTTCATAGTTACTTTATATTTAAATGAAAAGGTTAATAAAACAGATAGAGTCTGTTTACATATACATCTCCACTGATTGAAAAGTGTTCACAATATAAATTTAATATGTTTTCGTTTATGTTTACACTGATTGAAAACTTTGAAACTTCCATTACTTTAAAATGAATATTTTTACATAGACATTTACACTGGTTTAAAGCTTGAAAACGTACATTAATTTTAAAGTGACTATGTTTATAGGGACATTTACACTGCTTTGAAAATATAAGTATTATACTTAGAATGTTCATCATTTCTTTCATCTTTCCCTCTCTGCTCCATAGGGAACCTGGAACTACTTTATGCTTTTAGTTCTCTTTACGAAACTAGCCGTAAAGCAATCACCAGCCCTTGCAGTGGTAGTTCATGAAATCATCATACTATAACCTGAGGTTGCCAGCCTCAAACGACCGGGACATACACAAGCGATTTTCTACATATAAATATTCATATGGTTATATATATATATATATATATATATATATATATATATATATATATATATATATATATATATATATATATATGGGAGCCGCGCTGGTGTAATGGCTTCGGCGTTGTACTGGCGACCAGGTGTTCATGGTTCAAACCCGGGCGTCGGCGTTTGAAGAAATGTTTACGGCCGGAAATTTGACTGAATAGCCTGAACGGCTCCTGTGATAAACCCTCTGTGGATGGGAAGGAGCGAAGCTCCAAACCGGGTTGGAAGGAAAGTCCTCAGGTTCCCCAGCCTCGCAATGACATGTCATTGGGCCGAAGGACTGAAAGCCCAAGTGCCGCTGGTTAAGGAAAAAAAAAAAAATAAATAAATAAATAAATAAATAAATAAATAAATAAATAAATATATATATATATATATATATATATATATATATATATACATATATATATATATATATATATATATATATATATATATATATATATATATATATATGTTAGTTCACATGTTCGTAATGAAACATAGAATGAAAAATGCACTACTTGCGCCAATCTTGGCTACAGACCTGATGCTCAGATGAATAAAAGAGACGAGTCGGTCTCTTACACGCGTCTGGGGTGTTTTTAATTTGACAATCTATTTCCTCTCTGACTCCGTGTGTTTCTTCAGTTTCCTAGTCCCGGCGTTCTTTACTAAAATGTAGAGATTTCTTGTGCTTTGTACGTCTTATTTGGTTCTCCAATAAAAGGTCCGGTTAGAAACAGTAATTATGAATCTAGTCTTGACTCTGGCGAGGTCTGATGTTGTCTTGGCAAGCGTAAAATTCACAGTGAAATAAAACTGTAAAATAGTCAGACTATATTCCTATCTTCCCACGCATTGTTGTTATGAATCTAATCAGAAAGATCCAATCATTTCAAATCATGCAGATAGGGTGTGAAATTTTTTAAATAGTCCCACGTGAAATAAGGTGCGTGCCGGTAAAGGTCACGTATTACCATATATGGACATCTGATGCCGTGCATACACTCTCACGGGCAGATCGGGCTGTAATACTTATTACTTTATTAAAAAGTAATGTTGGTGTATCAAGGATGACCTGGAAGCGCTATGTCACACTTGTCTGCCCACATGTGTCACACAGACAGCAATCCCGTTATCTGTCGTATGAGCACGCAAACTCCGCGTTTGCCCAGCTTGTTAACAAAGCGGTTATCAGCGGATTAATCTAAACACGCCGGCGCTCATCTTATCTAGCTGCTTCTCGCAGGCTGAGATAAAAATTATCTGCAAAGAGTGTCACAAATGTTTGAACATACAAACTACGGTACTTGCTCCTTAGCCGACAATGAGAAGAAAATGGTACTTTTAAAAGTACACAAATAAAAATCAGTACAAAATATGTCTCTGATCCTGTCGGAGTGAAACCGAGATCGTGAAGAGGTCGTCCATTTCGTCACAATATATACAAATTTATAGTTGATTTAATCCTTTTGAGTGTGCAGCACCCGTATGTCTCAGTAACCTTACATACACTTAAAACAGAGCTACTAAATTAAGATTTCAGTGAATTAAATCAGTTGGGGGCTTGACCGAGCTAAATCAAACAATATATCTCTTCCCAAAAGTTGTCGGGCAGATAATACGTTAACTGTGCTAAGACACAATTCAGCATTGCTCTTGATTTCTGAATATCATGTGAATACTCCCTCAAGGTAGAATCATCATCATCCTTCTATTTGCATCTCTGCCAAGAGTAATCTTGTGCGAAGGTAGATACTTTTGAAGACCCACATTAGATACTCTAGGTTTTGGCCTTTGCTGGACCATCATTGCAGAGCAAGGAGGGGGGGGGGGGGAACTCGTGACACAGTGGAACAAGAGACGAGAAGACGACGCTGGAGATGGAAAGGACACACACTGGGGAAACATGTTGATAGTATTACCTGGCAGTACCTGTTCTGGAATCTCCAGGGTGAGAGGTAAAGGAAGACCAAGGAACACGTGGAGAAGAGAACTGGAGATAGACATGAAGGGGATGAAGAAGACATGGGAAAACCTTGAGCAGACGGCCCTACCCCACCTCCAAGAGTTGGTCCTGGAAACAGGCTGCATCACTGCAGTCTGGATGAGAGAGTAGGGATCGAAGAGGGAAGGCTAACCCAGTCCCAAAAATGCCATGCTGAACCGGATGTGTCGGGCCGAAAGGCGCAAATATCGCAGCTTTTCTGTAAACGGCGACACAACGTAACAAACGTCCTTTTCAGGACGAACGCAGAAAAAGAAGAAGATGAAACTCGGTTTTTATTTTATATTTAATTAAATAAGTTGTTGATCTTGTTTATACTAGTAGAGTCCGGTAACCAGTGACGCAACGTGAGTCTATTTCGAGAGGTTGATCTAAATAAAGGGAAAACACCTTTTAGACTATATACTTTTATTTTGAAATGTAATAAAAATAGAAAAGTTCTGTGATCCTGTTCACAATTGTGTGTTAGGTCACCAAGTTCTGTGATCTTGTACACATTTTTGTGTATAATGTTCTCAAATTTTATTATCTTTTCATAGATGTTGTCTTGTAAGAACTCTGATTTTTTCGGCTTTAATTTTTGTACGGCTTGTAAAAACTCGCTTTTTTCGACTTTAATATTTCTCTGGCGGACCAGGGACAGGTCACTCGAGGATCCTTCAAATTGTGATAGTTTAAAATGTACTACGACAAAATTTCAACCGCTTAGGTCATCTGAAACCCAGTGAAGCAAGGTCTCAAATATTTGAAACTTACAAACAACGCTCATTTCGAATTTTTAAAAAAAAAAGTGTTTTAAAAGATAATTCAGTTACCTGCTCGCTTGTGAATGAGTCAGAGACATTGTTTGAACTCCGAATTGTAATGCCTACTCCTTACCTAATTATTTTTAGCGTAGCTTGAGCTTCTGTCATTCCAAAGCAAATATATTGATGATGTCATTGTGGACAGTTGATTTTGCCGCTCGCTTCTTCAGCAGTCGGCATTCAATGTTTAGCTGTAAATTAGGACGACAATCCCTTTGGCCCTGCATGTTACGCAGTTTTATTCGTCACCTTTTAACTCCCCAAGGAGCTTAGTCCTTCAAAAACGTATGTCAAGTCTTCCTGTCCTGTGTCAAGTTTTCCTGTCCCGTATCAAGTCTTCCTGTCCTGTGTCAAGTCTTCCTGTCCTGTGTCAAGTCTTCCTGTCCTGTGTCAAGTCTTCCTGTCCCGTGTCAAGTCTTCCTGTCCCGTGTCAAGTCTTCCTGTCCCGTGTCAAGTCTTCCTGTTCCGTGTCAAGTCTTCCTGTCCCGTGTCAAGTCTTCCTGTCCCGTGTCAAATCTTCCTGTCATGTGTCAAGTCTTCCTGTCCTGTGTCAAGTCTTCCTGTCCCGTGTCAAGTCTTCCTGTCCCGTGTCAAGTCTTCCTGTCCCGTGTCAAGTCTTCCTGTCCTGTGTCAAGTCTTCCTGTCCTGTGTCAAGTCTTCCTGTCCCGTGTCAAGTCTTCCTGTCCCGTGTCAAGTCTTCCTTCCTGTGTCAAGTCTTCCTGTCCCGTGTCAAGTCTTCCTGTCCCGTGTCAAGTCTTCCTGTCCTGTGTCAAGTCTTCCTGTCATGTGTCAAGTCTTCCTGTCCTTTGTCAAGCCTTCCTGTCCCGTGTCAAGTCTTCCTTTTCCGTGTCAAGTCTTCCTGTCCCGTGTGAAGTCTTCCTGTCCCGTGTCAAGTCTTTCTGTCCTGTGTCAAGTCTTCCTGTCCTGTGTCAAGTCTTCCTGTCCCGTGTCAAGTCTTCCTGTTCCGTGTCAAGTCTTCCTGTTCCGTGTCAAGTCTTCCTGTCCTGTGTCAAGTCTTCCTGTCCCGTGTCAAGTCTTCCTGTCCTGTGTCAAGTCTTCTAGTCCTGTGTCAAGTCTTCCTGTCCCGTGTGAAGTCTTCCTGTCCCGTGTCAAGTCTTGATCAGCTCTGGTTCGCTAACCCTGGCGCAAGCAGTCAAGCTATGGGTCGCTGACTGAATTTATCACTGTTGTTGCATCTTCGGTCCCTAAAACCGAGTTTTACAGCTTCCAAGCCGTACTTGCAAGCAGAAAATAAACATAAGTATTGAGAACAGGGTTTTATGCGGAAAATTATGTTCAGAGAAACATAACATAGGAAATAAAATCGGTTCTTCTTCTTCTTCTTCGTCTTCTTCTTCTTCTTCTACTTCGTGAAATCTGAGACGTCTACTTGAATATTTTCAAAGAAAGCATTGGTCAGCTTGAGGCTATTTGTATCTCCATAGAGTTATTCCATGAATGTTACTGGTGACGGCCATTTGTGCTTTCTCTGTTCCTTATATATCAGGCATCTTTGAAGCTGATGTTCAGCATTCATTTTATCTTTATCACAGTTAAACTCATCTGTAGTTCCTCTCTATAGCTTGTTGAATAGATCGGTTCAGCAATTCTATACTCCATTTACATAACGTTAGAATGGAGAGAAAAAAAAAATTGTAATACGTTTTACTAGGACAAAGGACAAGGAAAAACCTACGTTGCGGCCACAAGGCCTTCGTCAGGGACAGAGAAACAAAAAACATAAGGGAAAGAAAGTGATAATTAAGTGGAAAACATAAAACTATAAATATAAGAGAAAACACTCCCTGGTGTATGTCACTTGTTAGAATAAAAATGTCTGCCACTGAACCGAACACCGGAAGTGTATAGTAAATTCAAAGCTTAATTAAAATAATAACGAAAACAAGGACTGGAATACTGACTGAGGGAAAAGTAATATTTCTTTTTTTAAAGGTTGGGGGGAGGGAATAAATATGGGTAGAAAAGAGGGAGAGAGAGTTTAAAAAAGGGAAAAAAAATAAATTTTATAAATGCGAATATAAAATAAATAAATACTAGAGGGAAATAAAGGGTGATCGAAATCATAATTGAAATAGGACTAGATAGAAAAGGACGCCTCAGATAAAAAAAATGCTGGGTGTTACACCATGGGGTTTAAGACAACTCGTAAGATGGATGACGCGTTGTTCAAGGCGGAACCGACTGTTGGCGGCCGAGGAACAGGATCTGATAGCTGTCACCTGGATGTCAGTGGCACCGTGGTGGTCAGGGCCATTGAAGTGGATGGCTAGAGGTGTGGATCTAAACCGAGAGATGTCGTAGAGGTGTCTGCAGAATAGATTCCCCCAAGTCGCGTGCCCGTTTGGCCGATGTAAGTAATTTTGCAACGTTTGCATATAATGTCGTAAATGGCGTTATGTGACTCGCATGTAAAGCCATTGGTGATGGTGAACGTGGCTTTAGGAAATGACACTGTACGTGTTTGGATTACATACTGGCATGTCTTGCATCGTGTCCAGTTACATGGCTGGGTACCAACATGGCCACTGCTGACAGTTTTCAAACGGCTGTGGACCAGGAGGCCCCTCAATTTTTACATAACGTTGAGTTGTCTTTTCACGCATTCCAGGCTAGACAGTCAATTTTCGAGGAATACGGAAAAAACAGCATCGGAGTAAGATTAATTGGGTTGTGCATTCATACATTTAAGTGCTTTTGCAGCGGCTTTTTTTTTTGGGTAACAATTTGTTGTTACGTGATGATATTGCCAGCCCCATGCACAATCTCATATTAGTAGTCTTTTACGATATGCATGAGGGGGCAGTAGTCATAGTCTGTCTTTGGCTCATCAGAGACCCCCGGGAGCTACCGAGCTAAACAAGTGGAGCTAGGGCGGGGGATATTGCTATGGACAACATACATGACTGACAACACTTGAGAAGCAAGCTGTCAAAGCAAGAAAACAGTAATGCCATACAAGCAGGGGCGTACCTAAAGTATTTGGCACCCAGGGCGGCTTTTACCTTTCCTTCGGCACCCCCGCCCATAATAAAAAAACAAATTGCAAATATATTTTTGACAATAAGTATTGTCATAATAGTGTCCGATGGTACCTCCTCCTGGCTGTCACCCCGGGCGGACGGCCAACCCTTGCACCTCCTTTAGTACGCCACTGCATACAGCTGAAAACGTCTGGAAGGTGAGAAACATAAGTATGAGAATATTACATAAACATTTTTAACACGAGTGGCAAGACAATGTTGTCAGGGATTCTCAATTGACACACAACAATACACAGAATACCAGTGGAAGGCTGTAAATAGCTGCCCAAGTACCAGTGAAGTAGACAAGGCAGCTGCAGACATCCAGGTGTCAGTGTTGTTTTTGTTGTTGCGATCTTGCTGATGCCGGAATGCGTGAGACAGCAGAAACAGTAAACAGGGTTGAAAAGAAAGGTAGCGCAAAAGGCGGATCAGATAACAGCAGTGAAGAAATGGCTGAGGATAAGAAACTGCGTCATAGTTAAGGAGAACTAAACAGACTAACAGCGAAAGGTAAAGAGAGGGATTCTTTTTCTTAAGGTACAATGCAAGGTGGCGCAGGTGAACATGCCTCTCCGAAACGTCATGTCTCCAATACTGTTTATCAATTCTTTTGTTGACTTCTTTCCACGCCACGATGTCAAACTGCCCAGTATCTTTGCTGTTTGTCGTTCTCTATCTGTTTTTCCTTCAATCCTTCCTGTTGCCACAATATTTTTCATGTTTCTCCTTCTCATAATGTGTTCATAGAGAGTGGATTGCTTCTTTCTAAATTAAGTAACAATCTTCCTTTACTCACTGGCCTTCTTTCAGGACATCCTCATTACTTATCCTTTAGCTGTCATTGTAATCTATTCATTCTTCTGTAAAGCCACATTTCCATTGCCTCTGAAGCTTTTCCACCTAGTTTACTAATTGTCCATGACTAACTCCCCTATGTCAGGATTTGGCTCTATACAGTGGCGTATTGGGGAAGGGGGGGGGGGGGAATTGCGAGGGGGCGGTCCGCCCTGGGTGATAGCCTGTAAGGGGGTGCCATCAGACACTAGATAAATAAATATTACACAAAAAAAAGGAATGTTTCAGGCACTCGCGAGGAATAACGAAGTAGGAAACTTGACAACAGAAAAACAACAGAAGTGATAGGCTCGCCGGAGAATCGAACCCAAGACCACCCGAACGGCAACACCGCCTAGCTACGGAAGCGAATCACAATATCCTTCCTTACAATAGACACCAAATAAAATAGTGCACTAGCATGACAGGAACACTGTTATAAATATACTTGCACATGTGTTTCTTTATGAGAAGAAAAAAGAAGAAAAAAAAAGGGGGGGGGGGGTATTGCCAGAGGTAAAATACACCATGCGTGCAAAATATTTTAAGTACGCATCTGGCTCTATATAACACTTAACAACTGTCTTCCTCACTTCCACTGACAAAGAAAGGATAGAAGGAGTAAGAAAGATGGTAGTACAGTACATGTTTTTGTTCAACACTCCTCCAGCAGCGTGCAACAACCTTCACAAACAGCAACAACAACATAACAGACAAAGGTGAAGAAAACAGGGGGAAGAAGGGAACACAACCCTCCCTCCATCTGATGTCACTTAATGTTAACATTATAAGCGGACTTCCTGTGTGACAAGATGATGGCTGACATTAATGACGTGGTTAAAGTCAAGGCCCAAAAGATCATCTCCTAACCCAGTGGTTCTCAAACTTTTTACAACTACGACCGACATTTCACAGTTGGTGAAGCTGGAGACCCATGCACAAAAATTGACCAGTAAAAATTAATTATAAGAATTCAGCCAAAGGTGTGCAGCTTAAAACTTCGAATATGTGACGAAATGGACGACCTCTTCACGATCTCGGTTTAACTCCGACAGGATCAGAGACATATTTTGTACTGATTTTTATTTGTGTACTTTTAAAGGTACCAATTTCTTCTCATTCTCGGCTAAGGAGCAAGTAGTTTGTTTGTTCAAACATTTGTGACACTCCTTGCAGATAATGTTTATCCCAGCCTGCGAGAAGCAACTAGATAAGATGTGCGCCAGCGTGTTTATATTAAACATCTGATAACCGCTTTGTTAACAAGCTGAGCAAACGCGGAGTTTTGCGTGCTCATACGACGGATAACGGGATTACTGTCTGTGTGACACATGTGGGCAGACAAGTGGGACATAAGCGCTTCCATGTCATCCTTGATACACCAACATTACTTTTTAATAAAGCAATAAGTATTACAGCTTACCCATGTTGTCATGTGTGTCTACCGATCGGCTCGTGAGAGTGTATGCAAGGCATCAGATGTCCATATGGTAATACGTGACCTTTGCAGGCACGCACCTTATTTCACGTGGGAATATTTTGAAAATATCACACCCGCGCGGCATGATTTGAAATGATTGGATCTTTCTCATTTGTTTCATAACAACATTGAGGGGGAATATAACCTCGCGTTTGTTCAAACCCACTTCACTGTGCAAAAACTGCTGTGAGATACGCTCGCCAGAAGAACCCAGACTTGCCAAGTTAGAATTCAAGAATTCCTTTTATCGGACTGGACCTTTTATTAGAGTATTCCAAAAGGACTTACAAAAAACAGCCCAGGAAATCTCTAGCATTGTAACAAGGAAAATCAGGACTAAGGAAAACTGAAACACACGGAGTCAGAGAGGGAATCTATTGTCAAATTAAAGACACCCCAGACGCGTGTAAGAGACCGACTTGTCTCTTTTATTCATCTGAGCAACAAGTCTGTGTCAGGAATGGCGCAAGTTGTGATTTACATTTTATATTTTATAACTAACATGTGAACTAACATATATATGTATATATTCCCATGTGAAGTTTAATGTGTGAAACTCGCTTGTGGATGTCAAAGTCATTTGAGGCTGGCAACCTCAGCGTATAGAATGATGATTCATGAACCACCACTGCACGGGCTGGTGATTGCTTTATGGCTCGTTTCGTAAAAAGAACAAAAAGCATAAAGTAGTTCCAGATTCCCTATGAAGCAGGGAGGGAAAGATGAAAGAAATGATGTACATTCTAAGTATAATACTTACATTTTCAAAGCAGTGTAAATGTCTCTATAAACATAGTCACTTTAAAATTAATGTAAGTTTTCTAGCTTAAACCAGTGTAAATGTCTACGTGAAAATATTCATTTTAAAGTAATGGAAGTTTCAAACTTTACAATCAGTGTAAAACATTCAATTTATATTGTGAACACTTTTCAATCAGTGAAGATGTATATGTAAACAGACTCTTTCTGTACTATTAACCTTTTCATTTAAATGTCCTGTAAAGCTAAAGCTTTTCTATTTAAATGTAAAGGAAGTTTTATCCCGAGGGATTAAATTTAATTCTCATCGAGGGTAAAGTCTGAGTAATTGGGATGATGGTATGGGAAGACAGGAACCCATAACTATAGGGTGGAAAACGCCATACAGAGAAGAGGGTTTCGTTCTATTCTTTTACCATAGTTATTGGTGGTACTAGCAGAAAGTACTATCTCTAGAACAAGAAGAGAACAGTGGCCTAAGCTTTAAGACGAAGGACCCACGTGGTAGACTCTCCTTGACATTTCTGGGAAACGAGCTACCCTCAACAACCTTGATCAGAGACGAACGTGAGCAGAGTGAAAAGGACCAACCCATAAGAAGGAGCAGAACCGTCATTGGCAGCTAAGTTCAAATCTGTGCTGCCACTTGAACTTCTTGTAATATCTCACATTCCTTAAAGACCATGATGATAGTTTTTCTTGATTCATAACAATTCAAATTATGTCCAACTGTTAAAACCTAAAGTGATTATTAAATTTTGTTATTTGTAATATTACAAATTTAACTTCGATTTAATCATTTTAAAGTTACCTCATGTTTGTCTCAGTCAAATTACTACACACACTCTAAATTGAGCTATACTAAAATAATAGAATTCCACTGAGTAAATCAGGGGTGGGGGCTTAAACGAGCTGAAAGTAATAAGTGCTTAAATCCTTTACAAAAACGTCGGCAGAATTACAGAGAACATACTCAGCCAAAGCAGTATTCTGAATATCTTGTGAAGACTTCCTTTGTAATAGAAGTGTCATCACCCTTCTATCTACATCTCTGCCAAGAGTAATCTTGTGCTAAGGTAGATACCTTTGAAGCCCATATTAGATACTCTTGAGTTTTGGCCACTGTTGGACCACTACTGCAAAGCAGGGGAGGCAATACCGTCACAGAATAAGGGAAACGTAAGAGGCGCGACCCATTGCAATATTTCCCGCGACCCAATTTTGTGTCGCGACCCATACATTGAGAATCACTGTTCTGCCCAGGGTTGTGGAGTTGGCCACAAAATGTTCCGACTACAACTCTTGGAATTTTAGAAGTCCTACTCCCACTTCCGACTCCGACTACAGTTTTTGTTACCAGTCATATGACATACAATTATGCACATATGGAATTATATGTATAAGTACGGTATATGTGTGAATAAATGAATACGTAGATTACATTTTAAATTATTTATTCATTCATACAATAATACAAAAACGCAAACTCAAAACGTATTTAACAATGTGAAAATAGTATCCCCTTACATGGAATAAACGTGGATTTGCCTTGGCTTTAGTCTCGTAAAATTCAGTCATGTTATTTTTTTATTTATTTTTGACATCCTCTAAAAACGACCGACTTCACGACTCCGACTTCCGGCTCTACTGCCCTGGTCCTAACCGTTTGCTCTTTACATAAGTAGGAAAAACAAAGTTTAAACTCATGATTTTGCGGGCGGAGATTTGAGAAGTGATATCATAAGATGTAATGCTCAACGGTTCTAACACCTACATCTTTCTATCTAGTTTGTAAGTTTATTTTGTTTCACTCAAGTTCCCTGTGTTGTGTGTCTTTGAAGACTAGTTTTGGATTAACATTACGGATGTTGATACAATATACTCTCTTTTTGGATTTATTTTACCACTGTACTATCTGTCGTAGATTTCCGATAGGAGAATTAAGACTAGGTTTGGTCCCTTCTGAATAGGTTTGAATAGGTGATAGACTCAGTGAGAGTTAGTGAAAGGTAATAGAATTTCCACACACGTGAGATGATAGATTTGATATAGTGGCTGTCTCTGAAAGCGAAAAGAATTCTTCTCTCTCTCACCTATCTTCTACAACAGTTGTTACAGCGTCAGACAGACTACACCAATATACATATTACGTATATTTCTATCACTCACAGGCACGCACATACACGTGACGACAGGTAAACACACAGACGTGGGAAAACTATAACAATGATATATATATTATCTAGAACGAGCTGACCAAACACGATTATTAAGTTCAAGAGCGATTTTATTATCAGGAAAAATCGGCTCACAACATCAAAGAAAGTACATCAAGGAAAATACATATACACATAGTCATAAAAATTCAAGGAAATGTTGCAAGGATGATAGCCCCGTTATAGTGTTAACTCTAGGTTTAGCCCGGCCCCGTTAAGAGAACAGATGATGGCGCCCGAGTCACAGATACATAGGGTTTGAGTCTAAGAGTTTTCTTTGTTTTATCTCGTAATTATATGCACAGAGTTTGAAAAAAATCTGATTTAACCTAAGACAAAACACAAGAACTCTAGCCTTAGCAACAAATTATGCAGATTGAAAAAAAAATTAGGACAGCAACAGGGTGTCAAAGATAAAATAGTGAAAAATATCACTCAAACCAGCGTACACTCATTCATTCCGCCATGGCTTCTCATACTTGTACTCACGACTTTGCTTGCTGCCTCTTGGAACACATTGATTTTAGATTTTCACACAGACTCAAAAAAATGCAGTCTTCTGCCAAGAAGTCCCCAGTTCCAAAAGACGTATTTAACTCGGAGTCTCCGGGAACGACTACTTGGGTGTGCAAATTTGTTCAAATGTCTGATTAAGTCACCTAACAATTATTCCAGGCGCGGGAGTTAGCAGAGCACAGTGTCAATAGCGTAGGTTTCTAAAAATGATGAATGTCAGGTCGGTGCCTTCCCTCAGTATAGGATTCACTTTAGTCACACCACAGATTTGTCCACAAGATATAATCTATATAGATATAGTCTAGTCGGGAAATGATTGTTAATATTCACGCCACCAGGCAGCAAATTATATAGAGTTTCTAGAAGAAATTAAGTGCTGGCTCCAAGGTCCAGTATTTATCATTACAGTCTTTGAAAACCCGTTATTGGGATATTAGTATTTCTGTCTAACTTGCACCGTCAGATCAGTGTTACTTGAGAAAACCCACGTGGTTCAAAATAAGGACTGTCTATTTCTTCACAAGTATGGAAACTACTACTAGGTGCTGGTAAAGTTAGGGTCACCCCAAAACTTTCACTGTGTGGAGGAAAAATAACACATATAATATAATAAACAGAATCTGTACTGGTTATAACTTACATTTAAACTTGCAAGCAGAGAGCTTTGCTTATCATTTAAACTTCCCGTGACGTAAGTTATATTTAAAAATCAGCAATCCTCATAAATTAAGAACACGTGCGTATTCCGTCACCATTCATGAGGCTGGATTCTAGAGTTTATACGTTAGTTTAGAAAAATACACTCGACTGAGTATTAGCAGTTAAATTAAATTTATAAATAGCTACAATTGCCGTTATAAGCTAGAAATTTTAATTTTTATTCTGCTTTCCACTGAATGCTTCCCTAGAAAATATAATAGCCTACCACTTTATTTCTCTTCTGCGCTAAAGAAATAGATTAAAATGAATTAAGCGATTTAACACTTTAACACTCACAAAATCTATATATCTATCATATTAATTACCTCAACCACAGAATTACAGGTAGTCGCACAACTTAAGAATAAAAATGCTGAAAATATTTCTGGAAGTCTAGAAGTTCGACAAATTGCCGAAACAAACTGAGATCTTCGCTAACAGCTATTCTGTTTTTCGAGCGACCTATCTACTGTGGAGTCTATGAGCGAGAATGAAATTAAAGTTTCAAACTTGGCCAATATCTTAAAATCAGACAAAGGGCCCAAACTTATTTCGCCAAGCGAAATTATCTCCCCTACTCCCAACATTTACGTCCGCTTAACGCGTGTCGTAACTGTCACCTACTGACCACGATGTACGCGTGTCAGTTTCAAATCCCAGACAGCCTGACTCCATTGCCCAGTGAGCGCCGTGTCAGTTTGGGATTTTCCAGACAAATGTCTGGATACTGACCGGTGCAGATGTAAAGTATCACACCTCACCGGGACTAATGCCGAGAAGAAGCTCGCGCGCTCGGTGAGAATGTAGACGATTTGCTACGTCCTATGTTCAGCGAACCGACTTATCACGCCTTCTGACGCCCTGCAGCCCTGACATCTACGTAATATCGTCCTAGCGCGATTCTCAGTTTAAGAGAAAGGAAAACAGGTAAAGTTTGCGAATTATATGAAAATAATATTCGCAAAACGAATGGATGAAAAAGACACAGGAAAAAAAAATACAGAGATAATAAAAGAGAGAATTTATGTGAAAGAATAGGAAGAAGATGTAGGAAATTAAATGAATATAAACCCTACGTGACAGAGCCTCCCCCCTTTAAGATATGGAAGCACTCCATGTCTACGTTATGGAGTTTAATTTCCTATAACCGTAGCTTCGGGGTGTCTGTCTTCTTCCCTCTCCTCTTCCCCCTCCATCTCTGTCCAATTCCTACTCAAGTCCACTCCTCAAAGTTTCCTTCCCCTGGAATGTCTCATATGCGCGCTTGAAAGAGCGTCGCCGCTTCTGACATTTTTGAAAGATTTCCTGTGATAGCGGTGGAATATCCCTGCCACTATCGTCATCTTCGTCAGTTTTGGCGATCGTCAGGAGATGGTCGGAGGTTGGCACTGGTTTTTCCAAGGATCTCTTAAAGAGATTTAAATGGAAAACCTTCTCCTTTCCTTCAATAGAGATCTGGTAGTTAGCCTTAGAAATCTTTTTCAGGACGGTAAACGGCCCTTGCCATCCGATCTTCAGTTGGTTGTTCTCGGTAGGGAGCAACACCAAAACTTTCTCTCCTGCTTCCAGTTCTCTCTCTTCCGCGACTTTCCTGTATCGGTTAGCGTGCTTGGTGCGTGCTCGCTTAAAGTTAGTCGTTGCTAGGTCCCACCCTAGTTTCAACCGTTCCTTTAAAACCGACACATATTTACTGGCTGAGACAACTGTCTCATCAGCCTTCTCGTCTGTCAGAGACTGAAGTAAGGCTTCAAGCGGGCCCTTAATGGGTCTGCCGAATAAGAGTGTAGCTGGCGGAAATCCTGTGGAAGTATGAGGAGATTCTCTGTAGCCAAATAATGCTGCAGGAATACAGAGATCCCAATCTTCAGGTTTCACTTGTGCCAGCTTACTTAGCATCATGGTGAGGTTTCCATTAGCACGTTCCACGAGCCCATTTCCCGCCGGAGTATATGGCTTAGTGTGGATGTGTTGGGTCCTCAAGATCTTAACGATCTCATCCATCAACAGGTTTCGGTATGGAGATCCATTATCCGTCAACACTTGCTGAGGGAATCCCAACCGAGTGAAAATCTGCACGAGGGCTTCTGCGACATGCTTGGCATCTGCGCATGTTAGCGGGATAGCTTCTGCCCATAAAGTGCATGTATCGACTAAAGTCAGGATGAACCTGTTCCTTCTTTTAGTCCTTTCGAAAGGCCCTAAAATGTCGATCACAACCCGTTCGAATGGTGTATTTCACCCAAAGAAACTGGGGGTGCCCGTTGCTTGGGTGGCACACGTTGGCACTGGGCACAGGATTTGACATATCTGATAATATCAGTATTTACTCCTGGCCACCAATAATGAGTGGTTATACGTTGGTTTGTGGCGTTCTGTCCCATATGTCCGCTAAAGGGAAGAGAGTGCCCCATTTCTAGGATTTGGCTTCTGTACTGTTTCGGTACTAGGAGCTGGTTGTAACCTTGGTCAGGCTTGCCCGTTCTCCGATAAAGTACGCCATCCTCAGAAAAAATGTCCCCGTGCTGTTTGGGTTCCTTCGCCATGGGCAGTTTCCTAAAGCAGGGTGCCAAAGTAGGATCCTTTTGTTGCGCTTCTTTAAGTTCCATAGGTAACAAATTAGGCGCAGGCTCCCGTTCCTTCTTGGTTTGCCCTCTTGTAGTTACTGCTGCCACAATCGGCTCTTCCGGTTTCCCAATACACACGTATCTCCCGCCAAGTATGACTGGGTAGATGGGATCATCCATAACAGCCGCTTTGATCACACCTCTGACAAAGTCAGAGTGTATCTCCACCAATGCGATGGGAAGCGCTGTAGGTGCATCACTCTTACGAACTCCACAAAGTTTGACGGTCTCTCCTGTCTCTTGACCGGGTTTAACCAGGTTTCTGGCAACAATGCAATCATAAGAAAGCCCCGTGTCAAATAAGCAAGAAGTTTGAGAACCGTTCAAAGTAACAGTACCTCGCGTTGAGGGTCTATCCCCAACAGGTTGGGAATCACTGTCAATAATTCCGCCTTGCGAGACTGTCAATAAGCATCCGATGCGTTTCGGCTCGGTGTGCTCGGTCTGATCATATGTCCCGTGCTCAGGGGTTCTCCCTTTGCCACCTTGTCCTTTCTGGCTACGCTGCCATGTAGGGCGGTCGGGTTGATCAGACTGTTTGGGGTGGTTGGGGTACTTGTTCTTGTAGAACTTGGATTTTTCAGGAGGGGGGTTTTGAGGTCCAGTTTCTCTGTGGTTGTTTTGGTTAGAAGCCTGAGAAGATTGCTCTAGGTTATGTTTTCGAAAATGCTCCTCTGTCGGTTTCCGCTTTGTGGCCGGTAGTTCAGCCAGCGCATTGTGATAACGCTCAGACTTTTCCAAAATGTCTTCAAGTTTTTCTGCCCCCTGCTCAGCGAGAAATCTCCGGGTATCAGCAGACAAAGTGTTCTTTATTTGTTCAGTTAGAACAAGTTCCTCAAGACCTTCATAGGTAGAGGGGAGCTGCGAAAGCTCAAGGCACTTTGTTAGATATCCCTTAAGACGAGATGAGAACTGGTGAAAAGTTTCAGAATTCTCTTTCCGGCTGTTGCGAAACAGTTGCAAAAACTTGCGAGCGTTCATTTCAAAGCGCTCCAGTAACGCTTTCTTCAACACATCGTAGTCGTCTTGTTGGCTACTTTCCAGCTTAGAATAAACATCATAAGCAGAACCTTTTAGGGCCTGGGAAAGTTTCATATTCCAACGCGACCTCTCTAACCCGTACAGAGTTGCAATTTTCTCAAATTTTTCTAACCATGTGTCAATCTTCTCATTTGGACAAGGAAAAGATTCAAGAGTGAAAGACATAGCATTTAGTTGAAGAGATTGAGTGTTAGCAGGGTCAGTTAAGGAAGAATGAGGAGAAGACTCTCCATTGCTGGAGGTAGAGGCAGCACCACGACTTTGGAATTCTAGAGTTTTAAGCGCCAACTCATGCTGTCTCTGTCTCTCTTTTTCCTCATGTTGTCTCTCCTCCCTCTCCTTCTCATGCTGTCTCTCCTTCTCTCTTTCGTTTGCCCTGTGGATTTCCATTTCCTCATCCATCTTCTTCTGCTCTAGTAGACGGTCTTCCCTTTCCTTCTCCCTAGCTTCTGCTTCTCTCCTCCTGAGTTCTTTTTCCTCTTTAGCTTCAGCTGCTTTTCTCTCCACATCGTATCTTTCCAGTTAGTCTCTGACAAACGCTTTCGCTTCCTCTCCTTCCAGTCCCTCCTCTCTCGCTTCGTCTCTGAGAAGTTGTCTAAGCTTTGCCCTCTCGGCCATATTATGTCAGTGACTGAGACTAGTGGAGAAGAAAATAGGAAAAAGGATACACTGGTTCCTACCACTTACGAGAAAAAAAAACCAAAAATTCAAAAGATGATATCCTTAACCCTGGGATACCTCCTCCAAAATAAAATCTAACTATCGCTGCTATTATCGGCAATAAAGCACTCAATGCAAAACACGACTACGCCAAATAAATGGTAGTTAAGATTACAACTGAAAAATAAGTTGCTACAGTGGAAAAGCAAAAGAATATTGCAAAAATTAAAGAGAAAAATAATCCCTTAATTTTTAAAAATCCACTATAAGTTCGCCCCTGAAGTCAGATCGGGTAAGGGAGGGAATTAATCTGGACAAAAAGTCCGAAACACACTCCTTAACTTAGTTCAAACGCCGTTCTGCCTCAGTACCCAGTGAATGTTATACACTCACCACTTTACCAGCATTTAGTATTACAATCAGCAGTTAACATATATCCCGACAAAATCAACCTGTAACCAAAATGTATATTATTCAAAGATGCTGTGGAAAAAAAAACTTATTAGTTTGTGTGGTCAGCACGCCCGTAAACAGATCGCTAGTCTAGGGGGTAATTATTAAAGATATAACAACTCACAAGACATCACACTCTTACTCTATATCAGAATACAGAATCTTAAGTTCAAAATCCAGATAGACGAGTCCACGTTTGTCGTACTCGTCTTCCTATTCTAAGTTCAAAGATCCCGGACGAGCCCCCATTTGTCGTAGATTTCCGATAGGAGAATTAAGACTAGGTTTGGTCCCTTCTGAATAGGTTTGAATAGGTGATAGACTCAGTGAGAGTTAGTGAAAGGTAATAGAATTTCCACACACGTGAGATGATAGATTTGATATAGTGGCTGTCTCTGAAAGCGAAAAGAATTCTTCTCTCTCTCACCTATCTTCTACAACAGTTGTTACAGCGTCAGACAGACTACACCAATATACATATTACGTATATTTCTATCACTCACAGGCACGCACATACACGTGACGACAGGTAAACACACAGACGTGGGAAAACTATAACAATGATATATATATTATCTAGAACGAGCTGACCAAACACGATTATTAAGTTCAAGAGCGATTTTAATATCAGGAAAAATCGGCTCACAACATCAAAGAAAGTACATCAAGGAAAATACATATACACATAGTCATAAAAATTCAAGGAAATGTTGCAAGGATGATAGCCCCGTTATAGTGTTAACTCTAGGTTTAGCCCGGCCCCGTTAAGAGAACAGATGATGGCGCCCGAGTCACAGATACATAGGGTTTGAGTCTAAGAGTTTTCTTTGTTTTATCTCGTAATTATATGCACAGAGTTTGAAAAAAATCTGATTTAACCTAAGACAAAAACACAAGAACTCTAGCCTTAGCAACAAATTATGCAGATTGAAAAAAAAATTAGGACAGCAACAGGGTGTCAAAGATAAAATAGTGAAAAATATCACTCAAACCAGCGTACACTCATTCATTCCGCCATGGCTTCTCATACTTGTACTCACGACTTTGCTTGCTGCCTCTTGGAACACATTGATTTTAGATTTTCACACAGACTCAAAAAAATGCAGTCTTCTGCCAAGAAGTCCCCAGTTCCAAAAGACGTATTTAACTTGGAGTCTCCGGGAACGACTACTTGGGTGTGCAAATTTGTTCAAATGTCTGATTAAGTCACCTAACAATTATTCCAGGCGCGGGAGTTAGCAGAGCACAGTGTCAATAGCGTAGGTTTCAAAAAAAATGATGAATGTCAGGTCGGTGCCTTCCCTCAGTATAGGATTCACTTTAGTCACACCACAGATTTGTCCACAAGATATATATATAGATAGTCGGGAAATGTTAGTTAATACTTGAAGTATTTCATGCCACCAGGCAGAAGATTATGTAGAGTTTCTAGAAGAAATTAAGATCTGGCTCCAAGGTCCAGTATTTATCATTACAGTCTTTGAAAACCCGTTATTGGGATATTAGTATTTCTGTCTAACTTGCACCGTCAGATCAGTGTTACTTGAGAAAACCCACGTGGTTCAAAATAAGGACTGTCTATTTCTTCACAAGTATGGAAACTACTACTAGGTGCTGGTAAAGTTAGGGTCACCCCAAAACTTTCACTGTGTGGAGGAAAAATAACACATATAATATAATAAACAGAATCTGTACTGGTTATAACTTACATTTAAACTTGCAAGCAGAGAGCTTTGCTTATCATTTAAACTTCCCGTGACGTAAGTTATATTTAAAAATCAGCAATCCTCATAAATTAAGAACACGTGCGTATTCCGTCACCATTCATGAGGCTGGATTCTAGAGTTTATACGTTAGTTTAGAAAAATACACTCGACTGAGTATTAGCAGTTAAATTAAATTTATAAATAGCTACAATTGCCGTTATAAGCTAGAAATTTAATTTTTATTCTGCTTTCCACTGAATGCTTCCCTAGAAAATATAATAGCCTACCACTTTATTTCTCTTCTGCGCTAAAGAAATAGATTAAAATGAATTAAGCGATTTAACACTTTAACACTCACAAAATCTATATATCTATCATATTAATTACCTCAACCACAGAATTACAGGTAGTCGCACAACTTAAGAATAAAAATGCTGAAAATATTTCTGGAAGTCTAGAAGTTCGACAAATTGCCGAAACAAACTGAGATCTTCGCTAACAGCTATTCTGTTTTCGAGCGACCTATCTACTGTGGAGTCTATGAGCGAGAATGAAATTAAAGTTTCAAACTTGGCCAATATCTTAAAATCAGACAAAGGGCCCAAACTTATTTCGCCAAGCGAAATTATCTCCCCTACTCCCAACATTTACGTCCGCTTAACGCGTGTCGTAACTGTCACCTACTGACCACGATGTACGCGTGTCAGTTTCAAATCCCAGACAGCCTGACTCCATTGCCCAAGTGAGCGCCGTGTCAGTTAGGGATTTTCCAGACAAATGTCTGGATACTGACCGGTGCAGATGTAAAGTATCACACCTCACCGGGACTAATGCCGAGAAGAAGCTCGCGCGCTCGGTGAGAATGTAGACGATTTGCTACGTCCTATGTTCAGCGAACCGACTTATCACGCCTTCTGACGCCCTGCAGCCCTGACATCTACGTAATTCGTCCTAGCGCGATTCTCAGTTTAAGAGAAAGGAAAACAGGTAAAGTTTGCGAATTATATGAAAATAATATTCGCAAAACGAATGGATGAAAAATACACAGGAAAAAAAAATACAGAGATAATAAAAGAGAGAATTTATGTGAAAGAATAGGAAGAAGATGTAGGAAATTAAATGACTATAAACCCTACGTGACACTATCAATAATAGTAATAAGAACGAACGGTAATTTTTTTTATTTATGGGAATCATATTGCGGACTTGCAGTATGGGGCAATGAAGTGATGGACTCTAAATTCTTAGTTGTACTGATATATCTATCGTGAAGCTAGTTGTGAGTTATATCTCGTTAATTTTCTATCATTAGTATAATGCTACTTTCTAGATGAGTATTCAATTAGAACATTATAAATAACTAGCAATAACCCGTCAATAATGACTGAAGTAAATAAAAAAACTAAAATATATTTTAAAATATTTTTAATTCAATATAAAAGTTATTTGATGCCAACATTTTTTGTGAAAGTGCGTGGATTTGTTTCAAAGAATGTTCCCTGATAAAAAGTGTTTTTAACAAAAACTTTCAAGTTTTCATGATTCGTTCCTCGGGTGAGGGCGACATAGAGCTGGTCGTGTCCGAAAACAGGTTCATGAAGGAAAACTCCTACGTGATCAAAAGATTGTCCTTGCGCCTTATTGATCGTCATTGCAATTGCTAAAATCACTGGGAAAATACGACGTCGCATCCTAAATGGCAAACTGCGCTCGCTCGGTTCTAAGTAAATGCGTGGAATTAAGACTCGTTCTCCCTTATTACTGCCAGTGAAAATGTCTGCATCAATGGAATTCCGATGCAAGACTATTATGACCAAACACATGTCATTGAATAGTCTGTTTTTTGCGTTCAGATTTCGCAATAGCATGATACATACAGCAACCTTTAATTTCAGCAAATGCGGTGGCATTCCTGATGGGCACTGCTCGTTAAGGAACTCGGTTGGGAAATCAACTTCGTCGTTGGGATCATCGGAAATAATGGTATGTGCGCTCCAATAAACCGTTTCATTTCCAGCGAGTAGCTCCAACAATAATTCTTCAATACTTTAAATTAAAATTTTGTCTTGAAGAAACAATCAAAAACTTACATTTTAATGTTATTTTTAACAAAATGATGAGTTAAATCCGTTTCCGGGATGAAACTGGGTTCTACAATCAAAAACTTACATTTTATTCATATATCACTGTAACTCACTTTGTGTTGCACAATTTACAGACTTTTCTTCGTTAAGTGTTACTATTTTCGGCAGAGTACATATAAGGGAAACAATACAATTAATGTCTAACTTTCAACCACCGTTGCATCCCTTAGATGTGACCGACGTACAAACGGCGAGAATTATGGAGTTTGATAGTTGGTATGCGTGAAGTTTATTGCTTTTCTGTTGAAATCTTTCGTTTTTTTTCCCAGAGAGGGTTTTAAACTATTATGACTCTTTTTGCGCACTCCTTAGGGTCTTGTATTTCTTCTTCTTTTTCGTTCACCCTCAGATGTCAACTTGAATAAGTTCAAAGAAAGCAGTGGTCAGCCTGAGGCTGTTGATATTTCCGTAGGTTTTCTCCACGAATGGTGATGGCCATATGGGTCTTGTATTTGAAAACTATGTGATGCACACAAAGGCATTGATCTAAATGTATCTAGGTGTTGTTGCGGGTGTGACGTGGCATTGTTTGGAGTATCAACGAGAGCATTGTGTGAAATATGTCATTCTGGACCGGTTGTGTTTTGAAGAAGTGTTGGACCTCGTGAATTAGACATCATAAATTGATATAATTTTAAAGGAAAGTGTCTAATATATGTTCTGGAATACAAAATACATATAAATATGAAATGGACGTATCTCACAGTTAAATTATATTAAATAATTGCCCGCCAGTGGACTTGTCATAGAAGATTTACACAATATATTTACGTGCATAGAAGCATTGGGATGTTCAGCGTATGAATGATTGCAAATATTTTGATTAAACAATGACAATTGTGCTCATTGAATTTGTATAAGAAGAAGTGAAAGTGGATGTCATTAAAAGATGTTACGTGAGATCTCGGAGTTTAATTGAATAGTTGAACACATTATACTTGGCCGTGTTGTTATGTGAGATATTATAACACTGCTTACCGACTCCCCGTCACACCGTAACAACCAGTTACAAAATAATAAAAACAAAATACAGTTTTATTGTTAAAAAATGAAACTTGTTAATATATTTTTTATAACTGTAACCACGTACTTATTTCTCGCATTGTCAATACCATTTCATTTTAGAAATTGCAATACTACCAGTGCGTATTAAAAAAATAGTTACTGGTATTTAGAAACAAAAATCCGAAATCAATAAAAGAATTGACTGTTTATTTTACTAGATATTTAAAAATGATTTCGATGATGTGATGTGGGATAAATGGGATTGTCATAAATGTGGAGTGAAAATTTTTGCATTTTTCAACCATAAAAATGGCGCCACTCTACTAATTTGTCGTCCAGGGCACGTGCCCCACCTCAATTACGCCACTGGTGTAGACATATAGAAACAATCAGTCTCATATGGGTAAATAATTTTTTTACTTTGATATTTGCCTGCAAACAATCTAATGTTGGGATTCTTACTTACTTACTTAGTCGTTTCCCTTCTACCGTGAGGTGTAGAGGTTTGGAAGAGAGAGTGCCAGACTATCCTATTGGCTGTCTTCCTCCTGGCCTTGTTCCATTCTAGTCCTCGGTCCTTCAAAGATTGTCTAATGTTATCCTCCCAACGGACTCTGGGTCGTCCTGGGGGGCTGGATCCCTGGCTCTTTGTTTCCCATGCTTGTAGTGGGAGCCGATCTTCTCCCATTCTGCAGACATGGCCAAACCATCTTAGTTGGGACTGTTCTACTTGGGTCTGCAGGGGGTGGGATTTTAGGCCTTGACGTATCATCTGGTTGCGTACCATGTCTCTTCTTGTTACTTCAACCACCTTCCTCAGATACCTCATTTCTGAGGTTTGGATCTGGCATATGTGGGTTGTAGCCATTGCCCATGACTCGCATCCATATGTCAAGACTGGTGTCACATATGTAAATAGTGCAGCAGTTGCTGACCGTCCACTTTTGCCCCTCCCCATCTAGGTTTTATATTTTTTGCTACACAAACGCCTGATTCACCATCGCAATTAACACGCGAGCCATCTGGCAATTAAGCACTAGGTGAAACAGAGCGAAGTGAGCAGTAAGGCGTTGACTAATTTCTTTGAAGAATCAAGGGGGCGATAAGCCTAAGACGTATACTGGAGTGTTACATTTTCAGGGTAATTAACTTACGAGTTTGAGATGCGGCAGAGGGGAAGAAATATCCTTTTATTCAGGAAGGGAACGGGGAGAATGTGAGACAAGACAGAGTTTGAGATGCGGCAGAGGTGAAGAAATATCCCTTCATTCAGGAATCCTACGGCAAATTTGCCCGGCCCTGGACGTAGGTGTGACCTTCGCATTAAGAAGCGAAAAGAACGGCATCTATGGATATATACCCCGTCTCTCCAATAGTCATTATCAGAAGGCAGAGATTTTGCTGAATTCACTAGCTCGATATCCTAGATTTCTCGTACAGAGTGAATTATTAGAATTCGTGGAGTGTTTAATATTTTTCTCTGTTTTGCGGTAATTTATATACTAGCCTTTAAGTGATTTGGTGTGTTTAAAGTTTTCATTTATATTTCCCTGGGATCCTCTGTGTTAATTAAATAACTTATTGCTAATATTTTTCCGGCTGTAAAGTAAATTTAATTACTCGCTATTCCCCAGTAAGAGATGTTTTAAATTGACTAGTACATACATTAAATAACTGTCTACTGACGGTATATATTATTTACTCATATCCATTTTATGTAATTTTTTTAATGACTAGTGTTCATATCACGCGTTTTAAAAAAAAACGATAGAATAAGCTAAACACTTGTGTTTTAAATCTAATTTATAACGGAGTGGTGAAGAGGTCCTACTTAAACACGGGCTAAGAGATTATATTGTTATTATGGTTAAATGTTTATATATTCTTTCCTATAATATAGGCTGATCAAATACCTGCGTACTAGCGGACTTACAAGGCCATATGAACTTGCTTTCTTATAGTCTTATAATTGTATAAGCAACCATAAACTTTATAATATTGTTGAGTCTTCGGGCTATCACCTGTGCGGTCCATTTTCTTCATTTTTATTAGAGAGATCAAACTAGCACAATAATTATAATATTAACTGGGCCAGAATTATTACCAGATTTCATTTATATAAATCCCAGCAGCCAGCTGTGGCAAAATATATTGTTCAGCAACATTTGTGTAATTTAACATAGTGTATCAGAAACCAAAGGCTAGACAACACAGAATATATCTGTATTATTCATCCTACGTCGGCGATCACCACTTATGAACCTTACTCCAACCAACTGAAGGCAGAGATACCGTATTATATCCAGGAAAAATTAAATCACTAACTCCAGCGACTCACGTGACATTTGCAGTCAGCAACTACGGCGAGTCTGGGGCTGGATTTATCAAAACTTAATATGACACTAAATAGCAAGATTACTTATTAGTGTTTATTTCCACGGAATGCCTGCGACAACTATTGGTAAGCAAATCTGAGTGGCCACTGTACGTATGTGAATTGAATGAACGGAGAAAGAAACTGATTTATGTTGTTACCACTATCGTACAAATCTTTTCTTTTGTTCTTACTAACCTGAGTATTTACGGGATAGAGTAATTAGGAATTTGTTCTTTGTTTTCCTTTACTGACTATTCTATACCCTTATTGTTAACTTTTTTTATCTTTTGGATTAATTAACCTCTATTGGAGTCTTCTTTTCTTTTCCTTTACCAGAGGGGAGAACCTATTTGATTAATTTTCATTTGTCTGTAAACCACGATCTATTGATGTATATGATGTATGTTGTAAAGTTCTGCTGATAATTAAACTTAATATACCTTTAGTTATTGCGTTGGTCAAACCCTACACTATCCGTTATTCATAGTTTGTTTTCACGTTTGTGCGTATTTGTCACAGAATTTTGTGCATGTGGGTGCAGTGTAACTTGTATTTCGTACAAGGAGAGAAAGTGCGTCTGATTTAAAGAAAGTCGTACTGATAGGCTAGATTAGAGAAATTACTTCACCCAGAGACTGTCTTTTTCTTACACTATCACCTCGTGAGAAAAAAAACTATTTCTTCCACATAACTTTCACATAGTTATCACTATCACCTCTGCTCAGACAGGACTATAAACACCTATTATCTATCAGATAAAATCTACGACAACTGGGACATAGGTGGAACGATATACAGCCATCTTCGTTTTCTTACCCAAATCTCTCTTGCTGAGGAATCCTCGATTTATGGCTTGAAAAAGTCTCCCGGCTGCTGCTTTACGAGTGGCCAACTCTTCTTTGATGCCTTCTTTTCGGTCTATAATAGCTCCGAGGTATTTAAAGTGGTCAATCTGCTCCAGGACCTGTTCTCCCAGCTTAATCTGATGTCTTCTTTCTTCTCGTGATATCACCATGGATTTTGTTTTAGAGCTGCTTATGACAATCCCTCTCTTCTCCGGCTCTTCCTTCCAGACTTGCAGGTTGGATTGGAGATGTGCCTCTGATTTAGCCATCAGGGCAACATCATCAGCAAATGCCAGCTCTGAAATACATACCTGTCTCATCTTCCAGTACCCCACTGAATACTTTCTTGTTCTCTCCTTACATGCCTTGATGACATCGTCCATGAGAAGTATGAAAAGATAAGGTGACAGGATATCACCCTGTCTTACACCAGTGGTGGTCCTGAACTCTTCTGACTTATGGTTTGCCTTCCTCATATAATTTTTGCAAGACTTGCAGAAGCTCTGTATAGCATGAATCAGAGGTGCTGGAATGTTCTTCCTTGCCAAACAGTCCCAAAGTTTGCTACAGGGGACCCTATAAAACGCCTTTTCCAGATCTATGAAACAAAGATGGATCTCACTCTTATACTCAAGGGCCTTTTCACTCAGCTGTCTGAGTCTGAAGATTAGGTCTTGAGTACTTCAGTTTGCTCGGAATCCGCACTAGACCTCATCCAATTGTGGCTCAGCTAGGCTTCGGAGTCTCTGCTCTAGGATTCTAGAGTAGATTTTACCAGGGACACTGAGAAGGGATATGCCTCTATGGTTTCCACATTGTCGATTGTCACCCTTTTTGAAAATTGGTGTTATGATGGCAATCTCCCAATCCTTCGGTGTGGTCTTGTTGCACCACGCTGCCTGTAGGGCCCTTAAGAGTAATAGGTCGCCTGATGCTCCCATGTACTTAACCATTTCTGGTGTTATACCATCATGCCCTGTTGCTTTGTCCATCTTGATTTTCTCCAGTGCTGCCTTCAGTTCTTCCATCTTTATGTCATCTTCACCATCATTGGTTTTCTCTTCTGTGCTAGTGGTTATCATTTCTGATGTTGGGATTCTCATTTGTTAAATTTACCTATAAATATAGAAGAAGTGTTAAGAATAGACAGACCTAGGGAATGTGACGAAATCAGTCGTGCTCATTTTATAACTCTCATCCACTCCGGCAGTATCACTTCTTTTCTTCACTTTTCTCTCACTCATCGTCCTATTATTTGGCATATTATATGCATATTCATTATTCTTGCTGTGACCGCTCCCAGAATGTTTACGTTTCACTAAGTGAACGTAGTATAATCAGGTTAATACTTTATCACGTAAGTCAGTCTGGCCACCTTTGAAAGAGACGTCAGTTGTTGGTGCAACGTGGTATCGCACGAACACGCACAGAAAGCCAGATTGCTATCTAAGAATGCCGCCTGAGGGACGTGCGAAAACACCGGTGATAATTAGATAATCGTTTCAAATGAGCCCTCTCGGTATCAATATTGCCGATAATCTGTCTGGGGAAGACAATATTAGAAGGTAACATCTGAACATCAAATAAGTTCACAGATTTGTTTGTGAGTTGGCGGAAGCATTACGAAATATTGAAAGAGGTTACGCGATGGAATTTTAAAATGTAATATTTTAACACATGCGGGGGAGAATTAAATTAAACACTCCTACCCATATACGAGCTCAGAACTTTCGATTGGATTGATTTGAGAAGCCGGAATAGACAACGGTTCTTATTTGAAAATTCGTCGGAAGAACAATCTGGGATTTGAACTTAGAATGAGAGTTATAATCTTGCGAAATGGGAGTAAAAACAAACAGACTGCATCGTAACGTCAAACTAGCAACTCGCAGAAGCCAGAGAAAGAAGAATCGGACTAAGAATTCCAAAATTATAAGTGACAGATCGGAAGTATTTGGGCAACTTTAAAACTTAAAAGTAAACACGCATTTATAAATACGAAGTCTGGATACCTAATGAATCAGATTCACTCGTCATTAGAGGATTACTAAAGTTTCACAGGCCAAGTGATTCGCAGAACACCCGCCATAAGAGGATTACTATAATTTCCCAGACCAAGTGATTCGAAGCATCTAATAAAGTGTTGTATCCATTCTAAACTGTGCGAAGAGATTGTGTTCACAAAAGTTACTTTGGGGTAAGTGTAAACATTTAATTTGCAAATGTGAATTTTACATGTTTTTCTTGCTAAGTGGTAATATATATATATATATATATATATATATATATATATATATATATATAAATATATATATAAATATATATATATATATATATATATATATATATATATATATATATATGTGACAGCGCCATCTTGAGATCTGTCGTTCTCGGCGCTGGCCCCATCTGGGCAGTCATATTGTCTCTGTGGTTTAGTGCCTTTTCATCACGTTATCTTCAAGCAGATTTATTACAATGCCATAATAAAGCCTACAAAATAGTTGTGTTTTTGCTCTAGTTGTGTAAATTTGTGTTTTCGCTATTCCTAAAGCGATAATCGCGTGTGATATTTAAGTAGCCAAGATTAATACGCCCAGCGCGCAGTAAGTTGAGTGGTTAGGCCAGGGCTTATAAAAGGGGTAGCAAGCGGCGAAACTGGTCTATTGTTGAGACAGCCGCCCAGTGAAAACAGACGAAGAAGACAGACAGAGCCAAGCTGTAAATGCCTTGAGCACGTGAGTTAATTTAAATTAGCATTAGTTTTCTAGGATTCTGAAATAATATCGATGTGGCTATTTTAATGATTAATGAGATAAATAGATAGATAGATAGATAGATAGATGTGAGAGTTTAAGAGCGATTATTTCATTCTTCAGAAAGGCAGATATAGTGTGAGGCTATTTCACTGGAATTTAGATAAGATTAACGATAGCAAGATAGCAGCCTCGTGGTGATAAAAAGCGGCGCCGGTTGCGAGTCTGAATAACACGCTCCGCGTGGTAAACCTATAATATGTTACGCCAAGTGACACGCTGTGTATTTAGTTCCAGTTTGGTTAAAGCCAAGAATATTATTCTTTAATGTAAGAGTAATTATATTTTATTTCTTTAATGTAAAAGTAATTGAGCGTATTTCACGATGATTGATTATTCTACTGTATATATTTATGGGTTACTTTGAAGTGAGAATATGTATTTAGATTTCTGGAGAGCGTGCGTAAGGCGTAAGGCACGTTGAGACAGGTGTTTCTATGTTTGCTCCCGGCGGAGCATGGAAACACCAATGCAGCTGGTGTCCATTACAGGCCCACAATAAGCATTTTTATGCTATTGCTGTGGTGGTTTCTGTGACGGTAACGATGTGTTTCGTGTGATGAGTTCCCAATCTCATCAAGGGTCATATACGACACGCTTGTTACCAGGCGCACCAGTCGTCACTTACGACATGTTCAGAGTGCAGGGACGAGTATTGATGTGGGTCGGTTGAGAGGTAATAGTTAATTCTCATTATTGAGATTATTTGTTGTACATGTATTGAAGAATATTATTTTATGTCCAGTTGATTATTATTGTTATGTGAACAATGGTTTGTGAGAGCACGTGGGCGTACTTGGAGGTGTATATTTCTCTTCTCCGCTCCTGATGGAGCATGGGGCCACCAGTGTGGTTTGCCCCCGCATGAAGCATTCAGATGCTCTTGCAGTAGTGGTTTCGGTAGCAACCTATGCTACCCGGTGCGATTGCCAGCCTCATGCACAACACCATACTAGTCGCATTGGACGACACGCATGAGTGTGTGAGATAGTTGAGGATATCAGGTGGGCGCATGTTTTCTGTATGGTAAGTGTTATTATCCATGCTATTGATGTTCACTTAGACATTGTTTTATTTATTGTTTTTCAGACAGTCTATGAACACTGACTGGGTGTTTGTTTGATTGTTTGTTTGGTGTTCGGTTCTGTTCGGTAGAATTAAATGTTGATCTGCATAAGGCTTTGGGTTGCTTGAATTGTTAAGTCTGCTGCTGAGAGGGTTGCAAGCAACCAATAATTGCAACCCCTGTCAAACGATCCTTTATAAATTTTCTTAGTGCACGGGTCTTGGGTGTGAGGCACATCTAGCCCCTGTCACAAGTGGCGTCGTCGGCAGGATTGACAGACAGCACGCAGTGATGCAACTCTTCAGCAATCAGAGCAGCAACAGCCGAAACAGTAGAACACCCAGTTCAGTGCAAGGCGAGGGACGGGATCATCCAGTTTGTCAAGATTTCTAGTCAACTCTACTAGCAACAAGATGGCGGCACGCAACACACGTGCTGCTAGTAGAACTGATAACGAAGATGTGGCTGAGGTGGATGACCCTGTAGTAGGGCTGGATCGTCAACAAGAACGAGTACAGTACATCGTGGTACCTACTCACAAGAGAGTGCGGTGCTTTGGGGAGCGCACGGGTCCTACGGCCGAGGAATATGTCAGAGAGGTGAGAGCTGCCTGGAGAGTAGGGATGATGAGTAAAGAGGACCAGGCAGATGTTATCCTTGACAGTGTGACCCCAAGTGTCCGCAGGGAGCTGAGGATTCAGGCTGATGACGGTGACCCAGAAGCAATGCTACAGTCCATTCTTAGGGTGTATGGGGAGCGTCGGAGCAACCCAGAAGTAATGGCCGCGTTCTACTCTACCCGGCAAGGTGCAAGGGAGTCTCTTTGGGAATTCTCTCATCGCATTCACGAGGTGTTTGAAAGTGTTGTAAGGGCACAAAAGCAGAACAACGTCACTCCTTTGGCGCCATCCTTTCTTCGTGACCAGTTTGCTGCTTGTCTGAGAGATGACCTACTAAGAAAGCTTGCAAAGGAAATGATCATCAAGGAGCCTACAGCATCGTTCACGTCGGTGAGGGACTATGCCCTACGGTTTTTGGAGACTGAACCCACTTCTGGGGCTGGTGTTGCCAGTGTCGAAGCAGCTTTGAGGGCTGGTGTTGCTAGTGTTGAAGTGGCAAGAACAGAGACTGTGTCAGATACACATGCATTAAACGCAGAAGTAGAGCGGCTGAGAGCACAGGTGGCTCAATTAGAGGCTAAAATTGATGCGATGTCTCAGGAGCAGGGGAGACGTACCAGAACAGTTCGTTGTTTTAGATGCAGAGAACTAGGCCACGTACAGAATCGATGTCCACAGGCGTTTAAACTAGACCCCTCTGCGGCTGGGAGTCATGTTACAGAAGGGGAGCAGAATGGCTCAAAGATAAAGATGGTTGGTGGTCGACCAGAGTGTGAGGCGCTTATTGCAGGGAAGAAAGTCAAAGGCGGCCAGGGATGTAAGGGTAGCAGGAGGCGACCCAGGGCACCAAGGAAGCCTAGGAAAATAAGATGCTTCAACTGTGGAGACTTTTCAAACCACATGGCAGCCAAGTGTCCCCAGGGCCCGCTTCGTAAGCGATGTTTCCATTGTAGGTCCCCGGACCATTTGATATCGGTTTGTCCATCAAAGAGCGCCCTCTCTAGGCGTACCAACACATCTAGATTGCCGTCACAGTGCAAGCCAAGAGATGGCCGTGGCAACTGTCACCATAAGGGCGCCAGGAAAAGTGGTCGACATTTAGAGGAGGAGACTCATCTAAAACTCGTTGAAGGACACGTTTCCAGGCTACGAGGGGCGCACGTATGAGCAGAGCCACCGTTGCAGAGTTTTGCAGCAGTCCGGAAAGAGAGATGTGACAAGCTGTTGTGTTCTACTCCACTACAGGTCGGAGAATTGGTGAAGAAGAGAATGCACAACGCTGAGAGATCCGAGATTCGTGATATGTGGTCAGAAGACGAGTACGTTGTAGTTCGTGCTCCCACAATGACAGGGGGTCCATATATCATCCAACGAACGGACAGAGCGAGTCCGAGCATGAGAGTCACCGGCAATGACCTGAGACGAAGTGAAGGAAAAGGTGATCCTCCAGATTTGGAGAATACGACTGAGGTGCCTGATTTAGTGTAGTTGTCGGGACGACAACAAAATCAGGTGGGGAATATGTGACAGCGCCATCTTGAGATCTGTCGTTCTCGGCGCTGGCCCCATCTGGGCAGTCATATTGTCTCTGTGGTTTAGTGCCTTTTCATCACGTTATCTTCAAGCAGATTTATTACAATGCCATAATAAAGCCTACAAAATAGTTGTGTTTTTGCTCTAGTTGTGTAAATTTGTGTTTTCGCTATTCCTAAAGCGATAATCGCGTGTGATATTTAAGTAGCCAAGATTAATACGCCCAGCGCGCAGTAAGTTGAGTGGTTAGGCCAGGGCTTATAAAAGGGGTAGCAAGCGGCGAAACTGGTCTATTGTTGAGACAGCCGCAGAGTGAGAACAGACGAAGAAGACAGACAGAGCCAAGCTGTAAATGCCTTGAGCACGTGAGTTAATTTAAATTAGCATTAGTTTTCTAGGATTCTGAAATAATATCGATGTGGCTATTTTAATGTTTAATGAGATAAATAGATAGATAGATAGATAGATGTGAGAGTTTAAGAGCGATTATTTCATTCTTCAGAAAGGCAGATATAGTGTGAGGCTATTTCACTGGAATTTAGATAAGATTAACGATAGCAAGATAGCAGCCTCGTGGTGATAAAAAGCGGCGCCGATTGCGAGTCTGAATAACACGCTCCGCGTGGTAAACCTATAATATGTTACGCCAAGTGACACGCTGTGTATTTAGTTCCAGTTTGGTTAAAGCCAAGAATATTATTCTTTAATGTAAGAGTAATTATATTTTATTTCTTTAATGTAAAAGTAATTGAGCGTATTTCACGATGATTGATTATTCTACTGTATATATTTATGGGTTACTTTGAAGTGAGAATATGTATTTAGATTTCTGGAGAGCGTGCGTAAGGCGTAAGGCACGTTGAGACAGGTGTTTCTATGTTTGCTCCCGGCGGAGCATGGAAACACCAATGCAGCTGGTGTCCATTACAGGCCCACAATAAGCATTTTTATGCTATTGCTGTGGTGGTTTCTGTGACGGTAACGATGTGTTTCGTGTGATGAGTTCCCAATCTCATCAAGGGTCATATACGACATGCTTGTTACCAGGCGCACCAGTCGTCACTTACGACATGTTCAGAGTGCAGGGACGAGTATTGATGTGGGTCGGTTGAGAGGTAGTAGTTAATTCTCATTATTGAGATTATTTGTTGTACATGTATTGAAGAATATTATTTTATGTCCAGTTGATTATTATTGTTATGTGAACAATGGTTTGTGAGAACACGTGGGCGTACTTGGAGGTGTATATTTCTCTTCTCCGCTCCTGAGGGAGCATGGGGCCACCAGTGAGGTTTGCCCCCGCATGAAGCATTCAGATGCTCTTGCAGTAGTGGTTTCGGTAGCAACCTATGTTACCCGGTGCGATTGCCAGCCTCATGCACAACACCATACTAGTCGCATTGGACGACACGCATGAGTGTGTGAGATAGTTGAGGATATCAGGTGGGCGCATGTTTTCTGTATGGTAAGTGTTATTATCCATGCTATTGATGTTCACTTAGACATTGTTTTATTTATTGTTTTTCAGGCAGTCTATGAACACTGACTGGGTGTTTGTTTGATTGTTTGTTTGGTGTTCGGTTCTGTTCGGTAGAATTAAATGTTGATCTGCATAAGGCTTTGGGTTGCTTGAATTGTTAAGTCTGCTGCTGAGAGGGTTGCAAGCAACCAATAATTGCAACCCCTGTCAAACGATCCTTTATAAATTTTCTTAGTGCACGGGTCTTGGGTGTGAGGCACATCTAGCCCCGGTCACACACACACACACATATATATATATATATATATATATATATATATATATATATATATATATATATATATATATATATATATATATATATATATGAGGCTGGCAACCTCAACATTTGAAAATAGTATATTCATAAACCACTACAACAAGCGCTGGCTTTTTCTTCTTGCTAGTCTTACAGAAAACCGACAGCAGAGGTGACCCCAGACTCCGACTGGAGCAGTGATGAGTACATCACATGTGCATCAAATGTATCATATCATTTTGTGAGATATATATACCTTGTTAATTTTAATTCAGGCAAATCAGTGCTTTTCGCGCTGTCCAAGCACATATTTTCCCAGTTTAATACCCGTAAGAATATTGGTGATTTCTAATCATCTTCCCTGAGCTACGCTGTGTACTCAGGAATTTGATTCCTCTGAGAGATTAACATTGGTGGGTGGACAGCGAGACAATGTGTCTGTCAATTTGCAATCCACAATTGTACTTAGCAGAGGCATTTTGTTTTTATTTTGTCTAAAATATTGTGGTACTAAGCTATCAGGCCACCTGAGCAACGAAGCTTTCAGACTGTGAAGTGTCATCATCACAAAGGAATTGACGAAACCAAGGCTGCAGGGCTCACTCATACCAGCTAAGTGCAAACGGATAGAAATTTTAATTTTAATTTAAATCCTCACCTAAGTCTCCGTGAAGACAAAAATTGATTTTTCATCTATAATTTACCATCATTCTATTTATTTTAACTTGTTAGAACTAATTGATTATTAAATGTGGTACATATTATTTAAAACATAACAATCATAGTTGATTCAGTTATTATAAGTGTAAAAGCATACGTATGAGACGACATTAAGATATATATATATATATATATATATATATATATATATATATATATATATATATATATATATATATATATATATGCACATCTAGAGATATATTTACCTCTATAGAGCTAATTCTTATAAAAAGGGAATTTCGCTGGATTTACACTTGAACGGGATATAACCATTGCTTAATTCTTCCCAAAAGGCGACGGACAGATAGAAGTTAGCAATTGCTCGGCCCCATGCAGCATTGTTCTTGACTTCTGAATTATCTTGTGAACACCCCCTTGAGATAGAAGCGTCATTACCCTTCTATCTAAAACTCTGCCAAAAGTAATCTTGAGCGCAGGTAGACAATTTAGACGACCCATTTTAGATTCTCTTGCGGTTTGGCCACTGGTGGACCACTAGTGCAGAGCTAAGGGTAGGCTATCTGTGACAGGAAACTGCATAATTTAGTCAAACAGTATTTAACAAGAACAAAAGTTAATCATCAAAATCCATAATTCTCGCCGTTTATACATCGGTCAAATCTAAGGGATGCAGCTGTGGTTGAAAGTTAGACATTAATTGTATTGTTTTCCTTATATGTACTCTCCCGAAAATAGTAACACTCAACGAAGAAAAGTCGGTGTAGAATGCAGTTTCATTCCGAAAACGGATTTAACTCATCATTTTGTTAAAAATAACCTTAAAATGTAAGTTTTTTTATTGTTTCTTCAAGACAAAATTTTAATTTAAAGTATTGCAGACTTATTATTATGGATCAAAATGATAAGATGGCCGCAAAACGAACTACAGATGCTAAGAGGAAGAGACGATCGCGTCAATCACAACGGCAAGCGAGACTCTAGAAGCAGCAGCAATACGACGACAACATGAAGCGGCACAAAGACAAGCACAGCGTCAGTCACAACGAGCAAATCAGTCTGCAGAAGAGCATGCATCTCAACGCGCTGCAGAAGCTTTTCATATTCGTCAGTTGAAAGCATCACAACGAGCAAATGAGACTTCAGAAGAAGCAACCGAACGTAGAGCAGCAGCTGCACAACAGGTGAGACGATCAAGAGCTTCACGTAGTCCAACAATTCCAAATCATGATGCCTTTGATGAGAATGCAGTTGCTGTACACAACTGCGGCCCAATGGATCAGGAATGTCAGTTCTGTCACTCTCTCAATTTTCAAGTGGAAAGATCAACCGATGATGCACTCAAATATGGCTGCCATAAAGGTGCAGTGCTGTTGGAGCAAGAAGGAGAGCAGATACGTCCTTTTCCTCCGTATCTCAGGGACCTTTTGAGCAACCCAGCGCATCCACAACATCGACATTTTAAGGAAAATATCCGTTCCTATAATTCAGTCTTGGGCTTTGCATCCATGGGTGCCCAAATCGATCGCTTCGTTGGACGTGGACCATATGTGTTCAGAGTGCATGGGCAGATCTATCATTTGATTTACTTCCGTCATTATTGACGGGTTATTGCAAGTATATAGTAATTGGGAAGGTGAAGGTCTGATGATGTTCTTACAATACAAATGACTTATAGTAAGTGAAAGCCAATTAAATTTCTAACTGGAAACACCAGGCCTTTACATCCCTCTCCTTGAATATTATTTTTGTTTGGTTTTGTTTTGTTTTATCTTGTTTTTGTTTGTTTGTTTGTTTTTAACATGCACGCAAAATTGGTAATTTTGATGTGCCCAATTTACAATGATTTGACAGATGTGATGCTACTTTCCCGTATCGGCAGTTATTCATATTATTTAGAATTTAAAACAACATGTATCCTAATTACGAGGCGTGTTCAAATGAAACCCGACCATGCTGCGCCAAGTGGACATTCGTAGGAGGAGCCGTCACATCTGACGTAATATGCACATACGAATGTACAAGTGTGTAAGTGTTAATTCTCCTAGTATTCATTGGTTGTGCTGCAGACCGTTAAAATAATGGCCGGTGTGATAAGGAATCCGTCCAAGGTCGATCAGCCAGCTGTGATTCAGTTCCTAACAGCCAAAGGATGTCGACCAGTCGACATTCATCGCCGAATGAAAGCAGTGTATGGTGACAAAAGTGTGTCTAAGACTACAGTAAAATACTGGGCACGAATGTTTCGAGAAGGACGTCAGTTAACGAAAGATCTTCCGCGGCCAGGTCAGGTCCATATTGTTGCGACAGAAGAAGCCATCGCCGAGATTGATGCAGCAATACGGGTGGACCGTCGTCGGAGCTTACGTTCGCTAGCAGAGGAATTCGCTGTGTCTCTTGGGACAGTTCAAATGGTGGTTAGGAAGAAACTGAAGTATCAAAAGGTGTGTTCACAATGGGTTCCACGGATGCTGCCCGATCACCATAAGGAAGAACGCATGGGGTGGAGTTTGAACCACCTACTGCGTTACGAAGAGGAGGGTGATGCATTTCTGTTGCGCATAGTGGCAGGCGATGAGTCGTGGTGCCACCACTTTGAGCCTTGCAGCAAATCAGCGAGCATGCAATGGTAACATCCCGGATCACCAAAACCCACAAAATTCAAGTCACAGATTTCCGCCGGTAAGGTTATGCTGACCGCATTTTTTGACAATGAAGGGCTTCTATTGGTAGACGCTAAAGAGCCTGGCGGGAACATCAATGTCATCCGCTACAAAGACACACTAGACAACCTGCATACAGCATCAAGAATAAATGACCCGGCATGCTTTCGCATGGTGTGATTTTGTTGCACGACAATGCTCGTCCACATGTTGCGAACATTGTGCAGGAAGCGTTAGCAAGGAAAAGGTGGGAAGCTCTGCCACACCCAGCCTACAGCCCCGATCTGTCACCATGTGACTTTCATTTGTTCGGACCCTTAAAAAAATCTCTAAAGGGACAACGATTCGACTCCGCTGCAAACGCCAGGGCCTCGTTGACCAAATGGTTAAATAAGCAGCCACAGTCATTTTTCTCGGACGGCATCCGCCGTCTACCTAAGCAGTGGGATGCGTGTCTGAATGGCTATGGTGACTATTTCTAGAGAACCCCAGTGGGTACTTGCTTCAAAACAATTGCTGTATTTAATTTTACTACTCCTGCTGATGTACCTTACATATATTTGTTATAAAGCCACTGGGACGGGTTTCATTTGAACACACCTCGTATAATCCATCAGAGATTGAACGGGATGTTTTTCATCATTAAATTTGAAAAAAAAAAAAAAAAAAAAAAATTTCTGGTTTAATTTTTTTTGTTTTTCTAAAATTTTAATGATTCTATTTTTCGTCGTCGCTCCTTCTTCCCCCTTTCCCCTCCCCCTTCTCCCCCCCTTCCCCCCACACACACACAAAGTTTCGCCCCGCCCGGTCAACCTCGCAGCTCGCACCACCCAGTTTTCGAAACTAAAGTTATTATGTTCTGAAATAAAGCAATAACGGACTGTAACTATTTCAAGAATAGCTGTCACTCAGGAAGGATAAACCGGTGACAAGCGAGAAAGTGGCCGTTTATTCCCCCTTAAAGCACAGACACCAAAATAATTTAGTGGCGCGAGATGACAGTCGATATTTACGTCATACAAACTTTATGCAGGAGACACAAATATTGATCCTTCCTTCTCAAAACACGAATGGGCGGGAAATGTCCTAAAATGACACCGAAGCGCATCTAAACTAACTTCTAAATCTGACCCAATCAAAATAAAACTCCGCGGTCCCGGCATCCTCTACATATCTCTGGCCTGCTGTTACTCTCACAGAGGAATGTCCTGTTGATGCTATTTATAGATTCAAAATGGCAGGTCGTTATGTTTATATTGTTCATTGACAGAAGAGCAGTGTTTGCTAAGTGCTGGTTCGTATTCTGGGCCCGGGTACATAGACAGGATCCATCACAACATTCTGTTATAGACAAACAGGTGTAGAATACTACATGAAAGTCAGATCGCCATGTAGACATATCTATCTATCTATCTATCTATCTATCTATCTATCTATCTATCTATCTATCTATCTATCTATCTATCTATCTATCTATCTATCTATCTATCTATCTCTATCTACCTATCTGGTGCGAGTCTTCTATCCTTGTACACGGCGGACAGGCTAGCCTCAAGCGCACCAAAAGTGGGGACATTTAATCATAATATCCGCCGTAAGTACGTCGGTCGGTCGGTCACATTTTGCACACCGTCATTTGCGCACTTTTTCTATTTTCGAGAGAGTACATTAACTTTCAACCACAGCTAAGGGGGTGCAACTGTGGTTGAAAGTAAGACAATAATTGTATTGTTTCCATTATATGTACTCTCCCGAAAATAGAAAAGTGCGCAAATTAAATAAATCATGATTTTATTTTAATACTATCACAGCTGCAGCCACGTTGCACTAAACGAGGTATTTCATGTAGAAATGTGAACACTACAGCAAGTGTGAAGTATACGGAGACGATGAAGAGGTAAATCAATGTAGATATTATTCTCACGGTGATAGACATTAAACACGGAAACTCAAAATTTTAAAAGATGCACGAACAATTACGAGACATGGTGTCATAAAAGAAATGTTAGTTGTTTAGTCAATTTAGATTATTATCACTGCTCCACATTGTCGTAGATTTGCGATAGGGGAATTAAGACTTGGGTTGGTCCCTTCTGAATAGAATAGAACAGGTGATAGCTCAGTGAGAGGTAACGTAAAGAAAAAAGATTTTCACGAGTGAGATGGTGGAAACTAGTAGAATCTGTCCCTGAAATCGAGAAGCCTCTCTCTTTCAGCCTATCTCTACAACAGTACTTAGTTTGTCAGACAGTCTAATAGAATCTATATATTAATATATACAGCACCACTCACATACACACACACAAAAGTGACGACAGTTAAACGCACTGAAGTGAAAACTATAACAATGGAATATAGATATTTTGGGACGAGCTGACCGACACCCTTGAATAAGTTTATGTAAATTTTATTTATCATAAGAAAATTCGCCACAAGCATAAATTTAGAATATCAATCACATATAAATATACATACATATGTTAATGAATTACTAAAAGAATAGACCCACATGTGTAATCCTTTCCCCCTCTGTTGCCCACGATCCCGTTAGCAGAAAAGTTATAGCCTCCAAAGAGTCACAGATTTATACATTATGGTCTAGAATTTTCCTCTACAGTTAAGAACAAATTTGATATATTAATCTATTCTAAGAGGAAAACATCATTAGCAACAAACTTGCATAAAGAAATTACAAAGTGGGTGCATAAATTATATCATAAGGGAATCACTCAGTCCTGCTTTCTCTCTGTTCATTCACCAGTGGCCACTTACATGCTTTTTTACCTACAACCTTGATGTAATGCACCTTCAAGCGAAAACTTTAGGACACACACACACACCTTGAATCCGTGTTATTTTTGATAAAGAGAACCCCAGCTCTGCAGATACAGGTTTCATCCAATATTCCGGGGAGCGTTCACTTCACAACTATATTTTAGGATTTCGGTTTATGTCTCTTGAACTCAGTCAGGTAAGAAATTTTAAATGGGCTCATAATGTCAGAATCTTGAGGTTTCCAGTACTTAGGAAATGACAGGTTGGTAACTTCTCTCATTATAAAATTATTGGTCACACCACAATTGGTCAAACCGTCGGAAATGTTAATGTTTGTAAATTGCCACATAGGCTGAATGTAAATGATATTTAGGAAAGAAATATAATCTGGTTCGATAGGCCCAGTTACAGCATTTAGTATTAATGACTTTTAGGTCGGTACTCTGTCTCCTTCTGGTTGCACACACCATGCCAGACAGGTTTACCTTGAAAACCCAACGATTAAATACAAATGTTCTTTACTATGGTTATTCTTATACGCTCATGGAAAAAAAACCGCTGGTAGGTTTAGGGTTTGACCCAGATACTGTATAAAAAGAAGAGAAACATACAAAATACTTAACCATAACAGTATACACAATCCTACGCGTAAGTGATATATTATATTCACTTCGGTCATTTAACTTAAATTATAAACTACAAGCTTATGACTTGTCTTATCGTTTAAAACTCCCGTGAAATAAATCTAGTCATTAAAAGAAATCACTCATCATGAATTAGAAATAAATACATATTTCGTCAACACTCATGATGTATCAGTGCATTTACTAATTAGTTAAATTATTCTCTGACTGGTTACTAGCAATTTAATTAAATTTATTTATAGCTGAATGAGTTTTAGCTAGAAATTATAATTAGTCTGCTATCCACTGTAACACAGTAACTTAGAGAATTAGAATGACTGGCCTAACTGGCAAAACACTCTGCACAAAATCTAGTGAAGATAAAATTCGAACTAACAATTAATCACTCGACAATACTAGTTATATATATATATATATATATATATATATATATATATATATATATATATATATATATATAGATATATATCTATATATATATATATATATATATATATATATATATGTGACGTACGTCTAGTTTGACTAGTGAATTTTCCCTGATATGATGGATGATTTAAAGGGACCTTTAGCTTTTCATAACATTAGAACCCCTGAACATTTGTTGTAACTTTTCGTTTGCCAGAACGCATTCCACCGGGACTCATGTAGGATACAGCGACGAGATCAAAGAGACAGACCGAGGGATCTTAGGGGAGACTATCGGCGTTATCAAAGACAGTAGTTTTCCCTGATACGAGACGCAGTTGCTTGCCGCTAATTTCGCGTCTCGGTGTCAATCGAGGAACCGAGCGAACGGGGGAAAGCGAAACGGGCAGCAGCGAGCGGATACGAAGACCAGGGGGCGGCTTCTTCTCTTGATTTGGCGGTCAGATCCCCAAAAGTTCGTGAGATCAAATAAGTTGTCAAGTTTATAATGTCCCACTCAACTTACATTTCATTTTAGCTAAATAGACCATGTAGAACTAGACACGTTATCACTCGCTGGCCAGACCTTTACAGAAGCACTAGCTTTATTGAAATCTTGTTATAGATTTTCCCCTGGATTTTATATATATTTGCAGTGATTTCTAATTCTGTGCAAAGCGGTAAAATATATATTGTGTAAAGTGATCAGTGGTCTAGTCATTCTATTTCAAGGGATTTTGTGTTAATTTAAATCTATTTAATTAAACCATCTCAAGAGTTCCAGTTTTAAATATAATGATCTATCTATTATATTATTTCAAAAGATAATAGATGCTTAAATTAACTTTTAAAGTCGCGAAGGAATTTATAATTAATAAATTCAGTTAAGTCCTAGTTTTATAGATGTGGGTTTTTAACCACTAGAATTCGCGCAGTGTTTATTAAATACATAATTAAATACTCGAGTGTATTATAGGCTTAACGGGAAATTCATCGCGCTTTAGAAGGTTATTTGTTTTCGGTATATTACATGTCTTTTTTTTCTTTCATACAGAGTGATCGTAACCTGTGCGATCCCAGCATTAAGAAAGCAATAAAGAAATCAATCTAAGCAAAGCAAAGCATAAACAGTGTGTAGAGTTCCCCTGACGCAGAACTTGTTGAGACTGTGTAAATTTTTAATCTTTGAGGCGATTCTATGTTTGGAATTCCGCTATCTAACTTATAGCAAAGAAAGCACACCCAAAGACAAATTTAACGCACCATCAAACAACTTAAGTCGTAACGGGAAGAAGAACACTGGCCCGAGCTTTGTTAGTTTACTGACACAGAGAGATAATTCATAATTTCCTGAACAGTGATGTGACTAGTTTTCTCACTGGACTTAAACCATACCTCACGGATAAAGTGTACCAGCACGCGTAAGAATTTTATTATCCGCGGCATAGTCAAATAGACCACACCATCCTCACCCCGGTATCAGAGACCGTGCCCTCCCATAGAAACTGTTATTAAGAAAAGAGACACAACTACAGATTCATTTTCCAGCGATTACGGGATCCTTTTATGTGCTGACCGCCTACCCGATAATCTGGGGCTAGAACTTGAACAAACACTCATACATTTAGTTGAGGTGTAACTGCTGTTGTGTTATTCTATGGAGTGCAAGATTTTTTCACAATCGGTAAGTGAGAGCAAGATGAGTGAAGGCCTTTGCTAGCGCGTGTATGAATGACAGGAAATTAATTCTTTTGTGTGACCATTTTGTTAACTTGCTTACCTGGTAACATATATCTTTTCTGTATACCCTACATTGTTCCTTTAAGTGGGATAGTTGATAATTTGTTAACTCTGTTTAAAACCACCTCCTTTCCATTTGCTTAGTAAAGGGAAGAACAGCTGGGAAGAACAGGTTTTTTTTTCTATCACTTATACCTAACTTGGTAACACCTCTTTCAGAGTAATTAACTTTACTGTTAGGTTAACGTACCCGTGTTCCTGATATTATCTATCTCTGGACTGGGTTTGTCTTTGTCTAATGAGCGGGAAGGGCTTAGTCGATACCAATCTTCTTCACCCCCTCCCAAACTTGTTATTTGCATTTGTGTACTTATGATAATTTATGTAATATCTGATATTTTTAGTGATTGATGTTTAAAGTGAATAAAATCACCTAAACTCATTTAGTTCTGTGTGTTGGATATACCCAAAGCCCAACATTTCCCCTATTCGTTTAATATAGTTTGTATCAACGTCGTGTGTGTGTTTGAAAACACCAAATCGGTGAGCGCGCAGATGCGAGTCTGGAAAACTGGCAAATAATTGTTTGACCAGGAGAGTGAAAGAGAAGATTGAGAGACACGATTTGTCGTAAATAAGTCTGTCTTTACTCTCCTCCAGCACGCTGTGAAGTAACTATTAAATCTCTACATTTTCTATCACTGAGCTTTCCATCATCATTTTCCACTCTAAACCGGACCACTATTTCTACGACTCTTTTCTCTCAAAATAAATTTACGACAATATTTGGCCGGCTCGTCTGGGATAATTTTGAGATACATTTGATGCACACATATTTGTGGGCTGGTTCTGGGATCTTAACTAGGTAGAGTGTGAATGATTTGTCTTTGTGAATTAGGGAAATAAATAAATAATTACACCCCTAGACAAACGTTCTTTAAGTATTTGGGTTGTCCACACAGCATATTTACAGGTTGTTTTCTCTCCACAGCAGTAGAAAGTACAGATAAACAAATATATTTGCTATTTTAATTATCCTCTGGCGGAGATAATTATATTTCTTTCTTTATAAAAGTTGCTGGGATTGCGTGATTGTTTTACAGTCACTAAGGTTTTTGAAGTCAAAAAGAGTTGAGCTTAGCTAAAGACGGATTGTTCTGATTTTTAAAAATTAAGTTAACAACGTCTCATCTCAATAATTGACTTTAGGGACGGAGTTTGTTGTCAGAGATTTAAAATTTAGGGGAAATTTTTTTTTCCTTTTAAATTGTTTTAATATAAATTTTTCTCTACTGTTAGTAAAAGTAGATTCTTTTCCAGTGTAACTTACCATTTAGTGGCATAGTCGCTTGCGTTTAGAGCCTTAATTGCCAGATAATAGCAGCGATAAGTTTGCACAGTACAGGTAGGAGGTAACACAGGTAAATTTGTACTTGTGTTTTTTTTTCTCGTAGCGGTTCAGAGTTCCTCCCTTTCGCGTTTCTTCTTACTAGTTCTCTAAGCATACTTCATCTTATTCTTTAACAATGGCAGAGAGGATAAAGATGAGGTCCATCTTGAGGCTGGAAGCGAAAGAGGCAGGATTAGATGCAGAAGCTGCAAACGCGTTTATTAACCAGGAATTGGAAATATATGACGCGGAGCAACAGAGAGCCGAAGCTGAGAGGAAGGCGGAGCAACAGAGAGCAGAAGCTGAGAGGAAGGAAGAGAAAGAAAGAACAGAGAGGAGAGAAGCCCAGGAGAGGGCAGATAAGAAAGAAGCGGAAGAACGTCTTTTGGAACAGAAGAAAATTGAAGCAGAGATGGAAACTCGCAGAGAGAGAGAGAGAGACAAGGAAAGACAGCATCAACTGGCGCTTAAGGCTCTAGAGAGTCGGGGCGCCTCTACTTCGACTAACGGAGAGCCGTCTTCGCCCCAGTCTCAATCAATGGACCTCTCCAGTACTCAATCTGCCCAATTAACTGCTATGTCGTTTTCTTTAGAATCTTTTCCTAGCCCTAACGAAAAAATTGACAGCTACCTAGAAAAATTCGAGAGACTCGCGAATCTTTATGGGTTAGAGAGTACCCGCTGGGCGCTCAAACTTTCAACGTCACTGAAAGGCAATGCTTATGACGTGTACACAAAGCTGGGACCGAATCAACATGATTACGACATGTTGAAAAAGGCCTTACTACAGCAGTTTGAGATGACTGCCCGAAAGTTTCTGCAGTTGTTCAGAAACAGCCGAAAAGAGAGCACGGAAACATTTCCCCAGTTCTCTTCACGTCTCACGGGTTATCTGACAAAGTGCATTGAATTATCTGACCTACCTCTTTCATATGAGGGACTCCTCGAACTTGTTCTTGTGGAGCAGATAAAATCCACTTTGTCGAATGAAACACGTAGATTTTTGGCTGAACAGGGGGCAGTCAGGCTTGAAGACATACTCAATAAAGCCGAACGCTATAGCAATGCAATGGCCGAACTTCCCAGCACTAAACGTAAACCCACCGATGAGCCATCTCGAAAACAGAATCTAGAGCAGGCATCCTATTCTTCCACTTCCTCTCAACATTATAACCAACGAGATAACAATACCCAGAAACCTCCCCAGGAAAAATCGAAATTCTACAAAACCCGATACCCCCCCAACAAAAATTCTGATCAACCCAACAAGCCTACGTGGCAGCGCGGCCACCAAGGTCAAGGAAAAGGGAAGACCCCTACACCAGGAACGTCTGATCAGGGCAAACAAACCGGTGCAAACCGCATTGGATGTTTGCATACAGCCTCGAAAGGTAGAGTCAATGTCAGTGATTCTCAACCTGAGGGGGACCGACCCTCAACTCGAGGAACTGTAATTTTGAACGGTACCTCTACTACTTGTCTTTTTGACACTGGATTAAGTTTTGATTGTATTGTCGCTAGGCACCTAGTCAAACCCGGTCAGGAGACAGAGGAAACCGTCAAACTTAGTGGAGTTTTCAGGAGTGATGCACCCAGGACGCTTCCTATCGCACTGGTAGAAATACACTCTGACTTTGTCAGAGGAGTTATTAAAGCGGCCATAATGGATGATCCGATCTACCCAGTTATCCTGGGATGTAGATATGTGTTCATTGGGAGACCTAAGGAGCCGATTGTGGCAGCGGTAACCACAAGAGGGCAAGCCAAGAAGGAGAGGGAGCCTGCGCCAAACTTGTTGCCGAATGAACTGAAGGAGGCGCAACAAAAGGACCCTACTCTGGCGCCCTGCTTTAAAAAACTGCCCATGGCTAAGGACCCCAGACACAACGGAGACATCTTTTCTAAGGATGGTGTATTGTATCGTAGAACGGGCAACCCGGACACGGGGAATAACCAGCTCCTAGTACCGACGCAGTACAGAAACCAGATCTTAGAAATGGGGCACTCTCTTCCCTTTAGCGGACACATGGGACAAAACGCCACTATTCAGCGAATAAAAAACCACTATTGGTGGCCAGGAATGAACTCTGACATTGTCAGGTACGTGAAATCCTGCGCCCAGTGCCAACGGGTAGCACCCAAGCACTTGACACCCCCAGTACCTATGGGGCAAATGCCAATAGTAGGGACTCCATTTGAACGGGTTGCTGTCGACATTATTGGTCCTCTGGAAAAGACCAAAAGAAGGAACAGGTTCATCCTGACCTTAGTTGACACTTGCACTATGTGGGCCGAAGCCGTACCGCTACCATGCACTAATTCCAAGCATGTCGCAGAAGCCCTTGTGCAAATTTTTACACGGTTGGGATTCCCTCAACAAGTTTTGACGGACAATGGATCCCAATTCCGTAGCCTGTTAATGGAGGAGATCTTTAAGATCTTGAGGGCCAAACATATCCACACAAGTCCCTACCATCCGGCCGGAAATGGGCTCGTGGAACGTTTTAACGGTACCCTCACCATGATGTTACGTAAGCTGGGTCAGGAGAAACCGGAAGACTGGGACCAATATATATCGGCTGCCTTATTCGCCTACCGAGAGGTACCCCAAGCGTCTACGGGTTTTGCGCCAGCTACACTTTTATTTGGCAGACCTATTAAGGGGCCACTAGAAGCCTTACTTCGGTCCCTGACAGACCAGAAGGCTGACGAGACAGTCGTCTCTGCAAGCAAGTATGTATCTGAGCTTAAGGAAAGGCTAAAGCTAGGATGGGATCTAGCTACTACCAACCTTAAGAAAGCCCGCGCTAAAATTACTAAAAGATACAACAAAGCTGCAAAAGAGAGAGAACTACAACCAGGGGAGAAAGTCCTATTGCTACTTCCAACCGGAAGCAATAAACTTCGCATCGGATGGCAAGGACCGTTTACCGTCCTTAAAAAGATCTCACGTACCAACTACAAGATCTCCATCAAAGGAAAGGAGAAGGTCTTCCACATAAATCTGCTAAAGAAATATTTGGAAAGACCGGTGCCATCCTCCGAGCATCTCCTGGCTGTCGCCATAGCAACGGAAGACGAAGAAGATGATGATGGTTGCATGGAGTATCCATTGCAACCCACAGAATCCTTTAAAGATGTCAAGTTCGGCGACAATCTCTCACCAGAACAACAAACAGAAACCAGGGCTCTACTAAAGCAGTACAGTGCAGTCTTAACGGATGTACCTGGTCGAACAAATCTCATTGAATTTGATATGAAATTAACAAACGAGACCCCTGTTCAAACCAGAGTTTACCCCATCCCGTACGCTAAAGCTGATGCACTTCGCGGAGAAATAGACAAGCTGCGTCAGGCAGGAATTATCAGTGAGTCTACATCTCCTTACAGCTCGAGCGTAGTGCTGTTGCAGAAGCCCAATAAGGAAGTTCGGCTGTGCATTGATTACAGGTTGCTAAACGCTGTAACGGAATTCCAGCCCGAACCTCTCCAAACTGTTTCTGAGTTGTTCACCAAGCTCAGCAAAGCTAAGATCTTCTCCAAGATTGACCTCAGTAAAGGTTATTATCAAATACCAGTCAAGGAGGAAATTAAACCTTTGTTAGCTTTCAGCACTAGTGAAGGACATTACACATTTAACGTGATGCCGTTCGGTTTGCATAACGCACCAGGAGTGTTCACCAGGATGATGAGGAAGCTTCTAGAACCTTTGCAAAGTCCCCATATCCATAATTTCATGGATGACATCTTAATTGCATCGGAAACCTATGAAGAACATATTGCTACGGTTGCTATGCTCCTCAGGAGACTACAGGAAACGGGTCTCACAGCCAGACCTAGCAAATGTCTCATCGGGTTTGAACAGTTAGACTTCCTGGGGCACACTATTTCTCACGGATGCAGTTGGCCTATTAAGAAGAACGTGGAGAAAATAGTGGCAGCAAAAAGACCCCGAACGAAGAAAGACGTACGTTCCTTCATATCGCTATGTGCATACTATCAGAAGTACATCCAGAACTTCAACGGACTGACGGCACCTCTGACTGACCTCACAAAGAAAGGTTGTCCTGATAAGGTCATATGGGATCAAAAGTGCGAACACGCGTATAGCACTTTGAAAGGACAGTTGTCTGCATACCCCATTTTGAGGTTGCCTGACCTCAAGAAACCTTTTGTACTGAGAGTCGACGCGTCAGGTCAGGGCATCGGGTCAACACTGCTTCAAGCCGATGACAGTGACCTGAACATGCTATTTCCAGTTGCCTATGGCAGTCGGAAATTAAATAAAGCGGAACGGAACTACAGCGTAGTTGAAAGGGAATGTCTTGCTCTGATTGACGGTATCAGACGCCATCATGAGTTTCTTTATGGTACATCGTTCACGGTGCAAACAGACCACGCTCCGTTAGCATTTCTTGGTGCCAATAAAGAATTTAACGCTAGGATCATGCGTTGGGCCCTCCTTCTAAGCGTCTATTCTTTCAAAGTGGAATATATTCCGGGAAGACAGAATGTCGGGGCTGATTTTCTGAGTAGAAACTGGTCTACAGAGGAAGAAGAGCAAACTGAAGATACCACTCATCCTAAAATCACCAATCAGGTCACCTCCATTGTCAAAAATGAAACATGAAAAATGGTTTCATGTCTAAAAGTGGGGACGATTGTGACGTACGTCTAGTTTGACTAGTGAATTTTCCCTGATATGATGGATGATTTAAAGGGACCTTTAGCTTTTCATAACATTAGAACCCCTGAACATTTGTTGTAACTTTTCGTTTGCCAGAACGCATTCCACCGGGACTCATGTAGGATACAGCGACGAGATCAAAGAGACAGACCGAGGGATCTTAGGGGAGACTATCGGCGTTATCAAAGACAGTAGTTTTCCCTGATACGAGACGCAGTTGCTTGCCGCTAATTTCGCGTCTCGGTGTCAATCGAGGAACCGAGCGAACGGGGGAAAGCGAAACGGGCAGCAGCGAGCGGATACGAAGACCAGGGGGCGGCTTCTTCTCTTGATTTGGCGGTCAGATCCCCAAAAGTTCGTGAGATCAAATAAGTTGTCAAGTTTATCATGTCCCACTCAACTTACATTTCATTTTAGCTAAATAGACCATGTAGAACTAGACACGTTATCACTCGCTGGCCAGACCTTTACAGAAGCACTAGCTTTATTGAAATCTTGTTATAGATTTTCCCCTGGATTTTATATATATTTGCAGTGATTTCTAATTCTGTGCAAAGCGGTAAAATATATATTGTGTAAAGTGATCAGTGGTCTAGTCATTCTATTTCAAAGGATTTTGTGTTAATTTAAATCTATTTAATTAAACCATCTCAAGAGTTCCAGTTTTAAATATAATGATCTATCTATTATATTATTTCAAAAGATAATAGATGCTTAAATTAACTTTTAAAGTCGCGAAGGAATTTATAATTAATAAATTCAGTTAAGTCCTAGTTTTATAGATGTGGGTTTTTAACCACTAGAATTCGCGCAGTGTTTATTAAATACATAATTAAATACTCGAGTGTATTATAGGCTTAACGGGAAATTCATCGCGCTTTAGAAGGTTATTTGTTTTCGGTATATTACATGTCTTTTTTTTCTTTCATACAGAGTGATCGTAACCTGTGCGATCCCAGCATTAAGAAAGCAATAAAGAAATCAATCTAAGCAAAGCAAAGCATAAACAGTGTGTAGAGTTCCCCTGACGCAGAACTTGTTGAGACTGTGTAAATTTTTAATCTTTGAGGCGATTCTATGTTTGGAATTCCGCTATCTAACTTATAGCAAAGAAAGCACACCCAAAGACAAATTTAACGCACCATCAAACAACTTAAGTCGTAACGGGAAGAAGAACACTGGCCCGAGCTTTGTTAGTTTACTGACACAGAGAGATAATTCATAATTTCCTGAACAGTGATGTGACTAGTTTTCTCACTGGACTTAAACCATACCTCACGGATAAAGTGTACCAGCACGCGTAAGAATTTTATTATCCGCGGCATAGTCAAATAGACCACACCATCCTCACCCCGGTATCAGAGACCGTGCCCTCCCATAGAAACTGTTATTAAGAAAAGAGACACAACTACAGATTCATTTTCCAGCGATTACGGGATCCTTTTATGTGCTGACCGCCTACCCGATAATCTGGGGCTAGAACTTGAACAAACACTCATACATTTAGTTGAGGTGTAACTGCTGTTGTGTTATTCTATGGAGTGCAAGATTTTTTCACAATCGGTAAGTGAGAGCAAGATGAGTGAAGGCCTTTGCTAGCGCGTGTATGAATGACAGGAAATTAATTCTTTGTGTGACCATTTTGTTAACTTGCTTACCTGGTAACATATATCTTTTCTGTATACCCTACATTGTTCCTTTAAGTGGGATAGTTGATAATTTGTTAACTCTGTTTAAAACCACCTCCTTTCCATTTGCTTAGTAAAGGGAAGAACAGCTGGGAAGAACAAGTTTTTTTTTTCTATCACTTATACCTAACTTGGTAACACCTCTTTCAGAGTAATTAACTTTACTGTTAGGTTAACGTACCCGTGTTCCTGATATTATCTATCTCTGGACTGGGTTTGTCTTTGTCTAATGAGCGGGAAGGGCTTAGTCGATACCAATCTTCTTCACCCCCTCCCAAACTTGTTATTTGCATTTGTGTACTTATGATAATTTATGTAATATCTGATATTTTTAGTAATTGATGTTTAAAGTGAATAAAATCACCTAAACTCATTTAGTTCTGTGTGTTGGATATACCCAAAGCCCAACATTTCCCCTATTCGTTTAATATAGTTTGTATCAACGTCGTGTGTGTGTTTGAAAACACCAAATCGGTGAGCGCGCAGATGCGAGTCTGGAAAACTGGCAAATAATTGTTTGACCAGGAGAGTGAAAGAGAAGATTGAGAGACACGATTTGTCGTAAATAAGTCTGTCTTTACTCTCCTCCAGCACGCTGTGAAGTAACTATTAAATCTCTACATTTTCTATCACTGAGCTTTCCATCATCATTTTCCACTCTAAACCGGACCACTATTTCTACGACTCTTTTCTCTCAAAATAAATTTACGACAATATATATATATATATATATATATATATATATATATATATATATATATATATATATATATATATATATATATATATATATATATATATATATATATATTACCTTCACACAAACTTCTAAGATTTTCTCCACGAGAAACTAAGACTCTTCTATTGCAGTGATTCTAGAACTCGCGCTAGCTGTCTCTCTAAAGCTGTGGCAGTACTGAATGAATGAAGTCTAAACTGCTGGGGTTTAAATATGATGAAATGAAATGATTCACTATTATCGAAACCCAGACTCTCTCTGCCACATGTTCGCACCTAGGGGAATTCTACGTTCAGATTTACATCTTTCCGTGCTCATTCTGCGAATCAAACGAATTTCTTCGCACCCATGCCAAAGCCAGGTCTCTATTAAGATCTAGATGAAATAGAATCTACATATATTATCGCCTCACTATCGCCATCTGCAGAAGTGGTCGTACATGAATTATAGCGAGAGTCTTTGATCTCAAATCTTTCACCGTGAATAATTAACTTATAGGCGAACAGATCAGGGAAAAATGATAGACAATTGTGTCCCTTATTTCCCCTGTCGAGAACGAATTAACACAATTCGATCTCTCATCGAAGAACTTAGCTAACCGCAATAAAATGTGTTGCTAAATTAGAAAAATGAGAAAGGTAGGAATATGGGATGAAAAGTATCAATCGAACGTAAGCGAAAGAAAGGTAATACCAATCGAGCGTATGCGAAAAAAAGGTAAAAGAGCGAAAGAAATGTAAAAGACAAGTGTAGAATAGAGAAAAGATATATAAATTTATTAATCATAATATCTCTGCCACACACATGTCATTTAGGAAGGTTACCCCATGTCTTCATATTTAATACATCCATATAATTTTCACTACAAATATCTAATGACGGTCGCCTGCAATGAAATGACCACAGTAGTGATAGTACCGTCTGTAAGACATGTAACCAAAACAGCACACTATAATTAAAAACCTGTCAATTTTGTCGGGTTATTGCTAGTTAGATATGAATAAAGGAGAGATATTAAGGCCAATTAATGATATACTTTTAGAGAACAATACTGCAATCGTTGAATCAAGGCTAAGGCTGCTGGAATTTGTCTTGAGAGGCTGCATGCGGCGTGTTATGTAAGCCATGCCCTAAGAAACGATAAGCAATTCATACCCTTCAAAATTTGCTGAGGGAAACAGAGCACCTTTTGGTTTACCCAGAGTGCAGGGATGTCACTTCGTAACAACAATAACTCAATAACTAGTGTGCACTTGTAAAAAAAGAAAAACCAATAAAAGGGTCAAAAAAATAAATAAAAAGGTAAATAAAAAAGATAATTAGTGTAATAGGTCACAAACAAACATAACTGTCTGATAGTTTGGACATACAAAGAGGTGAACACGTAACTGTTTGAAAATAATTGGCAAAAACATTACAATGAACAACTTAAGAAATAAAATGGCAACAGCGATTCAGGTCATCATTTCATCACCATTTTCCAATTGCTCCCTGGGACCAGTGTAAACAATATATTATAAAAAAAACAGAATGGGGCTTCTGAACCATCAGGCATGTTGTATAAGGCAACTTATATGAGGTTGTGCATTGGGCTGGCAACCTCATCCTATAAAAAACTTTCTGTAGATACAACTGCTGCAAGAGCTCATGAATGCTTTTGTGCAGTCTTACCGGGGACCAGCTGTAGTGGTGGTTCCTTGCTCTGCAGGGAGGGAATATGGAAATGATGATTATATTGGTGGTGATGGTGATGATGGTGGTGATGATGATATTGGTGGTGATGATGATGATATTGGTGGGAATGGTGATGATGATGGTGATGGTGATGATGGTGGTGGTGATGATGATGATATTGGTGGTGATGATGATGATGTTATTGGAGGAGATGTTGATGGTGGTGGTGGTGATGGTGGTGGTGATGATGATGATGAAATGAAACAATATATTAAATTTGCTTATCATAAGACCACGATAACAGCAAGAAATATAAAGTAGCCTACAGTTTGATACTGGAAACATTTGTACCAACCTTTAAGCTTGCCTGGCTAACGCACCACAAGCTCCGCGAATGAATCAAATCAATTCTGACAGCGGATTCTACAGCGCTAAAGAGATTAATACGCCATATAGTTTGACCACCCCCTTCACAATAATCTTTTGACAGCCACATGCGGGATAACTATGGGCGACTTGCCTCGCCCTTACCACATGGCTCTGATACATGAAGAACTATTAAGCAAGATGAAGTCTGCTTGTGGTACCTAGTGAAAATAATGCCAAAGAAGTGAAGGCTAGAGCACCTTTCAGTGATACGTTTTTATTATCACCAAAGGCACTAAAAACAGGAAGTATATGCTGTATATGTTCCATAATCATATTGCAAAGAATACAAGGGGATGACTAGTTCTCTTTAATTCGTAATTCGTCATATCATTCACACACATACAAAATATAATTCTTGTTTACGATATGACGAATTCTTGATTAATGATAACTGGTCATTTACTTTTATTCTTTGTAATTAAAAATATTCTAAAGTACCAGGATCGCTCTACCTGTACAGGGAATATAATTGATAGAAATTTGTTTTCAGACCAAATGGTTCCTAATGATGTTATACTTTCTCTCCCCCCCCCCCCCCTCACCCAAAAAAAAAAAAAAAGGCTGGATAGTCAGATTGGATGCTTAGCCTTCTCGGATGACAGCGAAAAAATAGGAGGTCCCGTGTGCAAGTTGCGGTCGTTAAGAATCACTCAGAAGTTGGAAATCGTAAACAGTAGGCCATACGGCCGATGCCCTGGCAAAATGTGAAAATTAGGAAACTTACCCACCACATAAATATTTATAGAATGTGTGATTCCTGGATGGAATCCAGGAATCACACATAGTTTGGCTATGTCTGCAGAATGGGAGAAGATCGGCTACCACGGCAAACATGGGAAACTAAGAGCCAGAGATCCAGACCTCTAGGACGACCCAAAGTCCGCTGGGAGGACATCACTAGACAATCTTTGAAGGACCGAGGGCTAGAATGGAACCAAGCCAGGAGGAAGACAGCCGATAGAATAGTATGGCGCTCTCTCTTACAAACCTCTACACCTCACGGTAGAAGAGGAACGACTAAGTAAGTGATTCCTGGATGCACACATTAGGATCCTCGCCGGTGCTTCGGTGTTCGTGCGCTGTGCTTAGATTCCCCCTTGTGTGATCTAAGAGAGGTGATCGGAGCACTTATGGGTCCTTAAATCCAAACCAAACTATTCTATGCAATAAAATTACGGAACGTTTAATATCTTTCTTTATTTTTGAATGTGTATTTGGTAACAATTTTAAAAGTGGTTCATAACATGTGTTTTTCTTTCTTCTACTTGTTTCATTGTTTTAGGTTAGAGCTGAATATAAGTTGTTCTCGACGGTTGGCACTTCTACTTTGATAGGTTTAAGCACTTAATGTAAAGCTCGAAAGAAAGTTGATCATTACTAGAGCTGTATTTAAAACAAATGACTCGCTAAGGTAGCTGTTTGATAAAGAAAAAATTTGATTTAATCGGTTTGTCACCATTCACCATCTGGTGCTCGCAACTTCAAATATGAAACAAAAATGTATATTTTCAGTTCATTCTTTTCTTTACGTGAAATCTTACTTTAAAGAAGGTTTTGCCAACTTATTTTACATTTTTTTTAGTAATTATATAAAAATCGGTCAAAGCTTGAAAGACTAAAATGTACCAAGAAAGGGAGCTGTGTGCAAAGCGTCATCTCTGTATTATGAGTAGAAAATACAGATTTGGAGTGTCAAAGATTTGAAACGGAACAAATGTGCAATGTGACTTTGATCTTTACTCAAACCAGGAGTTAAAATAAGAATATACTAACCAGTCAAAATTTACCTTATGACGAAAGGGAACTCTGCATTCCAAATTTACAATTAGTTGTACATGTATGTTACATATACTCATGGAACAAAGTAAGTGTGCAACACTTTATAGGGCACTGTGCGTGATTTCATTGACGAAATGAAATAAAAGTTGGCACACAGTGTGGTTCAATATTGAATAAAAGACCAAGTGATCACTTTGATTTTAGTGAAAGTGTCATGAAAGAAAGATAAAAACTAAAGTCATTGTGGCATCCCCATGAAAAAATGAAATCTTGATTTCAGTACCGTGTATGTCCACCTTGAGCTGTTATCACTGCTTGACAGCGCCTTCTCATCGAGCCAATGACACGTTGGATCTGTTGTTGGGGGATGTTATTCCATTCTTCTTGCAACGCTTGTGCTAACTGGTGGTGGTTTTTAGGAGGATTTTGTCTTCTTCGCAGCCTACGCTCCAGTTCGTCCCACAGGTGCTCGATGGGAGAAAGGTCCGGGGAAACAGGTCTTAAACCTGGAATGTTCCTGGCAGTCCATGTTGCCTGAATAAACCTGTTACGCAAGTGCATAAGGCGTATGTAACGGTCTTGTGCAGGGGTGGTAACTCGTGGTCGGCCACTTCTATGGCGATCAGCAGTGGATCCAGTTTGGTGGAAACGAGCTTGAATGCGTGATATAGTGTTCCTGTGAACATTGAAATGTTGGGATACAGCTAATATAGTCGTTCCAGCAGCTAACATCCCTATAGCTATTGCTCGCTGATGTTGATTCAATCTTGGCATTGTCAAAAAAGATGTTTCTGTTGGACTCTTGGTACTCTCTATTTCAACGATTACGTTTTCACATGCTTGTGATTAGAGCTACACACTTACCTTCCTTTTATCTGTGATTAATTCTCCCCTACGGCATTTTTCACGTGATTTATCTTGCACGGTGATTATCTCCCCATGAATAGTGCGATCCAGTTATAATTGCACGGGTAAGTGAACAACACTCACAAACGCACAGTGCCCTGTTGAGTGCTGCACACTTACTTTTTTCCCATGAGTATATATATATATATATATATATATATATATATATATATATATATATATATATATATATATATATATATTGAGTATCTGCCTAATGGCGAGTGGACACCTGTCAGTGTACAGGGAAAAAATGAATACTCTTGTAAAAATCAGTCTCAGGTTGACTATGATAGGAAACTCTTCACAGAGCGATACAACAGGAGGCAATCTGATCATCAGAAGTAGTCCCCCATCGGACAAGTGTTTCGGCCCAGTATACTCCTTTACACTCAAAGGGGGGCGGGCCCACTTGGGTCATGACTCAAGCGTCTCAGCCTCCTGTTGTTACTTTAATCCACAACTTCGCCAGCCGTGGAGACAATTGTGAAAGTAACAAAGAGAAGACAAATTATTCCGTTCGTTCCGTCGCACACACTGAGACACCATCGCGAAGCCGCCGAGCCTAGCCACTGTGCATTCGCCACTGAAATTCTGACATTGACACCCTATTGCTTGGTTGATTGCAATCGTGTTCGAAGGGTGTTGATGGGTGTTGTCAAAATGAAGACAAACAAAAGGTCAACTCGACCTACGCAGTGGTGTGTAGACATGGAGTGAGGATACAGTACATGCGAATGATGGCAAACGTTCGTAAGAGTTGACAAATAGACCAATCTCACTCACCTATGGCTGGAAGTCATTTACGCCAACTACTGTGCACGTTTCATACAGTTTAATTGGAACGATCACACTTGACAGCACGGGTACAGGGACAGCAGATAGGTTGGCATAAATCATAATAATGTTGATTGTCGTAAATTTATTTTGAGAGAAAAGAGTCGTAGAAATAGTGGTCCGGTTTAGAGTGGAAAATGATGATGGAAAGCTCAGTGATAGAAAATGTAGAGATTTAATAGTTGCTTCACAGCGAGCTGGAGGAGAGTAAAGACAGACTTATTTACGACAAATCGTGTCTCTCAATCTTCTCTTTCACTCTCCTGGTCAAACAATTATTTGCCAGTTTTCCAGACTCGCATCTGCGCGCACACCGATTCGGTGTTTTCAAACACACACACGACGTTGATACAAACTATATTAAACGAATAGGGGAAATGTTGGGCTTTGGGTATATCCAACACACAGAACTAAATGAGTTTATGTGATTTTATTCACTTTAAACATCAATCACTAAAAATATCAGATATTACATAAATTATCATAAGTACACAAATGCAAATAACAAGTTTGGGAGGGGTGAAGAAGATTGGTATCGACTAAGCCCTTCCCGCTCATTAGACAAAGACAAACCCAGTCCAGAGATAGATAATATCAGGAACACGGGTACGTTAACCTAACAGTAAAGTTAATTACTCTGAAAGAGGTGTTACCAAGTTAGGTATAAGTGATAGAAAAAAAAAAACCTGTTCTTCCCAGCTGTTCTTCCCTGCTGTTCTTCCCTTTACTAAGCAAATGGAAAGGAGGTGGTTTTAAACAGAGTTAACAAATTATCAACTATCCCACTTAAAGGAACAATGTAGGGTATACAGAAAAGATATATGTTACCAGGTAAGCAAGTTAACAAAATGGTCACACAAAAGAATTAATTTCCTGTCATTCATACACGCGCTAGCAAAGGCCTTCACTCATCTTGCTCTCACTTACCGATTGTGAAAAAATCTTGCACTCCATAGAATAACACAACAGCAGTCACACCTCAACTAAATGTATGAGTGTTTGTTCAAGTTCTAGCCCCAGATTATCGGGTAGGCGGTCAGCACATAAAAGGATCCCGTAATCGCTGGAAAATGAATCTGTAGTTGTGTCTCTTTTCTTAATAACAGTTTCTATGGGAGGGCACGGTCTCTGATACCGGGGTGAGGAGGATGGTGTGGTCTATTTGACTATGCCGCTGATAATAAAATTCTTACGCGTGCTGGTACACTTTATCCGTGAGGTATGGTTTAAGTCCAGTGAGAAAACTAGTCACATCACTGTTCAGGAAATTATGAATTATCTCTCTGTGTCAGTAAACTAACAAAGCTCGGGCCAGTGTTCTTCTTCCCGTTACGACTTAAGTTGTTTGATGGTGCGTTAAATTTGTCTTTGGGTGTGCTTTCTTTGTTATAAGTTAGATAGCGGAATTCCAAACATAGAATCGCCTCAAAGATTAAAAATTTACACAGTCTCAACAAGTTCTGCGTCAGGGGAACTCTACACACTGTTTATGCTTTGCTTTGCTTAGATTGATTTCTTTATTGCTTTCTTAATGCTGGGATCGCACAGGTTACGATCACTCTGTATGAAAGAAAAAAAAAAGACATGTAATATACCGAAAACAAATAACCTTCTAAAGCGCGATGAATTTCCCGTTAAGCCTATAATACACTCGAGTATTTAATTATGTATTTAATAAACACTGCGCGAATTCTAGTGGTTAAAAACCCACATCTATAAAACTAGGACTTAACTGAATTTATTAATTATAAATTCCTTCGCGACTTTAAAAGTTAATTTAAGCATCTATTATCTTTTGAAATAATATAATAGATAGATCATTATATTTACCACTGGAACTATTGAGATGGTTTAATTTAATAGATTTAAATTAACACAAAATCCATTTAAATAGAATGACTGAGCTAGACCACTGATCACTTTACACAATATATATTACCGCTTTGCACAGAAATAGAAATCACTGCAAATATATATAAAATCCAGGGGAAAATCTATAACAAGATTTCAATAAAGCTAGTGCTTCTGTAAAGATCTGGCCAGCGAGTGATAACGTGTCTAGTTCTTCATGGTCTATTTAGCTAAAATGGAATGTAAGTTGAGTGGGACATGATAAACTTGACAACTTATTTGATCTCACGAACTTTTGGGGATCTGACCGCCAAATCAAGAGAAGAAGCCGCCCCCTGGTCTTCGTATGCGCTCGCAGCTGCCCGTTTCGCTTTCCCCCGTTCGCTCGGTTCCTCGATTGACACCAAGACGCGAAATTAGCGGCAAGCAACTGCGTCTCGTATCAGGGAAAACTACTGTCTTTGATAGCGCCGATAGTCTCCCCTAAGATCCCTCGGTCTGTCTCTTTGATCTCGTCGCTGTATCCTACATGAGTCCCGGTGGAATGCGTTCTGGCAAACGAAAAGTTACAACAAATGTTCAGGGGTTCTAATGTTATGAAAAGATAAAGGTCCCTTTAAATCATCCATCATATCAGGGAAAATTCACTAGTCAAACTAGACGTACGTCACAATCGTCCCCACTTTTAGACATGAAACCATTTTTCATGTTTCATTTTTTTGACAATGGAGGTGACCTGATTGGTGATTTTAGGATGAGTGGTATCTTCAGTTTGCTCTTCTTCCTCTGTAGACCAGTTTCTACTCAGGAAATCAGCCCCGACATTCTGTCTTCCCGGAATATATTCCACTTTGAAAGAATAGACGCTTAGAAGGAGGGCCCAACGCATGATCCTAGCTTTAAATTCTTTATTGGCACCAAGAAATGCTAACGGAGCGTGGTCTGTTTGCACCGTGAACGATGTACCATAAAGAAACTCATGATGGCGTCTGATACCGTCAATCAGAGCAAGACATTCCCTTTCAACTACGCTGTAGTTCCGTTCCGCTTTATTTAATTTCCGACTGCCATAGGCAACTGGAAATAGCATGTTCAGGTCACTGTCATCGGCTTGAAGCAGTGTTGACCCGATGCCCTGACCTGACGCGTCGACTCTCAGTACAAAAGGTTTCTTGAGGTCAGGCAACCTCAAAATGGGGTATGCAGACAACTGTCCTTTCAAAGTGCTATACGCGTGTTCGCACTTTTGATCCCATATGACCTTATCAGGACAACCTTTCTTTGTGAGGTCAGTCAGAGGTGCCGTCAGTCCGTTGAAGTTCTGGATGTACTTCTGATAGTATGCACATAGCGATATGAAGGAACGTACGTCTTTCTTCGTTCGGGGTCTTTTTGCTGCCACTATTTTCTCCACGTTCTTCTTAATAGGCCAACTGCATCCGTGAGAAATAGTGTGCCCCAGGAAGTCTAACTGTTCAAACCCGATGAGACATTTGCTAGGTCTGGCTGTGAGACCCGTTTCCTGTAGTCTCCTGAGGAGCATAGCAACCGTAGCAATATGTTCTTCATAGGTTTCCGATGCAATTAAGATGTCATCCATGAAATTATGGATATGGGGACTTTGCAAAGGTTCTAGAAGCTTCCTCATCATCCTGGTGAATACTCCTGGTGCGTTATGCAAACCGAACGGCATCACGTTAAATGTGTAATGCCCTTCACTAGTGCTGAAAGCTAACAAAGGTTTAATTTCCTCCTTGACTGGTATTTGATAATAACCTTTACTGAGGTCAATCTTGGAGAAGATCTTAGCTTTGCTGAGCTTGGTGAACAACTCAGAAACAGTTTGGAGAGGTTCGGGCTGGAATTCCGTTACAGCGTTTAGCAACCTGTAATCAATGCACAGCCGAACTTCCTTATTGGGCTTCTGCAACAGCACTACGCTCGAGCTGTAAGGAGATGTAGACTCACTGATAATTCCTGCCTGACGCAGCTTGTCTATTTCTCCGCGAAGTGCATCAGCTTTAGCGTACGGGATGGGGTAAACTCTGGTTTGAACAGGGGTCTCGTTTGTTAATTTCATATCAAATTCAATGAGATTTGTTCGACCAGGTACATCCGTTAAGACTGCACTGTACTGTTTTAGTAGAGCCCTGGTTTCTGTTTGTTGTTCTGGTGAGAGATTGTCGCCGAACTTGACATCTTTAAAGGATTCTGTGGGTTGCAATGGATACTCCATGCAACCATCATCATCTTCCTCGTCTTCCGTTGCTATGGCGACAGACAGGAGATGCTCGGAGGATGGCACCGGTCTTTCCAAATATTTCTTTAGCAGATTTATGTGGAAGACCTTCTCCTTTCCTTTGATGGAGATCTTGTAGTTGGTACGTGAGATCTTTTTAAGGACGGTAAACGGTCCTTGCCATCCGATGCGAAGTTTATTGCTTCTGGTTGGAAGTAGCAATAGGACTTTCTCCCCTGGTTGTAGTTCTCTCTCTTTTGCAGCTTTGTTGTATCTTTTAGTAATTTTAGCGCGGGCTTTCTTAAGGTTGGTAGTAGCTAGATCCCATCCTAGCTTTCATTCATAACCCTCCACTCCCAAAGGAGCATAGGCCTTCAACAAACACATGCCAAGTCCTCCTGTCACGTGCCATCATCTCAAGCTCTTTCCATGTTCTCCTCATCACCTTCACCTCCGTTTCCAACTCTCCCCTCCATGCACCTCCCGGTCTTCCTCTGCCTCTCCTGCCCCGGGGGCTCCAGAACAAGGACTGCCTTGTAATGCCATCAACAGGTCTCCTCAGTGTGTGTCCCATCCATCGCCATCGTCCTCTTCTCATCTCCCGCCCCACCGGCACCTGTCCAGTTCCCGTCATCAGCTCCACATTGGTAAACCCGTCACACCATCCCAATCCCTCTACTCTACGCAAGCACCCATTTATGAAAGTCTGTAGCTTTTTGGTTGTTGTCTTTGCCGCTCTCCATGTCTCCGAGCCACACAACAGGACCGACCTCACACTTGAGTTGAAGACTCTTATTTTCGTGTTGGATCCCATTTCTCCCGATCTCCATACACTTCCCAATGCAATGAAAGCTCCTCTTGCTTTTTGTATTCTTATTTTGACATCGCTGTCCGTCCCTCCAACTTTGTCTATACCACTGCCAAGACATGTGTATGACTCCACATCTTGCATTGGCGTCTCCTCAAGTCCAACCCTGTTCTCACCACCTGCATTCATTCGCACTATTCCTGTCCTCTCCCTGTGCATCCTCAGACCCAATTGCTGTGACCTCTCATCGAGTGTTTTCAATTTGTCCTGCATCTGATTACGGTCATGGGACAGGAGAGCCAAATCATCAGCAAAATCCAGATCATCCAACTGCTTAGTCAGAGTCCACTGGATTCCATTTCTGTTGTGTGTTGTCGATGATCTCACAACCCAATCTATTGCCAGCAAGAAAAGAAATGGAGACAAGAGGCATCCCTGTCGCACTCCTGTTCTTATCCCAAATGGTTCTGTAAGCTGTCCTTCATGAAGAACTCTGCACGTCATGTCTTCATAGGTTTTCTTTATTAAATTAATGATTTTCAGGGGAACTCCATAATGCCTCATCAACCTCCAAAGTGACTCTCTGTCCACACTGTCAAATGCCTTTTCGCAGTCCACAAATCCGATGTACAGTGGTGAACTCCATTCCAGACCCTGCTCAACCACTATTCCCAAAGTGGCCATCTGGTCTGCACATGATCTGCCCCGTCGAAAACCCGCCCGTTCATCTCCCAATCTCTTGTCCATGGACTCCCTTAATCTCTCAAGGACAATCCTGTTCAATACCTCTCCTGGCACCGACAGCAACACCATTCCTCTATAATTTGTGCACCCCTGTAGATCTCCCCTCCTAGGCAACCCAACCAGACATCCCTCCCTCCACTCCGCCGGCATCTCCTCCCCCTCTCAGACTTCACCAAGCAATTTATACAACATCTCCGCAGCCGTGTCGACATCTGCTCCAATGGCCTCCGCTGGAATGCCATCAGGCCCAGACGCTCCTCCATCCCTCAGAAGCCCCATGGCCTTCTCCATTTCTTCCTTCGCCGGTCTTTCACCGTTAATTTGCAGCTCCTCTTCCGCCGGCCGGACGTCCGGCGGGTTCCGCGGAGCTGGTCCACCGAGAAGGTCCCCAAAATACTCTGTCCACCTCCTCATCCGCTCTTGCACACTGCTGAGCAGCCTCCCATTCCTATCTTCCTTAAGCCAGACCGAAGTAAGGCTTCTAGTGGCCCCTTAATAGGTCTGCCAAATAAAAGTGTAGCTGGCGCAAAACCAGTAGACGCTTGGGGTACCTCTCGGTAGGCGAATAAGGCAGCCGATATATATTGGTCCCAGTCTTCCGGTTTCTCCTGACCCAGCTTACGTAACATCATGGTGAGGGTACCGTTAAAACGTTCCACGAGCCCATTTCCGGCCGGATGGTAGGGACTTGTGTGGATATGTTTGGCCCTCAAGATCTTAAAGATCTCCTCCATTAACAGGCTACGGAATTGGGATCCATTGTCCGTCAAAACTTGTTGAGGGAATCCCAACCGTGTAAAAATTTGCACAAGGGCTTCTGCGACATGCTTGGAATTAGTGCATGGTAGCGGTACGGCTTCGGCCCACATAGTGCAAGTGTCAACTAAGGTCAGGATGAACCTGTTCCTTCTTTGGTCTTTTCCAGAGGACCAATAATGTCGACAGCAACCCGTTCAAATGGAGTCCCTACTATTGGCATTTGCCCCATAGGTACTGGGGGTGTCAAGTGCTTGGGTGCTACCCGTTGGCACTGGGCGCAGGATTTCACGTACCTGACAATGTCAGAGTTCATTCCTGGCCACCAATAGTGGTTTTTTATTCGCTGAATAGTGGCGTTTTGTCCCATGTGTCCGCTAAAGGGAAGAGAGTGCCCCATTTCTAAGATCTGGTTTCTGTACTGCGTCGGTACTAGGAGCTGGTTATTCCCCGTGTCCGGGTTGCCCGTTCTACGATACAATACACCATCCTTAGAAAAGATGTCTCCGTTGTGTCTGGGGTCCTTAGCCATGGGCAGTTTTTCAAAGCAGGGCGCCAGAGTAGGGTCCTTTTGTTGCGCCTCCTTCAGTTCATTCGGCAACAAGTTTGGCGCAGGCTCCCTCTCCTTCTTGGCTTGCCCTCTTGTGGTTACCGCTGCCACAATCGGCTCCTTAGGTCTCCCAATGAACACATATCTACATCCCAGGATAACTGGGTAGATCGGATCATCCATTATGGCCGCTTTAATAACTCCTCTGACAAAGTCAGAGTGTATTTCTACCAGTGCGATAGGAAGCGTCCTGGGTGCATCACTCCTGAAAACTCCACTAAGTTTGACGGTTTCCTCTGTCTCCTGACCGGGTTTGACTAGGTGCCTAGCGACAATACAATCAAAACTTAATCCAGTGTCAAAAAGACAAGTAGTGGAGGTACCGTTCAAAATTACAGTTCCTCGAGTTGAGGGTCGGTCCCCCTCAGGTTCAGAATCACTGACATTGACTCTACCTTTCGAGGCTGTATGCAAACATCCAATGCGGTTTGCACCGGTTTGTTTGCCCTGATCAGACGTTCCTGGTGTAGGGGTTGTGGTGAAGTGGGATGTTATAAATACTTATAGGGAACTTAGTGTACTGACTGAGATCAGCTGTGAAGGTATCTATATCTATTAAGAGTAGTGTATTATAGATAACCTTACTTGCTACCACATATCTATATATCTCAGTCAGAATTATTCTGGAATAGTGTGATGCTACGTTATGTGTCTAGGGTATGTGTATGATGAAGTGTAAGTCACAACAACAGACAGATAAACAATTTAATTTAATCCACTACTCTTGACAACACTGTGACACTCACATACATATAACACTCTACAAAGATATCTTAAAAGAGTCACTGATAAACTTTCAAATAACAATATGTATTCATTACTGGCATGAATGAATATGTGTCCTGATTCAACTACAAGGGAACCAGGAATCACAATCAATTTAAATTACAAGTTATGTACAGAATGTATTTAATATGAATATTGTAGTGACATATATTATTACAAATGTTCTATGTGTGTCAGTTGTGTAGTAGTAAAATGAGGTAATACTGGTTTTGTTTTGTTCAAGCTCTGTTGGTATTTGTCATCATGACTTCAATAGTTTGTCTTTAGGGACTAGTATTGGAGATGTTCACAGTTCCTGATTTTAAGACAAGTAAATTCCCCTCTTAATGTTAATTTTACAAAGTCAGTTCAAGATGAGGGGACATAATGTTGAGCTCAGCTGGCCAAGTTAGCTTATCTGGCGTGATGGCGGCAGGAAAGGACTCCTCTGCTCGAATTCTCCTCTGGGCTCTGGAGACACCTCACTGATAGCTAAAAGGACCAAGGAGTATGCTGTCCGACACTGGATTCAGCAAAGCTCTGACCAGGTGCTGCTCAGTACCATCAAGACCACTGTCCCACAATTCATACGAATAAACACAGATACGTTGATTAGCAATGAATTCTGGCACAAACTGGCACAAATTCCCATCTGCTTATCTTCCAGGCTTTTATTTAGCCAAATATATGCTGGCTTCAACGCACTGATGCTTTATCAAGCTATTTTAAACAAGTGGTTTCGAACTAACGCTCCCAAGTGTGTATATCAGCGAGTCTGACCAATGAGCCCCGTTTCGACAAGTGTTTGAAAAAATGTTACCTTTCCCCGTTTCCCCTAACAACCAAGATAGTATTTATAGCCCGACCAATCGTGGTTAGGCTTTCATTTGTTGCGCTCCAATCAATTTGGAGTTTACATGGTAGGCTATTTCTGTAACGTAAATTTTTTTCAAACACGTTAAAAAAAAATCTTATGAGCAGAAATGATTTTATGCTGTCAGGCACCCCCAATATTTTATTTTGGGTATAATTTATTAATTCCTGGACTATTTGCGTAACGTTTTACATATTATTTGTCAGCAAGCCCTAAGGAACCCAAAAATACAAATTTAAAGGAGCTACGTGGCTGCGTTCAAAATATGCAATTTCTTCTACCTCCTGTTTCGAAGATGTGCTGTCTGGGTACTGTTATGTTTTCAACCGTAAACCCATCTAATGTTATCTTTTCTAATAAGAGTTTTTTATGATTTATAAACCTAACTCTGGGAAAGGGTAGTGTATTTTATCACTGTCCGTCTGAAAAAAAATTAGTGCATGTAGACTTACACGCGTGATGGCAGCATTTGTGTATCGCGCGACGCGTGTTGCATGCGTTCCTGATTTTCAGCCCTCCCCTCTCTCTTTATCCTTTTGTCCATCTGTTCGTTCGTTTTGGTAACGCAGTATAATTAATGTTAGGATTAATTTAGGTCATTACGCAGTACGTCTCAATGTTTTTCTTAGAAATGCAGCACACGTTTCATTGAAGAAGGCGGGTAATAATACAGTAAGCTTTTATATCAACGTGAAAGCGTTACAATTTGCAGACGAAGCAGAAAACAAGGGGGATTTCGAGTACATTCTTTGTGACAGCACTGTTATTTTACCATTGCTCTTCTCTTTATTAATTTTATTTGTTAGGCTTCATATTTACCTAATAATTTATATATGTGGATTAGAATATTTCATGACACCTCCCCTCTTAAAACAGACATTATATGTCAGTCCTTTATTCTATATACACATAGAGAAATTTATTATTATTTCTGGGGTTTACGGTGATTCTCATCACACGGATGGCGGCTTAAAAAATCCGCTCCCAAATTGGTTTTTCCAGATATATACTCAATGCTAAAATTATATGGAGCCAGAAGCAAAGACCATCGGAGTAACCTAGAGTTCTCATGCTTAGCCTGTGCTAGAAACGATAAAGGTTTGTGATCTGTTTGCAACTTAAATGCCTTCCCATATAGATAAATATTGAATTTCTTTATTGCCCATATTACTGCAAGACATTCTTTTTCGCTAGTTGAGTAGTTGATTTCAGCTTTATTCAACTTTCTGCTAGCATATGCCACTGGGCTTAATTCCCCATCCAATGCATCTGATTTCTGTAGTAGAGTTGCACCTAACCCAATATTACTTGCATCCGTCCTTACTATGAATTCTTGACTTAAGTCAGGTAATTTCAAAATGGGTTTACTTGTGAGCTTTTCCTTCAATTCTTGGTAAGTCATTTCACATTGTGGTGTCCATGTAATGCGATCTGGATGTCCTTTACGTGTCAATTCAGTTAACGGTGCACATATGGAATTAAAGTTTTTGATATACTTCTGGTAGAAACCACATAATGAGACAAAGGATCTCACGTCCTTCTTGGTTTGTGGTCTCGGGGCTTTCTGTAGTTTCTCTAAATTCTTTGGGTCAGGGGTCATGTTTCCCTGATAAACTGTGTGTCCCAAAAATTCCAATTCTTTACATCCAACGCAACATTTGGTTGGTCGGGCTGTTAAATTTGCCTCCCTAAGTCGATCAAACAGCATGTTCAGAGAGTCAATGTGTTCCTCAAATGTTTCTGTTGCTATAAGGATATCATCCATAAAATTTGTTATACAGGGATTATTCAGAGGATCCAATAATTTTCTCATCATTCTAGAGAAGACACTAGGCGCATTCTTCAATCCAAATGGCAATCTATTAAACTCATAGTGTCCTTCTGAGGTACTAAAAGCTAGGTATGGTCTAACCTCAGGCTTTACTGGAATCTGATAGTATCCTTTACTCAGATCCACTTTTGAGAAATATTTAGCTTTATTTAGTCTGGCAAACAGCTGATTTGTATCCGGCAATGGATCCACCTGTCCTTCTGTAATAGCATTCAGTCTCCTGTAATCTATACAGAGTCTATGTTCTCCAGAGGGCTTCCTTAAGAGTACAACACCGGAACTATACGAAGACTCACTGTGCGAAATAATTCCTTCCTTCAACAGATAGTCTATCTCTTCCTTCAAAGCTTTCTCCTTAGCAAACGGAATCGAATATGGTTTCATACAGACAGGTGTGGAGTCTATGAGTTTCATATCATATTCCAATAGGTTTGTATGCCCTGGTCGGTCTGTTAACACCTCTGCATGATTATTTAGAACCTGTTGCACTCTCTCTTTCTGAGTTTTCGTTAAATGTGTACTGATTTTCACCTGTGCTGCTGTCTCACAGGGGTGTAATGGATATTCAAATGATGAAAGTGGTTCCTTTTTCATCTCCATGGCGATGGACAAGGTCAACAAGTGTGTCTCTTCCTGATGTTCTCTTTCCAAATATTTCTTCAGGAGATTCACATGATAGATTTTTTCTTTCCCCTTCTTATCTATCTTATAATTTGTTCTAGACACCTTCTCTAGAACTGTATATGGACCCTGCCATCCAATTTGTAACTTATTCTGACTCCCAGGCAAAAGAAGCAGTACTTTCTCTCCCACAGCCAAATTTCTGTCTTTCGCCTTCCTGTTATAATAGGCAGCATGTTTCTTCCTGGCTTGTTTCAAATTTTCATTGGCAAGTTTCCAGCCAGTTTTTAACCGAGTGGTCAGCTCATTCACATATTGGTATGAAGATGTAATGTTTTCCTCTGCCTTTTCATCAGTCCACGTTCTTAACAAAGCTACATATGGACCTTTAATTTTGTGGACCTATTTGTCCATGCACCGGTATGGTCTCTTCCACTCGAAGCTTTATAGTGATGATTTTTCCTCCCAGAATTATCATTCACAAAACGACCGCTACCAATTTTTCTTTTGGGGCTTTCTCCCCTCTTAAAATTCTTGATGAGAGATTTCCTCTCTACATCTTCTTCCTCCAGTTTGTTTAAGTCCGATTGAGGGATTTTCGGCTTATCCTGGGGTAAGACATCTTTTTGCACTCTCCGCATAGTGGCCATTGTAAAACAGTTAAGTGAAGCTTGTCCGTGAAAAGGGGCTTCCCATTCCATTTGGTCCACTTTATCAAATCTATATTTCTTTTTATTATCAGGCCTAATTTTGCCCCGTGGCGTGTCCAGGTCCTGATCCATGTTCCCACTTGTGGGTGTTCCCTCATGTGCTATGCTACACCTTTCTACAAAATTCTCAATGTCCCATCTTGCTTTGGGCCAATAATAATTGTGAGCCACCTTTTGAATGATGGTACCTATCTTCTCATGGTCCCCATCTGGTTTCACATGTAGGCTCCTTATTAAGTCTGTCCTATATCTTTTTGGAAGAACCAGCTGTCCGTGACCATGGGATCTAGCTCCAGTCTTCCTATACATCAACTTGTTTTTCATGTAAAAATCTCCCTTGCCTGGAGTTGTATGACAAGTTGACAATTTTCTGAAACAAGGCTTGAGTGTTTTATCCCCAGCCTGTGCCTTCCTCATCTCTTCTGGAGTGGTATCTAACATAATATCCTCCTCCTGTCTTGAGGTCGACCTGACCTGAAGGGTTGCCATATACACAGGTTTCCTTCTGCAACGGTCAGTGTCATGATTGTCCATCTGACAATTCTTACACCACCTTTTTCCTTGGTTGAAAGATTTTCTTTCATTATATTTCCTTTCATCGAATTGTGGGAATTTATTTTTATTTTCATACCGTGGCCTATCAAATTGGTGCTTACCTTTATTTTGATCCTTAGGATCAAATTTATTAAAGTTCTGTGGTGCCCTAAAGTTGTCCACCTGTTTCTTTTTATTACCTGTTACCTCTGCTTGAGCTGCTTGATACCTTTCAGCAACATTTAGCAACTCACCCAGCCTCTCTGCACCTTGTTCCATGAGAAACTTTCTCAGGTCTGGAGCCACGGACTCTCTTAGTTGCTCTATAAGGACCATTTCCTTAAGATCTTGGGTTTTCCCCAGAGAAGTCCATTTCTCCAAGTATGTCTCTATTCGTGCAGAGAACTGGTGATAGGTTTCACCTGACAGTAGTTTAGCATTCCTAAATTTTTTCCTGTAAAACTCTGCATTCTTTTCATACCTTAACAAAAGAGCCTGCTTTAGCATGTCATAATTTTCCTGATCACCTCTGCTCATTTTTGCAAAAACTTCATAAGCTGCCCCACGAAGTCCCTGAGATAACTTTAAGCTCCACCTTTCTCTCTCTAACCCATACGTGGTAGCTAATAGTTCATACCTATTTAGGTAGCTCTCAATATCATCGTCTTTCTCAACAAAATGATCTAAATGAAAATTCATAGCTGAGGTTGAGGCTCCTTGAGTAACCGTAGCATCAGAGGCAAAGGGACTGGCACCATTTTCAGGAGCATGGCCTTGAAACTCAAACTCCCTTAGTCGTAACTCATGTTCCCTTTGTAATCTTTTATCTTCTGCTTCCCTTTCTGCAGCTAATCTCCTCTCTTCCCTTTCTGCAGCTAATTTCTTCTCTTCCCTTTCTGCAGCTAATTTCTTCTCTTCTCTTTCTGCAGCCTGTCTTCTTTCCTCGGCTTCCAATTTCTTAGCCTCTTTGTCAGCCTCAATCTGCAACCTCTTAGTCTCAGCCTCAGCTTCAAATTGTAACTTCTTAATTTCCCTTTCAGCCTCTAACCTTCTTTCGGCTTCTTTTTCTAATCTTCTTTCTTCGCGTTCAATAAATTTGTCACATTCCGTTGTGACATAGGCAACCATAACTTGCCCATCTAATCCTAACTCTTTTGCAGTCTGAACCGCAGCAGATCGAAATTTGGCCAGGTCCGCCATTGTCTATCAGGTAAATTTTTATAATGTCTACCCAACAATTCAATTTCTAACTATATATCTAATGGACAACACAGGCACCGTGAGCTCAACCTTATTTAATTCCACCCAAGGATACCTTTTAATTCTTATATTCCCTGAAGTGAATTACCCCCAATATTTTTAATAGGGAAAGATTCAAAATCCCAAGAGCGAGACCCCAATATATGTGGTGAAGTGGGATGTTATAAATATTTATAGGGGACTTAGTGTACTGACTGAGATCAGCTGTGAAGGTATCTATATCTATTAAGAGTAGTGTATTATAGATAACCGTACTTGCTACCACATATCTATATATCTCAGTCAGAATTATTCTGGAATAGTGTGATGCTACGTTATGTGTCTAGGGTATGTGTATGATGAAGTGTAAGTCACAACAACAGACAGATAAACAATTTAATTTAATCCACTACTCTTGACAACACTGTGACACTCACATACATATAACACTCTACAAAGATATCTTAAAAGAGTCACTGATAAACTTTCAAATAACAATATGTATTCATTACTGGCATGAATGAATATGTGTCCTGATTCAACTACAAGGGAACCAGGAATCACAATCAATTTAAATTACAAGTTATGTACAGAATGTATTTAATATGAATATTGTAGTGACATATATTATTACAAATGTTCTATGTGTGTCAGTTGTGTAGTAGTAAAATGAGGTAATACTGGTTTTGTTTTGTTCAAGCTCTGTTGGTATTTGTCATCATGACTTCAATAGTTTGTCTTTAGGGACTAGTATTGGAGATGTTCACAGTTCCTGATTTTAAGACAAGTAAATTCCCCTCTTAATGTTAATTTTACAAAGTCAGTTCAAGATGAGGGGACATAATGTTGAGCTCAGCTGGCCAAGTTAGCTTATCTGGCGTGATGGCGGCAGGAAAGGACTCCTCTGCTCGAATTCTCCTCTGGGCTCTGGAGACACCTCACTGATAGCTAAAAGGACCAAGGAGTATGCTGTCCGACACTGGATTCAGCAAAGCTCTGACCAGGTGCTGCTCAGTACCATCAAGACCACTGTCCCACAATTCATACGAATAAACACAGATACGTTGATTAGCAATGAATTCTGGCACAAACTGGCACAAATTCCCATCTGCTTATCTTCCAGGCTTTTATTTAGCCAAATATATGCTGGCTTCAACGCACTGATGCTTTATCAAGCTATTTTAAACAAGTGGTTTCGAACTAACGCTCCCAAGTGTGTATATCAGCGAGTCTGACCAATGAGCCCCGTTTCGACAAGTGTTTGAAAAAAATGTTACCTTTCCCCGTTTCCCCTAACAACCAAGATAGTATTTATAGCCCGACCAATCGTGGTTAGGCTTTCATTTGTTGCGCTCCAATCAATTTGGAGTTTACATGGTAGGCTATTTCTGTAACGTAAATTTTTTTCAAACACGTTAAAAAAAAATCTTATGAGCAGAAATGATTTTATGCTGTCAGGCACCCCCAATATTTTATTTTGGGTATAATTTATTAATTCCTGGACTATTTGCGTAACGTTTTACATATTATTTGTCAGCAAGCCCTAAGGAACCCAAAAATACAAATTTAAAGGAGCTACGTGGCTGCATTCAAAATATGCAATTTCTTCTACCTCCTGTTTCGAAGATGTGCTGTCTGGGTACTGTTATGTTTTCAACCGTAAACCCATCTAATGTTATCTTTTCTAATAAGAGTTTTTTATGATTTATAAACCTAACTCTGGGAAAGGGTAGTGTATTTTATCACTGTCCGTCTGAAAAAAAATTAGTGCATGTAGACTTACACGCGTGATGGCAGCATTTGTGTATCGCGCGACGCGTGTTGCATGCGTTCCTGATTTTCAGCCCTCCCCTCTCTCTTTATCCTTTTGTCCATCTGTTCGTTCGTTTTGGTAACGCAGTATAATTAATGTTAGGATTAATTTAGGTCATTACGCAGTACGTCTCAATGTTTTTCTTAGAAATGCAGCACACGTTTCATTGAAGAAGGCGGGTAATAATACAGTAAGCTTTTATATCAACGTGAAAGCGTTACAATTTGCAGACGAAGCAGAAAACAAGGGGGATTTAGAGTACATTCTTTGTGACAGCACTGTTATTTTACCATTGCTCTTCTCTTTATTAATTTTATTTGTTAGGCTTCATATTTACCTAATAATTTATATATGTGGATTAGAATATTTCATGACAGGGGTCTTCCCTTTTCCTTGACCTTGGTGGCCGCGCTGCCACGTAGGCTTGTTGGGTTGATCAGAATTTTTGTTGGGGGGGTATCGGGTTTTGTAGAATTTCGATTTTTCCTGGGGAGGTTTCTGGGTATTGATATCTCGTTGGTTATAATGTTGAAAGGAAGTGGAAGAATAGGATGCCTGTTCTAGATTCTGTTTTCGAGATGGCTCATCGGTGGGTTTACGTTTAGTGCTGGGAAGTTCGGCCATTGCATTGCTATAGCGTTCGGCTTTATTGAGTATGTCTTCAAGCCTGACTGCCCCCTGTTCAGCCAAAAATCTACGCGTTTCATTCGACAAAGTGGATTTTATCTGCTCCACAAGAACAAGTTCGAGGAGTCCCTCATATGAAAGAGGTAGGTCAGATAATTCAATGCACTTTGTCAGATAACCCGTGAGACGTGAAGAGAACTGTGGAAATGTTTCCGTGCTCTCTTTTCGGCTGTTTCTGAACAACTGCAGAAACTTTCGGGCAGTCATCTCAAACTGCTGTAGTAAGGCCTTTTTCAACATGTCGTAATCATGTTGATTCGGTCCCAGCTTTGTGTACACGTCATAAGCATTGCCTTTCAGTGACGTTGAAAGTTTGAGCGCCCAGCGGGTACTCTCTAACCCATAAAGATTCGCGAGTCTCTCGAATTTTTCTAGGTAGCTGTCAATTTTTTCGTTAGGGCTAGGAAAAGATTCTAAAGAAAACGACATAGCAGTTAATTGGGCAGATTGAGTACTGGAGAGGTCCATTGATTGAGACTGGGGCGAAGACGGCTCTCCGTTAGTCGAAGTAGAGGCGCCCCGACTCTCTAGAGCCTTAAGCGCCAGTTGATGCTGTCTTTCCTTGTCTCTCTCTCTCTCTCTCTCTCTGCGAGTTTCCATCTCTGCTTCAATTTTCTTCTGTTCCAAAAGACGTTCTTCCGCTTCTTTCTTATCTGCCCTCTCCTGGGCTTCTCTCCTCTCTGTTCTTTCTTTCTCTTCCTTCCTCTCAGCTTCTGCTCTCTGTTGCTCCGCCTTCCTCTCAGCTTCGGCTCCCTGTTGCTCCGCGTCATATATTTCCAATTCCTGGTTAATAAACGCGTTTGCAGCTTCTGCATCTAATCCTGCCTCTTTCGCTTCCAACCTCAAGATGGACCTCATCTTTATCCTCTCTGCCATTGTTAAAGAATAAGATGAAGTATGCTTAGAGAACTAGTAAGAAGAAACGCGAAAGGGAGGAACTCTGAACCGCTACGAGAAAAAAACAAAAAAAAAACACAAGTATAAATTTACCTGTGTTACCTCCTACCTGTACTGTGCAAACTTATCGCTGCTATTATCTGGCAATTAAGGCTCTAAACGCAAGCGAGTATGCCACTAAATGGTAAGTTACACTGGAAAAGAATCTACTTTTACTAACAGTAGAGAAAAATTTATATTAAAACAATTTAAAAAGAAAAAAAAATTTCCCCTAAATTTTAAATCTCTGACAACAAACTCCGTCCCTAAAGTCAATTATTGAGATGAGACGTTGTTAACTTAATTTTTAAAAATCAGAACAATCCGTCTTTAGCTAAGCTCAACTCTTCTTAACTTCAAAAACCTTAGTGACTGTAAAACAATCACGCAATCCCAGCAACTCTTATAAAGAAAGCAATTGAATTATCACCGCCAGAGGATAATAAAATAGCCAATATATTTGTTTATCTGTACTTTCTACTGCTGTGGAGAGAAAACAACCTGTAAATATGCTGTGTGGACAACCCAAATACTTAAAGAACGTTTGTCTAGGGGTGTAATTATTTATTTATTTCCCTAATTCACAAAGACAAATCATTCACACTCTACCTAGTTAGACCCAAACTAAATCAGACTCAAAATATCTTTAACCCGGCTATGCGATTGCCTCAAATGTAGCTCAAGATCCCAGAACCAGCCCACAAATATGTGTGCATCAAATGTATCTCAAAATAATCCCGGCGAGCCAGCCAAATATTGTCGTAAATTTATTTTGAGAGAAAAGAGTCGTAGAAATAGTGGTCCGGTTTAGAGTGGAAAATGATGATGGAAAGCTCAGTGATAGAAAATGTAGAGATTTAATAGTTACTTCACAGCGTGCTGGAGGAGAGTAAAGACAGACTTATTTACGACAAATCGTGTCTCTCAATCTTCTCTTTCACTCTCCTGGTCAAACAATTATTTGCCAGTTTTCCAGACTCGCATCTGCGCGCACACCGATTCGGTGTTTTCAAACACACACACGACGTTGATACAAACTATATTAAACGAATAGGGGAAATGTTGGGCTTTGGGTATATCCAACACACAGAACTAAATGAGTTTATGTGATTTTATTCACTTTAAACATCAATCACTAAAAATATCAGATATTACATAAATTATCATAAGTACACAAATGCAAATAACAAGTTTGGGAGGGGTGAAGAAGATTGGTATCGACTAAGCCCTTCCCGCTCATTAGACAAAGACAAACCCAGTCCAGAGATAGATAATATCAGGAACACGGGTACGTTAACCTAACAGTAAAGTTAATTACTCTGAAAGAGGTGTTACCAAGTTAGGTATAAGTGATAGAAAAAAAAAACCTGTTCTACCCAGCTGTTCTTCCCTTTTCTTCCCTTTACTAAGCAAATGGAAAGGAGGTGGTTTTAAACAGAGTTAACAAATTATCAACTATCCCACTTAAAGGAACAATGTAGGGTATACAGAAAAGATATATGTTACCAGGTAAGCAAGTTAACAAAATGGTCACACAAAAGAATTAATTTCCTGTCATTCATACACGCGCTAGCAAAGGCCTTCACTCATCTTGCTCTCACTTACCGATTGTGAAAAAATCTTGCACTCCATAGAATAACACAACAGCAGTTACACCTCAACTAAATGTATGAGTGTTTGTTCAAGTTCTAGCCCCAGATTATCGGGTAGGCGGTCAGCACATAAAAGGATCCCGTAATCGCTGGAAAATGAATCTGTAGTTGTGTCTCTTTTCTTAATAACAGTTTCTATGGGAGGGCACGGTCTCTGATACCGGGGTGAGGATGGTGTGGTCTATTTGACTATGCCGCTGATAATAAAATTCTTACGCGTGCTGGTACACTTTATCCGTGAGGTATGGTTTAAGTCCAGTGAGAAAACTAGTCACATCACTGTTCAGGAAATTATGAATTATCTCTCTGTGTCAGTAAACTAACAAAGCTCGGGCCAGTGTTCTTCTTCCCGTTACGACTTAAGTTGTTTGATGGTGCGTTAAATTTGTCTTTGGGTGTGCTTTCTTTGTTATAAGTTAGATAGCGGAATTCCAAACATAGAATCGCCTCAAAGATTAAAAATTTACACAGTCTCAACAAGTTCTGCGTCAGGGGAACTCTACACACTGTTTATGCTTTGCTTTGCTTAGATTGATTTCTTTATTGCTTTCTTAATGCTGGGATCGCACAGGTTACGATCACTCTGTATGAAAGAAAAAAAAGACATGTAATATACCGAAAACAAATAACCTTCTAAAGCGCGATGAATTTCCCGTTAAGCCTATAATACACTCGAGTATTTAATTATGTATTTAATAAACACTGCGCGAATTCTAGTGGTTAAAAACCCACATCTATAAAACTAGGACTTAACTGAATTTATTAATTATAAATTCCTTCGCGACTTTAAAAGTTAATTTAAGCATCTATTATCTTTTGAAATAATATAATAGATAGATCATTATATTTACCACTGGAACTATTGAGATGGTTTAATTTAATAGATTTAAATTAACACAAAATCCATTTAAATAGAATGACTGAGCTAGACCACTGATCACTTTACACAATATATATTACCGCTTTGCACAGAAATAGAAATCACTGCAAATATATATAAAATCCAGGGGAAAATCTATAACAAGATTTCAATAAAGCTAGTGCTTCTGTAAAGATCTGGCCAGCGAGTGATAACGTGTCTAGTTCTTCATGGTCTATTTAGCTAAAATGGAATGTAAGTTGAGTGGGACATGATAAACTTGACAACTTATTTGATCTCACGAACTTTTGGGGATCTGACCGCCAAATCAAGAGAAGAAGCCGCCCCCTGGTCTTCGTATCCGCTCGCTGCTGCCCGTTTCGCTTTCCCCCGTTCGCTCGGTTCCTCGATTGACACCGAGACGCGAAATTAGCGGCAAGCAACTGCGTCTCGTATCAGGGAAAACTACTGTCTTTGATAGCGCCGATAGTCTCCCCTAAGATCCCTCGGTCTGTCTCTTTGATCTCGTCGCTGTATCCTACATGAGTCCCGGTGGAATGCGTTCTGGCAAACGAAAAGTTACAACAAATGTTCAGGGGTTCTAATGTTATGAAAAGATAAAGGTCCCTTTAAATCATCCATCATATCAGGGAAAATTCACTAGTCAAACTAGACGTACGTCACAATCGTCCCCACTTTTAGACATGAAACCATTTTTCATGTTTCATTTTTTTGACAATGGAGGTGACCTGATTGGTGATTTTAGGATGAGTGGTATCTTCAGTTTGCTCTTCTTCCTCTGTAGACCAGTTTCTACTCAGGAAATCAGCCCCGACATTCTGTCTTCCCGGAATATATTCCACTTTGAAAGAATAGACGCTTAGAAGGAGGGCCCAACGCATGATCCTAGCGTTAAATTCTTTATTGGCACCAAGAAATGCTAACGGAGCGTGGTCTGTTTGCACCGTGAACGATGTACCATAAAGAAACTCATGATGGCGTCTGATACCGTCAATCAGAGCAAGACATTCCCTTTCAACTACGCTGTAGTTCCGTTCCGCTTTATTTAATTTCCGACTGCCATAGGCAACTGGAAATAGCATGTTCAGGTCACTGTCATCGGCTTGAAGCAGTGTTGACCCGATGCCCTGACCTGACGCGTCGACTCTCAGTACAAAAGGTTTCTTGAGGTCAGGCAACCTCAAAATGGGGTATGCAGACAACTGTCCTTTCAAAGTGCTATACGCGTGTTCGCACTTTTGATCCCATATGACCTTATCAGGACAACCTTTCTTTGTGAGGTCAGTCAGAGGTGCCGTCAGTCCGTTGAAGTTCTGGATGTACTTCTGATAGTATGCACATAGCGATATGAAGGAACGTACGTCTTTCTTCGTTCGGGGTCTTTTTGCTGCCACTATTTTCTCCACGTTCTTCTTAATAGGCCAACTGCATCCGTGAGAAATAGTGTGCCCCAGGAAGTCTAACTGTTCAAACCCGATGAGACATTTGCTAGGTCTGGCTGTGAGACCCGTTTCCTGTAGTCTCCTGAGGAGCATAGCAACCGTAGCAATATGTTCTTCATAGGTTTCCGATGCAATTAAGATGTCATCCATGAAATTATGGATATGGGGACTTTGCAAAGGTTCTAGAAGCTTCCTCATCATCCTGGTGAACACTCCTGGTGCGTTATGCAAACCGAACGGCATCACGTTAAATGTGTAATGTCCTTCACTAGTGCTGAAAGCTAACAAAGGTTTAATTTCCTCCTTGACTGGTATTTGATAATAACCTTTACTGAGGTCAATCTTGGAGAAGATCTTAGCTTTGCTGAGCTTGGTGAACAACTCAGAAACAGTTTGGAGAGGTTCGGGCTGGAATTCCGTTACAGCGTTTAGCAACCTGTAATCAATGCACAGCCGAACTTCCTTATTGGGCTTCTGCAACAGCACTACGCTCGAGCTGTAAGGAGATGTAGACTCACTGATAATTCCTGCCTGACGCAGCTTGTCTATTTCTCCGCGAAGTGCATCAGCTTTAGCGTACGGGATGGGGTAAACTCTGGTTTGAACAGGGGTCTCGTTTGTTAATTTCATATCAAATTCAATGAGATTTGTTCGACCAGGTACATCCGTTAAGACTGCACTGTACTGTTTTAGTAGAGCCCTGGTTTCTGTTTGTTGTTCTGGTGAGAGATTGTCGCCGAACTTGACATCTTTAAAGGATTCTGTGGGTTGCAATGGATACTCCATGCAACCATCATCATCTTCCTCGTCTTCCGTTGCTATGGCGACAGCCAGGAGATGCTCGGAGGATGGCACCGGTCTTTCCAAATATTTCTTTAGCAGATTTATGTGGAAGACCTTCTCCTTTCCTTTGATGGAGATCTTGTAGTTGGTACGTGAGATCTTTTTAAGGACGGTAAACGGTCCTTGCCATCCGATGCGAAGTTTATTGCTTCTGGTTGGAAGTAGCAATAGGACTTTCTCCCCTGGTTGTAGTTCTCTCTCTTTTGCAGCTTTGTTGTATCTTTTAGTAATTTTAGCGCGGGCTTTCTTAAGGTTGGTAGTAGCTAGATCCCATCCTAGCTTTCATTCATAACCCTCCACTCCCAAAGGAGCATAGGCCTTCAACAAACACATGCCAAGTCCTCCCGTCACGTGCCATCATCTCAAGTTCCCTCCATGTTCTCCTCATCACCTTCACCTCTGTTTCCAACTCTCTTCTCCATGTACCTCTTGGTCTTCCTCTGCCTCTCCCGCCTCGGGGGCCCCAGAACAAGGACTGCCCTGCAATGCCATCAACAGGTTTCCTCAGTGTGTGTCCCATCCATCGCCATCGTCTTCTTCTCATCTCTTGTTCCACTGGCACTTGTCCAGTTCCCGTCATCAGTTCCACATTGGCAACCTTGTCACACCACTCCAATCCCTCTACTCTACGCAAGCACCCATTTATGAAAGTCTGTAGCTTTTTGGTTGTTGTCTCTGTTGTTCTCCATGTCTCCGAGCCACACAACAGGACCGACCTCACACCTGAGCCGAAGATTCCCATTTCCGCGCCGGATCCCACCTCTCTCGATCTCCATACATTTCCCAATGCAATGAAAGCTCCCCCCGCTCTTTGTACTCCCATTTTGACATCGCTGTCCGTCCCTCCAACTCTGTCCACACCACTGCCAAGACATGTGTACGACCCCACATCTTGCACTGGCGTTTCCTCAAGTTCAACCCTGTTCTCACCACCTGCATTCACTCTCACTATCTCTGTCTTCTCCCTGTGTACCCTCAGACCCAATTGCTGTGACCTCTCATCGAGTGTTTTCAATTTGTCCTGCATCTGATTACGGTCATGGGACAGGAGAGCCAAATCATCAGCAAAATCCAGATCATCCAACTGCTTAGTCAGAGTCCACTGGATTCCATTTCCGCCGTGTGCCGTCGATGATCTCACAACCCAATCTATTGCCAGCAAGAAAAGAAATGGAGACAAGAGGCATCCCTGTCGCACTCCTGTTCTTATCCCAAATGGTTCTGTAAGCTGTCCTTCATGAAGAACTCTGCACGTCATGTCTTCATAGGTTTTCTTTATTAAATTAATGATTTTCAGGGGAACTCCATAATGCCTCATCAACCTCCAAAGTGACTCTCTGTCCACACTGTCAAATGCCTTTTCGCAGTCCACAAATCCGATGTACAGTGGTGAACTCCATTCCAGACCCTGCTCAACCACTATTCCCAAAGTGGCCATCTGGTCTGCACATGATCTGCCCCGTCGAAAACCCGCCCGTTCATCTCCCAATCTCTTGTCCATGGACTCCCTTAATCTCTCAAGGACAATCCTGTTCAATACCTCTCCTGGCACCGACAGCAACACCATTCCTCTATAATTTGTGCACCCCTGTAGATCTCCCCTCCTAGGCAACCCAACCAGACATCCCTCCCTCCACTCCGCCGGCATCTCCTCCCCCTCTCAGACTTCACCAAGCAATTTATACAACATCTCCGCAGCCGTGTCGACATCTGCTCCAATGGCCTCCGCTGGAATGCCATCAGGCCCAGACGCTCCTCCATCCCTCAGAAGCCCCATGGCCTTCTCCATTTCTTCCTTCGCCGGTCTTTCACCGTTAATTTGCAGCTCCTCTTCCGCCGGCCGGACGTCCGGCGGGTTCCGCGGAGCTGGTCCACCGAGAAGGTCCCCAAAATACTCTGTCCACCTCCTCATCCGCTCTTGCACACTGCTGAGCAGCCTCCCATTCCTATCTTCCTTAAGCTCAGACCGAAGTAAGGCTTCTAGTGGCCCCTTAATAGGTCTGCCAAATAAAAGTGTAGCTGGCGCAAAACCAGTAGACGCTTGGGGTACCTCTCGGTAGGCGAATAAGGCAGCCGATATATATTGGTCCCAGTCTTCCGGTTTCTCCTGACCCAGCTTACGTAACATCATGGTGAGGGTACCGTTAAAACGTTCCACGAGCCCATTTCCGGCCGGATGGTAGGGACTTGTGTGGATATGTTTGGCCCTCAAGATCTTAAAGATCTCCTCCATTAACAGGCTACGGAATTGGGATCCATTGTCCGTCAAAACTTGTTGAGGGAATCCCAACCGTGTAAAAATTTGCACAAGGGCTTCTGCGACATGCTTGGAATTAGTGCATGGTAGCGGTACGGCTTCGGCCCACATAGTGCAAGTGTCAACTAAAGTCAGGATGAACCTGTTCCTTCTTTTGGTCTTTTCCAGAGGACCAATAATGTCGACAGCAACCCGTTCAAATGGAGTCCCTACTATTGGCATTTGCCCCATAGGTACTGGGGGTGTCAAGTGCTTGGGTGCTACCCGTTGGCACTGGGCGCAGGATTTCACGTACCTGACAATGTCAGAGTTCATTCCTGGCCACCAATAGTGGTTTTTTATTCGCTGAATAGTGGCGTTTTGTCCCATGTGTCCGCTAAAGGGAAGAGAGTGCCCCATTTCTAAGATCTGGTTTCTGTACTGCGTCGGTACTAGGAGCTGGTTATTCCCCGTGTCCGGGTTGCCCGTTCTACGATACAATACACCATCCTTAGAAAAGATGTCTCCATTGTGTCTGGGGTCCTTAGCCATGGGCAGTTTTTCAAAGCAGGGCGCCAGAGTAGGGTCCTTTTGTTGCGCCTCCTTCAGTTCATTCGGCAACAAGTTTGGCGCAGGCTCCCTCTCCTTCTTGGCTTGCCCTCTTGTGGTTACCGCTGCCACAATCGGCTCCTTAGGTCTCCCAATGAACACATATCTACATCCCAGGATAACTGGGTAGATCGGATCATCCATTATGGCCGCTTTAATAACTCCTCTGACAAAGTCAGAGTGTATTTCTACCAGTGCGATAGGAAGCGTCCTGGGTGCATCACTCCTGAAAACTCCACTAAGTTTGACGGTTTCCTCTGTCTCCTGACCGGGTTTGACTAGGTGCCTAGCGACAATACAATCAAAACTTAATCCAGTGTCAAAAAGACAAGTAGTGGAGGTACCGTTCAAAATTACAGTTCCTCGAGTTGAGGGTCGGTCCCCCTCAGGTTCAGAATCACTGACATTGACTCTACCTTTCGAGGCTGTATGCAAACATCCAATGCGGTTTGCACCGGTTTGTTTGCCCTGATCAGACGTTCCTGGTGTAGGGGTCTTCCCTTTTCCTTGACCTTGGTGGCCGCGCTGCCACGTAGGCTTGTTGGGTTGATCAGAATTTTTGTTGGGGGGGTATCGGGTTTTGTAGAATTTCGATTTTTCCTGGGGAGGTTTCTGGGTATTGATATCTCGTTGGTTATAATGTTGAGAGGAAGTGGAAGAATAGGATGCCTGTTCTAGATTCTGTTTTCGAGATGGCTCATCGGTGGGTTTACGTTTAGTGCTGGGAAGTTCGGCCATTGCATTGCTATAGCGTTCGGCTTTATTGAGTATGTCTTCAAGCCTGACTGCCCCCTGTTCAGCCAAAAATCTACGCGTTTCATTCGACAAAGTGGATTTTATCTGCTCCACAAGAACAAGTTCGAGGAGTCCCTCATATGAAAGAGGTAGGTCAGATAATTCAATGCACTTTGTCAGATAACCCGTGAGACGTGAAGAGAACTGTGGAAATGTTTCCGTGCTCTCTTTTCGGCTGTTTCTGAACAACTGCAGAAACTTTCGGGCAGTCATCTCAAACTGCTGTAGTAAGGCCTTTTTCAACATGTCGTAATCATGTTGATTCGGTCCCAGCTTTGTGTACACGTCATAAGCATTGCCTTTCAGTGACGTTGAAAGTTTGAGCGCCCAGCGGGTACTCTCTAACCCATAAAGATTCGCGAGTCTCTCGAATTTTTCTAGGTAGCTGTCAATTTTTTCGTTAGGGCTAGGAAAAGATTCTAAAGAAAACGACATAGCAGTTAATTGGGCAGATTGAGTACTGGAGAGGTCCATTGATTGAGACTGGGGCGAAGACGGCTCTCCGTTAGTCGAAGTAGAGGCGCCCCGACTCTCTAGAGCCTTAAGCGCCAGTTGATGCTGTCTTTCCTTGTCTCTCTCTCTCTCTCTCTCTCTCTCTCTCTGCGAGTTTCCATCTCTGCTTCAATTTTCTTCTGTTCCAAAAGACGTTCTTCCGCTTCTTTCTTATCTGCCCTCTCCTGGGCTTCTCTCCTCTCTGTTCTTTCTTTCTCTTCCTTCCTCTCAGCTTCTGCTCTCTGTTGCTCCGCCTTCCTCTCAGCTTCGGCTCTCTGTTGCTCCGCGTCATATATTTCCAGTTCCTGGTTAATAAACGCGTTTGCAGCTTCTGCATCTAATCCTGCCTCTTTCGCTTCCAACCTCAAGATGGACCTCATCTTTATCCTCTCTGCCATTGTTAAAGAATAAGATGAAGTATGCTTAGAGAACTAGTAAGAAGAAACGCGAAAGGGAGGAACTCTGAACCGCTACGAGAAAAAAAAACACAAGTATAAATTTACCTGTGTTACCTCCTACCTGTACTGTGCAAACTTATCGCTGCTATTATCTGGCAATTAAGGCTCTAAACGCAAGCGACTATGCCACTAAATGGTAAGTTACACTGGAAAAGAATCTACTTTTACTAACAGTAGAGAAAAATTTATATTAAAACAATTTAAAAAGAAAAAAAAATTTCCCCTAAATTTTAAATCTCTGACAACAAACTCCGTCCCTAAAGTCAATTATTGAGATGAGACGTTGTTAACTTAATTTTTAAAAATCAGAACAATCCGTCTTTAGCTAAGCTCAACTCTTCTTAACTTCAAAAACCTTAGTGACTGTAAAACAATCACGCAATCCCAGCAACTCTTATAAAGAAAGCAATTGAATTATCTCCGCCAGAGGATAATAAAATAGCCAATATATTTGTTTATCTGTACTTTCTACTGCTGTGGAGAGAAAACAACCTGTAAATATGCTGTGTGGACAACCCAAATACTTAAAGAACGTTTGTCTAGGGGTGTAATTATTTATTTATTTCCCTAATTCACAAGACAAATCATTCACACTCTACCTAGTTAGACCCAAACTAAATCAGACTCAAAATATCTTTAACCCGGCTATGCGATTGCCTCAAATGTAGCTCAAGATCCCAGAACCAGCCCACAAATATGTGTGCATCAAATGTATCTCAAAATAATCCCGGCGAGCCAGCCAAATATTGTCGTAAATTTATTTTGAGAGAAAAGAGTCGTAGAAATAGTGGTCCGGTTTAGAGTGGAAAATGATGATGGAAAGCTCAGTGATAGAAAATGTAGAGATTTAATAGTTGCTTCACAGCGAGCTGGAGGAGAGTAAAGACAGACTTATTTACGACAAATCGTGTCTCTCAATCTTCTCTTTCACTCTCCTGGTCAAACAATTATTTGCCAGTTTTCCAGACTCGCATCTGCGCGCACACCGATTCGGTGTTTTCAAACACACACACGACGTTGATACAAACTATATTAAACGAATAGGGGAAATGTTGGGCTTTGGGTATATCCAACACACAGAACTAAATGAGTTTATGTGATTTTATTCACTTTAAACATCAATCACTAAAAATATCAGATATTACATAAATTATCATAAGTACACAAATGCAAATAACAAGTTTGGGAGGGGTGAAGAAGATTGGTATCGACTAAGCCCTTCCCGCTCATTAGACAAAGACAAACCCAGTCCAGAGATAGATAATATCAGGAACACGGGTACGTTAACCTAACAGTAAAGTTAATTACTCTGAAAGAGGTGTTACCAAGTTAGGTATAAGTGATAGAAAAAAAAAACCTGTTCTTCCCAGCTGTTCTTCCCTGCTGTTCTTCCCTTTACTAAGCAAATGGAAAGGAGGTGGTTTTAAACAGAGTTAACAAATTATCAACTATCCCACTTAAAGGAACAATGTAGGGTATACAGAAAAGATATATGTTACCAGGTAAGCAAGTTAACAAAATGGTCACACAAAAGAATTAATTTCCTGTCATTCATACACGCGCTAGCAAAGGCCTTCACTCATCTTGCTCTCACTTACCGATTGTGAAAAAATCTTGCACTCCATAGAATAACACAACAGCAGTCACACCTCAACTAAATGTATGAGTGTTTGTTCAAGTTCTAGCCCCAGATTATCGGGTAGGCGGTCAGCACATAAAAGGGTCCCGTAATCGCTGGAAAATGAATCTGTAGTTGTGTCTCTTTTCTTAATAACAGTTTCTATGGGAGGGCACGGTCTCTGATACCGGGGTGAGGATGGTGTGGTCTATTTGACTATGCCGCTGATAATAAAATTCTTACGCGTGCTGGTACACTTTATCCGTGAGGTATGGTTTAAGTCCAGTGAGAAAACTAGTCACATCACTGTTCAGGAAATTATGAATTATCTCTCTGTGTCAGTAAACTAACAAAGCTCGGGCCAGTGTTCTTCTTCCCGTTACGACTTAAGTTGTTTGATGGTGCGTTAAATTTGTCTTTGGGTGTGCTTTCTTTGCTATAAGTTAGATAGCGGAATTCCAAACATAGAATCGCCTCAAAGATTAAAAATTTACACAGTCTCAACAAGTTCTGCGTCAGGGGAACTCTACACACTGTTTATGCTTTGCTTTGCTTAGATTGATTTCTTTATTGCTTTCTTAATGCTGGGATCGCACAGGTTACGATCACTCTGTATGAAAGAAAAAAAGACATGTAATATACCGAAAACAAATAACCTTCTAAAGCGCGATGAATTTCCCGTTAAGCCTATAATACACTCGAGTATTTAATTATGTATTTAATAAACACTGCGCGAATTCTAGTGGTTAAAAACCCACATCTATAAAACTAGGACTTAACTGAATTTATTAATTATAAATTCCTTCGCGACTTTAAAAGTTAATTTAAGCATCTATTATCTTTTGAAATAATATAATAGATAGATCATTATATTTACCACTGGAACTATTGAGATGGTTTAATTTAATAGATTTAAATTAACACAAAATCCATTTAAATAGAATGACTGAGCTAGACCACTGATCACTTTACACAATATATATTACCGCTTTGCACAGAAATAGAAATCACTGCAAATATATATAAAATCCAGGGGAAAATCTATAACAAGATTTCAATAAAGCTAGTGCTTCTGTAAAGATCTGGCCAGCGAGTGATAACGTGTCTAGTTCTTCATGGTCTATTTAGCTAAAATGGAATGTAAGTTGAGTGGGACATGATAAACTTGACAACTTATTTGATGTCACGAACTTTTGGGGATCTGACCGCCAAATCAAGAGAAGAAGCCGCCCCCTGGTCTTCGTATCCGCTCGCTGCTGCCCGTTTCGCTTTCCCCCGTTCGCTCGGTTCCTCGATTGACACCGAGACGCGAAATTAGCGGCAAGCAACTGCGTCTCGTATCAGGGAAAACTACTGTCTTTGATAGCGCCGATAGTCTCCCCTAAGATCCCTCGGTCTGTCTCTTTGATCTCGTCGCTGTATCCTTTATGAGTCTCGGTGGAATGCGTTCTGGCAAACGAAAAGTTACAACAAATGTTCAGATAATGTTGATCAATGAAATACCCTATCACATGAGCATTCATGTTGCATAACAGTACAAATGGAATGTCAGTAGACAAGCACTCCATAATTCCAATATATACAGTGGCGTATTCTCTATGTGTGCTCTGCGTGCTGCGCACACCTATGCCCAAAGGAAAATAAAAATTTAATGTATTATTCTATAAAATATTTCTCTTATAATGTTCTGCATTCGGACCGCACGCATCAGGATAACGGATTTTCCCACATAGAATCCACGAGTATATCTAGTTTCAGTTTCCCAGACGCGTTTTATAGTGATGTTTTTTTGGTTGGTAGCAATCGCCCGAAGTTTCTCGGGTAATTCCGTCACTATGCGTGCTGCACTTTTCGGTTTTACGTTTGAAGACTGGTTTGTGTGGATCGGGGTCATGGCCAGACACGTCAATACAATACGAACATGCGTGCGGTGATCTTGCAGCTCTCGAGTTGTAAAAATCGGCTGTGTCAGTCCAGTGTTTTTTGTGATTAATTTTTGTTAGTTGCCGGGAATGCAGATTATTACAGTGACAGCGAGTTTCAAGTTGTAAGTTAATTAGTATTTCGGAGATAATTGACATATATTCGTAATAACTATCGTAGCGTAATTGAATAAAGTTGGTTTTTAAATTAAGATGGGAAGAAGTTAAATAGTAGGCGTACATATTCATTGTAAGTAGCAGCACGCCTAGCTCGCATTACCAGGATACGCCACTGAATATATATCGTCTGACTTTACTAACAGCACGTCAGTTCATAAACAAGGTTCAAGATGGTTCCTAGACCTAACCTCGTCTAGCGAAGATTCATTTAGATAAAGTTCAGCACATATTTTTTTGATAACAATATTGAACCACTAGTAGTGGGTTCTCTTCTGTAGCAGTGATCTCTGGACTCATCAGGTGATAGTAAGGGGGCATCCCTGTTCTCTCCTCGATGATTGGAAAATATAGAATTCAAAATGGCTTCTCCTCCCAGTGAGTTGTCACTCACCCAGGATACAAACTATGAAGCGCAATCATTCATTAAATGTCCTCATTGCTTTGTAGATTCTACCATTGATACTATTGACTTCATCACATAATATGGTGCTGCTAGGTATGAATGTCATCTTCATCTGGTTAATATTCATCTAAACGTACAACCGTACTGCCCATCGAATACAATGCCTCAGTAAAAGTTCATAAGAAATGCGTCTTTACCTTGGTATCAGAAATACACTAGAATATGATTCTGCCATTCCTTGGCAGTAAGAATAAACACTGGGGTGAATAATACATGATATGTTTAAAGAGACTACCTCTTTCCCCACTAATATAGAGATCACTTTTCGGCGACAGGCCGCTACAATAACTCAGCACCCATCAGGGCGGAAGCTTCTCACCTCTACTTAGCGACACATCCGCCGAACAACCTTTGACCCCAAGTTCGACATCGATACAAAGATATTAAGATATAAGACAGACTCGTCCTACATAGACAAGAACTACACATAAATTCGGGCCATAGATATTCTGAAGCAAGAACAATCTATTTCTAACCAAACAAAGAATAGATCGCTGTAAACCTAGATCCCTACGCTGAGTTCGATATTCAGGAAAGATAACCCATATAATAAAAGTATAAGTTCAACATGGGTGATATCGCTTTGACCAGGAAAATATTTCGATACACAAAATAAATATTATAATAAATATATACATTGTCAGACAAACAATTACATTTTACATTTGTATGCGTAACAACAGTAATCTGTGCGCCACACAAAAGAATATGTGCGCAACACACCCCTATAATATACACCGCTTGTTGCCCCTCAGTCACAGCCCGTTCACTAGTACACCAAACAACTCAGCGTATTGTGGACAGAAAAATTCCTGGTGTTTTCTGTACCGCAGCGTTTATTGTCACGATTTCCATTGCCCATTGCGGTTGTTCCACAGCCAGCCTGATGCCTTTTCGGAATACCTTTACCTTTACAATAGTCATTTAATTATAAGGAGTCTGGTGTAAGTGTTACTGGATCTTATCTTTAACGTGTTACCATCAATGGGAACTAATAAATGCTTTAGTTCCTGGGGCCTGAGATATTTGTTCAGACGACCATTTATGTCTGATCTAGCGGCTCCGGTTATTTTATTACTAGGGGAAGCTAATCTGATGACCTGCCGTTCCACGTTACGTCATCATTAATTGTGTTCTGATCATTAAATGGTAACGAGATACCCACTACCAGTGAAAGCAGTGAAAACAACCACAAGCCGTAACCTTCACGGGGAAATAAAACTTTATTTCGCTACTGCTTTCCGCTAAGGCAAGAAAAAAAGTCGTCACGTCAGTACCAGAACCGCCCTGTGGTTTTTCCGCCAAAACTTGAGATTTATTGCCGAAATGGGACACTAATTTTCTTCACAAAAATACTGGGTGCACTGGCCCACTTGAATTTAATTATAGAGCCAATGTGCTTCCGACCGCTGGCTTGAGAATGTGGCAAACTAGACTGGTTGAATTTGATAGAAAGTCCGATTAGAGTGCTGCAACAAGATGAGCAGTTCTATCTATCTATCTATCTATCTATCTATCTATCTATCTATCTATCTATCTATCTATCTATCTATCTATCTATCTATCTATCTATCTATCTATCTATCTATCTATCTATCTATCTATCTATCTATCTATCTATCTATCTATCTATCTATCTGTCTGTCTATCTGTCTGTCTATCTATCTATCTATCTATCTATCTATCTATCTATCTATCTATCTATCTATCTATCTATCTATCTATCTATCTATCTATCTATCTATCTGTCTATCTATCTATCTATTAATGTTTATTTTTATTTATTTTATTTTTACATTCATTATTATTATTATTATTCTTTTTTAATGTTAAAAACGTACTTTAATTATGATGATTATTGCAAATGTAATATTACTTTTATAATGATAAATGCCTTAATTATGCTTATAGTAAATGTGAGGATGAAAGGATATAGTATATATGATGAGAGAGAGAGGAAGGGCAGAATGTCAGACGGGCCTGCGTGCCCAATTCTTAACCCTTTGAAAATAAAGTTCGTTCGTTCTATCTATCTATCTATCTATCTATCTATCTATCTATCTATCTATCTATCTATCTATCTATCTATCTATCTATCTATCTATCTATCTATCTATCTATCTATCTATCTATCTATCTATCTATCTATCTATCTATCTATCTATCTATCTATCTATCTATCTATTTTTCTATCTATCTATCTATCTATCTATCTATCTATCTATCTATCTATCTATCTATCTATCTATCTATCTATCTATCTATCTATCTATCTATCTATCTATCTATCTATCTATCTATCTGTCTGTCTGTCTGTCTGTCTGTCTGTCTGTCTGTCTGTCTGTCTGTCTGTCTGTCTGTCTGTCTGCCTGCCTGCCTGCCTATCTATCTATCTATCTATCTATCTATCTATCTATCTATCTATCTATCTATCTATCTATCTATCTATCTATCTGTCTGCTTGCCTAAACGAAACATAAAAGACATACATTTGCTTACACAAATGCAAAGTAATTTGCCGAACAAATGCAAAGTCTTTAGTCCTGTGTCACCCAAGTGAATCACTTACTTAAGACTCTACTATTGCTACTCTCAGTTAATTATAGTTACTTACTTAGTCATCTATTTTCTAACGTGAGATGTAGAGTTTTGGAGGCGGGAGCGCCATACTATCCTATCAGCTGTTTTCCTTCTGACCTGGTTCCAATCTAGTCCTCGGTCCTTCAGAGATTGTCTAATGTCGTCCTCCCAGCGGACTCTGGGTCGTCCAGTCTGGACCCCTGGCTCTTAGTTTCCCATACTTGTCGTGGTAGCCGATCTTCTTCCGTTCTGCAGACATGGCCAAACCATCTTAGTTAGGACTGTTGTGACGATACGGTTGTGCGATCTCAAGTCCTTTCCGGTAGGATTGCATTACATTCCCGTGCGAGTGATATTTTCTTATTTTTCTCTCCCATGTCATTATTATGTGGCATATTTTATGCACCAGTATTTACTCTCTATGCTGGATCAGTAGGGTGAAGTCTCTAACACTCCACTCCCCTACGGAAGTTTTTGCTATGGGACTGTCTTTATCTTGTTTACCACACCTCAGACTTATTTACGTTCCGCCAGGTGAACTGGGGTATTATCGTAACAATACCCAGTCATTATCACCGATCAGCGAGCGAGATTCTTATCATGAAAAGACAGTCTCGCCCGATCAACATCTTGCTTTGCTTTGCTTTGCTTTGCTTTAGAACCCCATAGGGTGTGAGTGGTTAGACTCTTATACCCTTTATGCGCCACTGCCGCCCTTCTGCACATGGTCCGTGTTGCCACACGGCCGGGAAGCCACCCATCGTGACACCAGGCGATGGGGCCGCAACCCGTCGTGCATCCACACGGTATCAGACGATTGGGGGAGTGTAGTGGGCTTTCTTTCAACCCCAGGGAGCATCCTAGACTCGAAACAGATTACACCAGGCCCACTTTGGCGTGTGTGTACTGCCCCGAGGTTTGATAACTCTCTACCCTGCAAAGGGGGTTATACCTCCGAAGACAGTGGTGACTGGCAAAGAGGCCAGTCACCAGTGGGCTTTGTTGCAACCCCAGGGAACTTCTCCTCAGGTGGCGAGGGTGCAATGCCACGAGAAAATTGGTTCTCTACCCTGCAAAGGGGGTTATATCTCCGAGACAAGACGTATCGAGGGATCGGCACAGCCAGCGCCGAGCCTCTACCACTACCGAGCTGCATTACCAAGAAAAAACAAGCCTTGGCCCACCCGGACTGGGAGGACCCGGTAACCGGGACCCCGGCAACCGGGACCACACACAGTCTTGATAGGACAGGGCCCTGTTCATCAATGGCGTAGCAGCGACCGAGCCTCTACCACTGTCAAATGGCGTTATCTAGACGGACACAGACACATTGCACTGCCTCTACTTTACTGGGAGGACCGGGAAGCCGGGACCACACACAGCCTTGAGAGGACAAAGATCGCCTGAAAACCCCGATCAACATCTATAGAAGCCAATATTGTCTGTCTGAGATAGCCGTCTGAGGTTAGCAGATTACACTGGTGGTAGATGCGTTTATCGTTTCACGGGACCATCCCTGTGTGCAGGGCCGGATTAAGCTAGTACGGGGCCTGTAGCATATGTTAAGAAAAGGGCCCTATATTAATGAAACAATTTAAAAAAACACAAATATATTTGAACACATACATTTTTAATTTGCATAATAGTTATCATTATCAAAAGTAACAACACAGTCAACATTATTGTTTAAATATTAATGTTTCTACATTTAGCATGAGCAAATTTGTTGATGATGTAGGATGTATCAATTTCACGCAGAAGTTTATGTTCAATGCTCATTAGTGTGAGATTGTTCAATCTCTTTTGAAAATAAAAAGGCGCTAAAGATGGCATAAATCACAATATCATTGGTTTAACGCTCGTATTAGAAGATGACCAAAAAATTATGTACATATTTATTGGCGCGGGGCTCCTAAAAGCGCGGGGCCCTTAGCATATGCTACTTTTGCTACTACGTTAATCCGGCTCTGGATAGATAGATAGATAGATAGATAGATAGATAGATAGATAGATAGATAGATAGATAGATAGATAGATAGATAGATAGATAGATAGATAGATAGATAGATAGATAGATAGATAGATAGATAGATAGATAGATAAGTCAGGTTTGAATTTTTCAGGGGAGTTTATTAAGGTAAGTTTAAATGTTTAAGGGAAAGAATTACGCAAAAATAAAAATATAAACTAGAAAGTAGTTTATTACTTGTTTTAATCTATTAATAATTTTAATCAGCTTTTTTTTTTTTGGAGCTCATTTTTGTGTAGTTTGTGAGACATATTTTATATTTTAAGTATGGTAAACTTATGGCGTCTTATTATTTTTTTAAAGAATACATTTTACAACAGCAGGCTTGCTATTCAATAAATTTTTTTATATATACATATGTAACTTTTAAGTAATAATCTTTGCCAACTCAAATTACACTTCCTTTATCATATAAGAGTTACGAGTCGGCCTTTTGGCTAAGATCAAAGTGTCTTAGACAGGGCCGGGATCACACAAAATGTACACCTATAAATCAATAAAGTCAATAGACCTCACTTTGAGCCCCAGAAGGGGTAAAGTTAAAAAAATTTAAAATACAAAAAGAGTTACGCGAACTATATCAGAATCGAAAACGAGGCTGAACGATGTAGACGCCTGTGACAGACAACTTAGCCGTCCCTGAATTTGTTAGATGATGGTAAGAACCCTCTCATAACATCGGTACCCCTGAAGTGTTGGATGATATGGTACGACCCTTCGTAACGACCCCTTCGGATAGCATCAGTGCCCCCGAATATTTTGGTAACTTTTCGTCAAACGGGATTTTTTTTTCACCTGGACTCATTAGCTATGCAACCTTTCCACGTAGATGGTCAACACGTTTGATGATTAATATGTGGACAGTTTATCTACCGTTCATTCTGGTCATCGCATTGATTTAAGGAGAGGCTAAATCATGCCACCGAATATCTCTTGAGCAATCATATGCAGTTATTTTCATTAACTTGGCCAGTAGGGGGCGTTGCCAACATCAAACGATAGTAGCTGTCGTAAATTTATTTTGAGAGAAAGAGTCTTAGAAATAGTAGTCCGGTTTAGAGTGTAGAATGATGATGAAAGGCTCAGTGATAGGAAAGGGTTAGCGAGTAAATATGATGCTCCACAGAGTTCCGGAGGAGAGTAAAGACAGACTTATTTACGACAAATCGTTTCTCTCAATCTTCTCTTCCACTCTCCTGGTCAAACAATTATTTGCCAGTTTTCCAGGCACACATCTGCGCTCACACCGATTTGGTGCTTCAGACACACAGACGACGTGGATACAACTATATTAAACAAATATGAGGGATTTGGGCCTTGGTAGTCCAACACAGTACTATGTATGTTTATGCTGTTTATTGGCATTTAAACTCAATCACAACATCCAACAGGTGTTACATAAAATTATCATAAGTACAGAAAATACAATTAACAAGGTGAGGATGGGGTAAAGAAGATTGGTATTGACTAAGCCCTTCCCGCTTATTAGACAAAGGTAAACCCAGTCCCAAGATAGATAGTTATCAGGAACATAGGTAATGTAACCTAACAATGAAGTTAATTTCTCTGAAAAAAGAGGTGTTACAATATTAGTTATGGTGGTAGACAAAAATACTGTTATCCCAATTGTGTATTCCCTTTACTAAGCAAAGAAAAAAAAGGGGGGGGGGGGGGGATGAAACAGAGTTAACAAATTATCCCACTTAAAGGAACAATGCCGGGTATACAGAAAATTGTATTACCCGGTAGGCAAGTTAACAAATGGTTTTGCAAAAATAAATCTCCTGTCATTCATACACTCTGTGAGGATCCACACTCATATACACCACACACTTACCGATTGCAGCATCAGACAATCCATAGCATGATATACACAGTAATTAAACTCTTTACGTGTGAAAACTGTCTAGTCCTTCTATGTCCCGCCCCAGATAATGCGAGGTTTCACTGAGAGCAAATATTCCCGCTTATCGCCGGACTTGAAGTTCTAAGAGTTCTTGTGTTTTATTATAAAGAAACGAGTCTATGGGATGGCACTGACGCAGTTCGACATAGGGGTGAAAAATGAGGTGATGGTATAATCCTTCAATGCGTGATGATAGCCACTGACCGGTAAAGTTTTTTAATCCAGTGAGGAAAAACTAGGCTCGGTCACAGTCAGGTAAATCGGTATTCTCTCACATTTAGAGCCGTACATAAATTATTGCTACTGGCACTGTTCATCTTCCAGTTTATCTCACAGATTGAAATTAAAATTTGATGATAATATTTTAAATGTTCTTGGGTAGGCTTTCCCTCATGTAACTATGACAGCCAGGCCGCACCGGACCGCCTCAAGATTAAATTTTAAAAAAATGTCTCATCAAACTTTCTGGAAGTTTAAGAACCGAGTATGGAAACTCTCTGTATGATTTATTAATAATGCTGGGATCGCAAAGGTGATCATTCTAGAGAAAAAGATATAAAACCCAGGACAATCATAATCATACTTCAAAAATCAAATAATATTCTTAACGCGCGATAAATTTACCGTTAAGGCTATATATATATACACTCGCGTATTTAATTATGTATTTAAGAAAACACGTCCCGAGTCTAATGGTTAAAATACACATCTTTATATATAGGACTTAACTAAATTTATTAATTATAAATTCCTTCGCGACTTTAAAAGTTACTTTAACATTTAAACATCTATTATTTTTGGAAATGTTATAATAGATATATCATTAAATTTACCACTGGAACTTTTGGGATGAGTTTAATAATTAAATAGATTAAATAAACACAAAATCCAGTGAAATAAAATGAAAGCACTAGACCACTGATCACTTTAACAAATATATTATACCGTGCACAGAAAAAGAAACACTCCAATTTGTAGCCACCAATTTCAGATGGGAATCTAGCAACTTTCTACTAATAGCTAGTGAATCTTAAAAATCTCTGGCACTGAATGATGCCTGGCTTTCTAGTGGTCTGTATATATTTAAAATGGAAGTAAAGATGAGGGGGGCATGAGAAAGTTGACACTTTTTTTTATCTCAGGAGACTTTCGGGGATCTGACCGACAGACTAAAGAGAGATGCCGTCCCCTGGTTTCCCGTTTCCCCGTTCGTTGCATCCGACATCCTCCCCCGTTCGCTCCGTCTGCGGTCGGTTTAGCGCTTAACATGGAGGTGCGGAAAATGCCGGCAAGAAACTTCCCCGTTCGTTTCAGGGACCACTACTGCTTTGATCTCTCCCGCTCAACGTTCCTGAAACCACTTCCGTGTCTGTTTGATCCTGTTCCGCTCTCTCTCTGTTTGAAGTAGGCAACGCCCCCACTGCCCAAGTTAATGAAAATAACTTCATATCATTGCTCAGGCGATGTCCGTGGGCGTGATTTAATCTTTCCTTAAATCAATGCGATGACCAGAATGGCCGGTAGATAAACTATCCACATATTAATCAGCCAACGTGTTGGCCATCTACGTGGAACGGTTTCATAGCAATGAGTCCAGGTGAAAATAAATTCCCGTTTGATGAAGAGTTACCAAACTATTCGGGGGCTCTGGTGCTATACGAAGGGGTCGCTACAAAGAGTCGTGCTACAACGATTCAGGGCCAGCTGAGTTCGTCTGTGACAATCGTCCCCTCTTTTGAGACATGAAAACATATTTTCATGTTTAATTTCTGACAATGAAGCTGCCCTGATCGGTAGCTTTTGGGTGATTGGTATCTTCACCTTCTTCCTCTTCGTCCGTAGTCCAGCTTCTACTTAGGAAATCCGCCCCGACATTCTGTCTTCCCGGAATGTATTCCACTTTGGAAGAATAAACGCTTAATAGAAGGGCCCACCGCATGATCCTTGCGTTAAATTCTTTATTGGCACCAAGAAATGCTAACTTAGCGTGGTCTGTTTGCACCGTAAAAGATGTACCATAGAGAAACTCATGATGCCGTCTGATACAGTCAATCAGAGCGAGGCATTCTCTTTCGACTACGCTGTAGTTCCGTTCAGCTTTATTTAATTTCCGACTGCCATAGGCAACTGGAAATAGCATGTTCGGGTTACTGTCATCGGCTTGAAGCAGTGATGACCCGATGCCCTGACCTGACGCGTCGACCCGCAGTACAAAAGGTTTCTTGAGGTCAGGCAACCTCAAAATGGGGTATGCAGACAACTGTCCTTTCAAAGTGCTGTACGCGTGTTCGCACTTTTGATCCCAAATGACCTTATCAGGACAACCTTTCTTTGTGAGGTCAGTCAGAGGTGCCGTTAGTCCGTTGAAGTTCTGGATGTACTTCTGATAGTATGCACATAGTGATATGAAGGATCGTACGTCTTTCTTCGTTCGGGGTCTTTTTGCTGCCACTATTTTCTCCACGTTCTTCTGAACAGGCCAACAACAGCCGTGAGAAATAGTATGCCCCAGGAAGTCTAACTGTTCAAACCCGATGAGACATTTGCTAGGTCTGGCTGTGAGACCAGTTTCCTGTAGTCTCCTGAGGAGCATAGCAACCGTAGCAATATGTTCTTCGTAGGTTTCCGATGCAATTAATATGTCATCCATGAAATTATGGATATGGGGACTTTGCAAAGGTTCTAGAAGCTTCCTCATCATCCTGGTGAACACTCCTGGTGCGTTATGCAAACCGAATGGCATCACATTAAATGTGTAATGTCCTTCACTAGTGCTGAAAGCTAACAAGGGTTTAATTTCCTCCTTGACTGGTATTTGATAGTAACCTTTACTGAGGTCAATCTTGGAGAAAATCTTTGCCTTGCTAAGCTTGGTGAACAACTCAGAAACAGTTTGGAGAGGTTCGGGCTGGAATTCCGTTACAGCGTTTAGCAGCCGGTAATCTATACACAGCCGAACTTCCTTATTGGGCTTCTGCAACAGCACTACACTGGAACTGTAAGGAGATGTAGACTCACTGATAATTCCTGCCTGACGCAGCTTGTCTATTTCTCCGCGAAGTGCATCAGCTTTAGCGTACGGGATGGGGTAAACTCTGGTTCGAACAGGGGTCTCGTTTGTTAATTTCATATCAAATTCGATGAGATTTGTTCGACCAGGTACATCCGTTAAGACTGCACTGTACTGTTTTAGTAGCGCCCTGGTTTCTGTTTGTTGTTCTGGTGAGAGATTGTCGCCGAACTTGACATCTTTAAAGGATTCTGTGGGTTGCAATGGATACTCCATGCAACCATCATCATCTTCCTCGTCTTCCGTTGCTATGGCGACAGCCAGGAGATGCTCGGAGGATGGCACCGGTCTTTCCAAATATTTCTTAAGCAGATTTATGTGGAAGACCTTCTCCTTTCCTTTGATGGAGATCTTGTAATTGGTACGTGAGATCTTTTTAAGGACGGTAAACGGCCCTTGCCATCCGATGCGAAGTTTATTGCTTCCGGTTGGAAGTAGCAACAAAACTTTCTCCCCTGGTTGTAGTTCTCTCTCTTTTGCAGCTTTGTTGTATCTTTTAGCGTGTTTAGCGCGGGCTTTCTTAAGGTTGGTTGTAGCTAGATCCCAACCTAGCTTTAGCCTTTCCTTGAGCTCAGATACATACTTGCTTGCAGAGACGACTGTCTCGTCAGCCTTTTGGTCTGTCAGGGACCGAAGTAAGGCTTCTAGTGGCCCCTTAATAGGTCTGCCAAATAAAAGTGTAGCTGGCGCGAATCCCGTAGACGCTTGGGGAACCTCTCGGTAGGCGAATAAGGCAGCCGATATATATAGGTCCCAGTCTTCCGGTTTCTCCTGACCCAGCTTACGTAACATGGTGGTGAGGGTGCCGTTAAAACGTTCCACGAGCCCATTTCCGGCCGGATGGTAGGGACTTGTGTGGATATGTTTGGCCCTCAAGATCTTAAAGATCTCCTCCATTAACAGGCTACGGAATTGGGATCCATTGTCCGTCAAAACTTGTTGAGGGAATCCCAACCGTGTAAAGATTTGCACGAGGGCTTCTGCGACATGCTTGGAATTTATGCATGGTAGCGGTACAGCTTCGGCCCACATTGTGCAAGTGTCGACTAAGGTCAGGATGAACCTGTTCCTTCTTTTGGTCCTTTCCAGGGGTCCAATGATGTCGACAGCAACCCGTTCAAATGGAGTACCCACTATTGGCATTTGCCCCATAGGTACTGGGGGTGTCAAGTGCTTTGGTGCTACCCGTTGGCACTGGGCGCAGGATTTCACATACCTGGTAATGTCAGAGTTCATTCCTGGCCACCAATAGTGGTTTTTTATTCGCTGAATAGTGGCGTTTTGTCCCATATGTCCGCTAAAGGGAAGAGAGTGCCCCATTTCTAAGATCTGGCTTCTGTACTGCGTCGGTACTAGGAGCTGGTTATTCCCCGTGTCCGGGTTGCCCGTTCTACGATACAATACGCCATCCTTAGAAAAGATGTCTCCGTTGTGTCTGGGGTCCTTAGCCATGGGCAGTCTTTTAAAGCAGGGCTCCAGAGTAGGGTCCTTTTGTTGCGCCTCCTTCAGTTCATTCGGCAACAAATTTGGCGCAGGCTCCCTCTCCTTCTTGGCTTGCCCTCTTGTGGTTACCGCTGCCACAATCGGCTCCTTTGGTCTCCCAATAAACACATATCTACATCCCAGGATAACTGGGTAGATCGGATCATCCATTATGGCCGCTTTAATAACACCTCTGACAAAATCAGAGTGTATTTCTACCAGTGAGATAGGCAGCGTCCTGGGTGCATCACTCGTGAAAACTCCACTAAGTTTGACGGTTTCCTCTGTCTCCTGACCGGGTTTGACTAGGTGCCTAGCGACAATACAACTGAAGCTTAGTCCAGTGTCAAAGAGACAAGTAGTTGAGGTACCATTCAAAATTACAGTTCCTCGAGTTGAGGGTCGGTCCCCCTCAGGTTGAGAATCACTGACATTGACTCTACCTTTCGAGGCTGTATGCAAACATCCAACGCGGTTTGGACCGGTTTGTTTGCCCTGATCAGACGTTCCTGGTGTAGGGGTCTTTCCTTTTCCTTGACCTTGGTGGCCGCGCTGCCACGTAGGCTTGGTGGGTTGATCAGAATTGTTGTTGGGGGGGTGTCGGGTTTTGTAGAATTTCGATTTTTCCTGGGGAGGTCTCTGGGTATTATTTTCTCGTTGGTTATAATTCTGAGAGGAATTAGAAGAATAGGATGACTGCTCTAGATTTTGTTTTCGAGATGGCTCATCTGTGGGTTTACGTTTAGTGCTGGGAAGTTCGGCCATTGCATTGGTATAGCGTTCGGCCTTATTGAGGATGTCCTCAAGTCTGACTGCGCCCTGTTCCGCCAAAAATCTACGGGTTTCGTTTGACAAAGTTGACTTTATCTGCTCCACAAGAACAAGTTCAAGGAGTCCCTCATATGTAAGATGTAGTTCAGATAACTCTATGCACTTTATCAAATAGCCCGTGAGACGTGAATAGAACTGTGAAAATGTTTCCGTGCTCTCTTTTCGGCTGTTCCTGAACATTTGCAGGAATTTTCGGGCGGTCATCTCAAACCGTTGATGCAGGGCCTTCTTTAGCATGTCGTAATCATGTTGGTTCGGTCCCAGCTTTGTGTATACGTCATAAGCATTAGCTTTTAGTGACGTTGAGAGCTTAAGTGCCCAGCGGGAACTCTCTAACCCATACAGATTTGCGAGCCTTTCGAATTTTTCTAGGTAGCTGTCAATTTTTTCCTTTGGGGCTAGGTAAAGATTCTAAAGCAAAAGACATCGCCGTTAATTGGGCAGACTGAGTGCTGGAGAGATCCATTGACTGGGACTGGGGCGAAGACGGCTCTCCGTTATTCGAAGTAGAGGCGCCCCGACTCTCTAAAGCCTAAAGCGCCAGTTCATGTTGTCTTTCCCGCTCCCTTTCTCTCTCTCTGCGGGCTTCCATTTCTGCCTCAATTCTCTTGTTTTCTGCCTCAATTTTCTTGTTCTCTGCCTCAATTTTCTTCTGCTCCAATAAACGCTCCTCCGCTTCTTTCTTTTCTGCTCTATCTTGAGCATCTTTCCTCTCTGCTCTCTCTTGTGCTTCCTTCCTTTCCGCGTCATACCTTTCAAGTTCCTGGTTGACAAACAAGTTAGCGGCTTCTCCTTCTAAACCTGATTCTTTCGCCTCCAGCCTTAGGATGGATCTCATCTGAATCCTCTCTGACGTGATTAAAGAACTGGATGCTACTACTATTAGAGAATAGCAAGAAAGAACAAGAAGGAAAAAAAACTCAAAGCCGCTACGAGAAAAAACCAAAGTATAAAAAAATTTACTTGTGTTACCTCCTGTGTTAACTTATCGGCGCTGTTATTGTCACTTAAGACTCCTAACGCAAGCGACTAAGCCAATTAAATTGGTAAGTTACACTAGAAAAAAATCTACTATTACTAACAGTAGAGAAAGATTTATATTAAAACAATTTAAAAGGAAAAAAAAATTTCCCGAATATTTTAATTCTCTAACAACAAACTCCGTCCCTGAAGTCACTTTTATTAGAAGAGACGTGTTAACAAGACTTAAAAAGTCAGAACAAGGCGTCTTTAGCTAAGCTCAACTCAAACGCTTCAAAAACCTTTAGTGACTGTAAAACCAGTCACGCAATCCCAGCAAATCTTATAAAGAAAAATGTAATGTTTCTCTGCCAGAGGATAATTTAGTAAACCGAATTTATGATTATCCGTACTTTCTACTGCTGTGAAGAGAAAACAACCTGTAAATATGCTGTGTGGACGACCCAAATACTAAAAGGCGTTGCCTAGGAGTGTAATTAATTATTTTTATTTATTTCCCTATATCACAAAGACAGATCACTCACACTCTATCTAGTTAGACCCAGACTTAGATCAGACTCAAAATATCTTTATCCCGGCGAGCCAGCCAAATATTGTCGTAAATTTATTTTGAGAGAAAGAGTCTTAGAAATAGTAGTCCGGTTTAGAGTGTAGAATGATGATGAAAGGCTCAGTGATAGGAAAAGGTTAGCGAGTAAATATGATGCTCCACAGAGTGCTGGAGGAGAGTAAAGACAGACTTATTTACGACAAATCGTTTCTCTCAATCTTCTCTTCCACTCTCCTGGTCAAACAATTATTTGCCAGTTTTCCAGACACACATCTGCGCTCACACCGATTTGGTGCTTCAGACACACAGACGACGTGGATACAACTATATTAAACAAATATGAGGGATTTGGGCCTTGGTAGTCCAACACAGTACTATGTATGTTTATGCTGTTTATTAGCATTTAAACTCAATCACAACATCCAACAGGTGTTACATAAAATTATCATAAGTACAGAAAATACAATTAACAATGTGAGGATGGGGTAAAGAAGATTGGTATCGACTAAGCCCTTCCCGCTTATTAGACAAAGGTAAACCCAGTCCCAAGATAGATAGTTATCAGGAACATAGGTAATGTAACCTAACAAAGAAGTTAATTTCTCTGAAAAAAGAGGTGTTACAATATTAGTTATGGTGGTAGACAAAAATACTGCTATCCCAATTGTGTCTTTTCTTTACTAAGCAAAGAAAAAAAAGGGGGGGGGGATGAAACAGAGTTAACAAATTATCCCACTTAAAGGAACAATGCCGGGTATACAGAAAATTGTATTACCCGGTAGGCAAGTTAACAAATGGTTTTGCAAAAATAAATCTCCTGTCATTCATACACTCTGTGAGGATCCACACTCATATACACCACACACTTACCGATTGCAGCATCAGACAATCCATAGCATGATATACACAGTAATTAAACTCTTTACATGTGAAAACTGTCTAGTCCTTCTGTGTCCCGCCCCAGATAATGCGAGGTTTCACTGAGAGCAAATATTCCCGCTTATCGCCGGACTTGAAGTTCTAAGAGTTCTTGTGTTTTATTATAAAGAAACGAGTCTATGGGATGGCACTGACGCAGTTCGACATAGGGGTGAAAAATGAGGTGATGGTATAATCCTTCAATGCGTGATGATAGCCACTGACCGGTAAAGTTTTTAATCCAGTGAGGAAAAACTAGGCTCGGTCACAGTCAGGTAAATCGGTATTCTCTCACATTTAGAGCCGTACATAAATTATTGCTACTGGCACTGTTCATCTTCCAGTTTATCTCACAGATTGAAATTAAAATTTGATGATAATATTTTAAATGTTCTTGGGTAGGCTTTCCCTCATGTAACTATGACAGCCAGGCCGCACCGGACCGCCTCAAGATTAAATTTTAAAAAAATGTCTCATCAAACTGTCTGGAAGTTTAAGAACCGAGCATGGAAACTCTCTGTATGATTTATTAATAATGCTGGGATCGCAAAGGTGATCATTCTAGAGAAAAAGATATAAAACCCATGACAATCATAATCATACTTCAAAAATCAAATAATATTCTTAACGCTCGATAAATTTACCGTTAAGGCTATATATATATACACTCGCGTATTTAATTATGTATTTAAGAAAACACGTCCCGAGTCTAATGGTTAAAATACACATCTTTATATATAGGACTTAACTAAATTTATTAATTATAAATTCCTTCGCGACTTTAAAAGTTACTTTAACATATAAACATTATTATTTTTGGAAATGTTATAATAGATATATCATTAAATTTACCACTGGAACTTTTGGGATGAGTTTAATAATTAAATAGATTAAATAAACACAAAATCCAGTGAAATAAAATGAAAGCACTAGACCACTGATCACTTTAACAAATATATTATACCGTGCACAGAAAAAGAAACACTCCAATTTGTAGCCACCAATTTCAGATGGGAATCTAGCAACTTTCTACTAATAGCTAGTGAATCTTAAAAATCTCTGGCACTGAATGATGCCTGGCTTTCTAGTGGTCTGTATATATTTAAAATGGAATTAAAGATGAGGGGGGCATGAGAAAGTTGACACTTTTTTTTATCTCAGGAGACTTTCGGGGATCTGACCGACAGACTAAAGAGAGATGCCGTCCCCTGGTTTCCCGTTTCCCCGTTCGTTGCATCCGACATCCTCCCCCGTTCACTCCGTCTGCGGTCGGTTTAGCGCTTAACATGGAGGTGCGGAAAATGCCGGCAAGAAACTTCCCCGTTCGTTTCAGGGACCACAACTGCTTTGATCTCTCCCGCTCAACGTTCCTGAAACCACTTCCGTGTCTGTTTGATCCTGTTCCGCTCTCTCTGTTTGAAGTAGGCAACGCCCCCACTGCCCAAGTTAATGAAAATAACTTCATATCATTGCTCAGGCGATGTCCGTGGGCGTGATTTAATCTTTCCTTAAATCAATGCGATGACCAGAATGACCGGTAGATAAACTATCCACATATTAATCAGCCAACGTGTTGGCCATCTGCGTGGAACGGTTTCATAACAATGAGTCCAGGTGAAAATAAATTCCCGTTTGATGAAGAGTTACCAAACTATTCGGGGGCTCTGGTGCTATACGAAGGGGTCGCTACAAAGAGTCGTGCTACAACGATTCAGGGCCAGCTGAGTTCGTCTGTGACAGTAGCGACCACGATCAAAGACACGGAAGAGATCTCAGGAAAGACTAGCGGCACGCTATCAAAGAGGCAGTAGTGGTCCCTGAAACGCGACGCAAGTTTCCTGCCGGTATTTCGCTTCTCGGTGTTAATCACAGAACGATCGCAGTGGGAGCGCACGGGAAAGCCGTCGCAAACGCAACGAGCGGAGATACAGAAGACCAGGGGCGGCATCTCTCTTTAGTCTGGCGGTCAGATCCCCTAAAGTTTCCTGAGATCTAAAAAGGTGTCAATTTTCTCATGTCCCACTCATCTTACATTCTATGTTAAATATATACAGACCATGAAGAAATGCATGTTATCACTCGTTGGCCAGACCTTGACAGAAGCACTAGCTATATTTGAAATCGTGTTAGATTTTCCCCTGGATTTTCATATATATTTGCAGTGAATTCTATTCTGTGCAAAACGGTAAAATATAAATGTGTAAAGTGATCAGTGGTCTAGTTCATTCATTCTATTTCACTGGATTTTGTGTTAATTTAAATCTATTAAATTAAACTATCTCAATAGTTCTAGTTGTAAATGTAATGATATACCTGTTATATTATTTCCAAAAATAATAGAGGCTTAAATGCTAGAGTAACTTTTAAAGTCGCGAAGGAATTTATAAGTAATAAACTTAGTTAAGTCCTATATATATATATACATATATATGTAGATGTGTGTTTTAACCATTAGAACTCGCGCCGTGTTTTATTAAATACATAATTAAATAAGAAAGGGTATATAGATATATAGATAGTCTTAGCGGGAAATTCATCGCGCTTTAGAATGTTATTTGATATTTCTGTATATTACATGTCTTTTTCTTTCATACAGAGTAATCGTAACCTTTGCGATCCCAGCAATAAAGAAATCATACATCTTAAAACTTCCAGACATATTGATGAAACATTTTTAAATTTAATCTTGTGGCGGTCCGATGCGGCCTAGCTATCATAATTACATGAAAGAAAGCCTACCCAAGAACATTTAAATAAATCATCAAATTAAATTTCAACCTGTAAGATAAACTGGAAGATGAACAGTTGCCAGTAGCGATATTTTATTTACTGCTCTGTTGTGAGAGAGTACCTATTTACCTGAACTGTGACTCGGCCTAGGTTTTCCTCACTGGATTTAAAACTTACCGGTCAGTTGTTATCATCACGCGTTGAAGGATCTGTCAAAAGCCTTCTTATAGTCAATGAAGCACATATACATACTTTTTTGGACCTGTGTATATTTTTCTGCTAATATTCTTAGGCAAAATATTGCCTCTCTTGTTCCACTGTTCCGTCTAAAGCCAAACTGTTCTTCTTGGATTTCGGTGTCTACTTTACTTTTTATTCTTTCCTGTATGATTTTGAGCAGTATCTTAATTGCATGACTAGCGGGAAATTAAAGAGATCACTTCATTTTCACCCCTGTATCGAACTGTGTCAGTGCCATCCCATAGACTCCTTTTTTTTACAATAAAACACAAGAACTCTTAGGCTTCAAGTCCGGCGATAAGTGGGAATATTTGCTATCAGCAAACCTCGCTACATCTGGGGCGGGACATCGAAGTACTAGACATTTTCACTTGTCAAGAGTGTAATTGCTGTTTATATAATTCTATGGATTGTCTGATGCTGCAATCGGTAAATGTGTGTGAGTGTATGAGTGTGGATCCTCACGCGCGTGCATGAATGATAGGAGATTTAATTTTTTTGAAAAACCATTTTGTTAACTTGCCTACCGGGTAATACATTTACTGTATACCCTGCATTGTTCCTTTAAGTGGGATATTTTGTTAACTCTGTTTACCCCCCCCCCCCTCCCTTTTTCATTTGCTTAGTAAATGGAAGAACAATTGGGAATAACAGGATTTTTTCTACCTAATATTGTAACAACTCTTTCAGAGTAATTAAATTCACTGGTGGGTTACATTACCTATGTTCCTGATAATTATCTATCTTTGGACTGGTTTTATCTTTGTCTAATACAAGCAAGAAGGGCTTAGTCGATACCAATCCTCTCCCCCCCCCCCCCCCCCCCCCTCACCTTGTTATTTGTATTTTCTGTTCTTATGATATTTTTCTGTAACACTTGATAGTTATTGTGATTGTTTTAAATGATAATAAACATCATAAACTTATTTAGTACTGTGTTGAAATACCCAAAGCCCAAATTTCCCCTATTTGTTTAATATAGTTTGTTTTCACGTGCGTCTGTGTGTTTGAAGCACCAAATCGGTGTGAGCGCAGGTGTGTGTCTGGAGACTGGCAAATAATTGTTTGACCAGGAGAGTCTGAAGAGAAGATTGAGAGGAACGATTGATCGTAAAAAAGTCTGTCTTTACTCTCCCCAGCACTCTGTGAAGCAACTATTTTACTCTCTACATTTTCTATCACTGAGCTTTCATCATCATTCTCCCCTCTAAACCGGACCACCATTTCTAAGACTCTTTCTCTCAAAATAAATTTACGACAACGCCATTTTCGGCTGGACAATACCAGGGCTAGTAGCTAGAATAAGCATCGAGAAAGATTTTTTTTTTTTTAATTAATGAAGATAAATATCCCGTTCAACCTCTGATGGGTTATAATTAGGATATATATTGTTTTCAATTCCAAATAATATGAACAACTGCCGATATGAGAAAGTGGCATCACAATTGTCAAATCATTGTAAATAGGGACAATCACAATTATACTTATATGTTAAATGAATAAAATAACAAACAAACAAAATAAAGAAGAAACTCTGAACAAGAATAATATTAAAATGGAGGGGTGTAAAGGCCTGGTGGTTCCAGTTATATAACTGACTTTAACAAATATTTAATTGACTTTCGCCTATTAAAAGTCATATGTATTGTAAGAACAGCATCAGACCTTCACATTCCCAGCCACTATATATTAACATTTGTTCGTGTTAAATATTGTTTGACTATATTATGCAGTTCCCTAGGACTGTCTATTCTTAACACCTCTTCTATATTTATAAGATTATATTTATATATATTTATATTTATAAATATATTATAAATATAATATATAATTATAAATTTATATATTATATATTTATTTTATATAATTTAAAATTATATAATTTTATAATTATATAATTGTAATATATAAAATTATATAATAAAAATTATATAATATAATAAAATTTTATATTTTTCTCTATTTTGGCTTCGTTATCTTCTATGTTTTGTTTGATCTTTTCAGTAAGTGAGTAGTCTATGATTGGTCTATGATCTCATATTTTATCTATATATGTATAAATATATAAATTATGTAATAAAACTATAATAAAATTAAAATTAATTTTTATTATTTTTATTATATTATTTTATAAGTGTTACGGTGTTATTTTAAATGACGGCGTCTGCTGGGGTTTAGCCATGTGCAACGTTTAGGGGTCATTAACATTTATAGAATATGTCGATATTTTACGGTATACTGAACGCGAAATATATGCGGAGATTATGACGCATTCGCGTTGGTAAGGTCACGCTGGGTGACTTGGTTACATGGCCCTTGTTACGCTATCCGTCAAGCAAGAAGGTCGTGTCTTGTATTTCTTCCAAGGAAAAAGGCTTAGTATATAGCCTATATTATATATATGAATCAATGTAGAACTCAGAGTTAGTTCGGATATTAATCTAAGTATGAGATTGATTAAATTATATTAATGATGGAAGGAGAATCGCATTATGATTCACATTGTAGCTGTCAAGAACTCATGCGCTCATTTCTGGCTGTTGACTACAACAGCGCACGTATATAGCCACGATGTTCATCTGACATATTGTTTTGACACGGACGGATACTTACTGATATTATTTGGAATTCATTGTTATGCTGAACTGTACATGAAGTTTTGTGAATGTCGGATATCGTCTTTTGTATGAATACATGTGGACTCAAAACAGAAGGCTTGATCCTTTATTTACGTTTCGGGTTTGGTTCACAGCTGTAAATGTTTACGTTTTCCAGCACGATAGCTCTCCCACAAGGGAAATCAATTAATATCTAATATGCAAATCAGAATGTCGAAGGGATGTTCTGATGGTCAGAGCTAACCAATAATACCAAATATTATCTACATCTAGAGGATGATTTTACTACTCAATCAATAATAGAAGAACGAAGGAACAGCAGCAAACACAACACCAACCAACGCCCGTCACAACTGGTGGCCATTAGTGGTTTTGAAATTTTCAAAAGAGCGAACCTCAAAAAAATGAGACATTTTTCCATTCGAGCCGAAATCGACATTAATATGCAAAAACACCGGTGACGTCATGCCCTTGACAACAGGACGAACGGTTGCAAAAATCAGCAAAATTCAATGTCCTTCAAAAAATTTATTTGGAGCTTTCAAACAGCAAATGAAACGTATTACTAATGCCTTCAATGTTTCAAACAAGCTCGCGAGTCTGTTGGCGAAGCAGATAATGTACTGTATTACTTCCAAAAAAAAGATAAGTAACTGATTTTAAACGTTACCATATTTCGTCCTGTTTGTCCAAAAACGCCATGTTCTTTTTTTTTGTAGCTATGTTAAATATTGTTTCTGTCTTTTACATGTAGCGGGTATGGATGGGCGGCGGATTATAATCAGTTCTATGGCTCCTTCGATGCTACGAATTGATTGTAATTGTTCTTAAGGCCGTGAATTAATAGCATTTCGCGAAGAACGCGTCGAATACATTATCGGTGATCGTGTCGTTCGGACTTGCATTAGTTCACTTTGCATGTTAGGTGTATAGTCGTGTTATAACTGTGGTATTCTAGTGTATTTGGTTCCAATTTTTATTCAGTTCTTTAACAATGTTTGTAATCTATCGTGTTTTTTCTGACCTTACTATCTTTCAGTTTATATTTTTGTTGTACGACCGTTAATGAGTCCATGTATACGTCACTAATTGATGTGTACGCAGGTTAATTATCTATTCAGTTCATTCTTTAATTCTCACTTCCGGTCTAGTCAACTTAGTTGTAAATGCATTTTTATTGTGAAAATGTCTTTGTCGTATGTTAATAATGTTCTGTAATCCTTGTTTAACCCATTGTATTGTTTGTCTTCATTTCATCCCTTTATAATTTAATATTAATGCTATAATTTATTCTTTAATAAGAGTATAGATTAATATGATTAAATTTTTATGAGTTTTAAAGAGGAATTAGGGACTTTGCACCAATTTGCAGTGATGGTCCAAGAAATCGGCAATGCCATTTATTGCTCATGAAGATGACATAATATACTATGATTAATTATTATAACTTTATAACATATTAAGACATATTAAATATTAATTAGTACACTTTCTCATTACTACAGTGGGAACTTTGTGACAATTAAGATTAAATAACCTAATTATTTAGGAATAATACCCATAATTATTGAATATTATTATTAAGTGCATGATATAATTTCAGCACCTTATATAACTATCATAACTATTTATGATAGATATTAGCGGGTATATATATATATAATATTTTTACAAAATATTATAGATTTGTGGAAGTTATAAATAACAATACAGGAATACTGCAATTTCTTATATTAATTATTCATTCGTTGAGTAATTATAATTATCGACATAGATTCTAGTGGTGATTACAAGACATAAGTAATTGAATACTTAAATAAATTAACGTCAAGATGCTTAACTTAGACTATTTTATTAAAAATGGTAAGGATTTTGGAAAAAAAGGAGAACTTCTCGAGGCTTATGCATTGGCTGAATTTGCAAAATATAAGGCAGAAAAGGAGGAAAGGAAAGCTATTGCTAAGGCAGAGATGGAAAAACTTGAAAGAAAAGATGCTGAAAAGAAAGCTATTGCTAAGGAAGAAGAAGGAAGAAAGGTGGCAAGAGATGAAATCCTACGGATTGAAGAAGAGAATAAATTGAAACGACAGGAAATCATACTGCAGCAAGAAATGGAATTGCAACGACTTAAATTGGAAACAGCAAAACTTAATTCACAAAGTGCTGCAGCAAGCCAAAATGATATTTCTCAATCTGGATCTTCTTCCAACCGACTTAAGGGCAATTATTACTTTAAGCTACCACCTTTCAAATTACACGTGGACGACCTTTCATCATGGCTGGCGCGCTTTGAGGATATATGTAAGGTCAATAACCTTGACAAAACTGCATGGGCACTTAAACTTAAGGAATTTCTGGATGGCGAACCTGCAAGTGCAGCACAAAATATTGATCCTACATTAGCCACAGACTATGAGGCCATTAAGACTTTGTTATTACGTCGTTTCCACTTGAACGAAGAGGCATGTAGATTACGTTTCAAAAGTTTGTTGCCAGATAATAATAAAGATTTTACAGGATTTATTGCTAACATACGCAATACTTTTAACAGATGGGTTGAACTAGCAGGTGTCAACAAATCTTACGACAAGTTAGTCGATTTGTTATTGAGGGATAAAGTATTATCTTCTGTCAGCCCACCATTCTTTGCTTATCTGCAAGAAAGAAAACCAGAAACTATTGATGAGTTAGAAAAAATTTCTTTAAATTACTGCACAGCTCATCCGAATGCTAATATTTCTGGCTCGTTGATAAGAGAACCTCTTCCTGTAGCCTCCAATATGGCATATCATAGTAATAACAAACCAAGAACACACAGTGTAGACAGAGGTAGGTTCAAAGGAAACTATGACATTAATTTTCATAAGGGACAGAATAACTTTAACAATAACTTTAATAGAGGAAGACAACAAAACAGAAATTATTCACCTCAGTCAAGATACAACAGTAATCCACGTAACTCAAGTTATAATCGGTCATATCAATATAATAATGGTAACAATTGGAAGAATAGCGATAATTATAACTCGAGACATCGAGATAACAATTACAATAGACGACAACGGGATAATTCAACTAATTATTCTCGTAATCGTTCTCATTCTCGTGGATCTTCACATTATAACCATAATACCGGGGCAGCAGTTACAAATGATATCACCCCTAAGGTTCAGGTTCCACCTAACGATAATACAATGCATTCTTCTGCTGCATGCTTTGCTATAAATTATAACGTGGCGAATAGTTGCCCACAATGCAATCTTATTTTTCAGAAGGCAAAGGAGACAGTGCTAAACTGCGGACACATTCCACCAGAAGTAGGTCTTGCAGCCAATGATGGAACAGGCTCTCTGATTTTTAACAGAGGGATAGTTAACGGTTCTATAGTTTCTGTATTGAGAGATTCGGGGTCCACAACCATTGGAGTGCGACAGTCGCTGGTACATCCTAGCTGTGCAACGGGGGAATATGTCCGTTGCATGACTTTTGGGGGAACTATTGAGTTTTACCCCACAGCTATTATCCATGTTAAAACACCTTTTTTCACAGGGAACGTGAAGGTATGCATGCTGAAAAAGCCGATTGCAGACCTTATGGTGGGTCGCATACACGGCAGCAAGGATTGTTCACCAGAAGATATTATTGAATGGGAGAGACACAATCTATGCACTGGAAACGCCGTGACGACTAGAGCTCAGACTATGCTCATGGAGAGTGTCAATGATAATAAGATGGATGCAGAGAAACAGGAGGATATTGAGGTCAATTCACCTATTGACAGGGAATCATTTGCAAACAAACAAAAAAATGACAAATCTTTAAATAAATTTTTTAACCTAGTTAATAAGGTTGATAATTTAACATCAGGTAATAATAACAAACATTGGTTTATTGTTAAAAATGATATACTGATTAGATGTTTTAGTGATAAATCACAGGTAAAACAACAAGTGATGGTACCGGCTGCTTTTAGACGGTACATTCTTCAACACGCGCATGATTCGCAGTGTGCAGGACATATGGGATATACTCGAACACGATCTCGAGTATTGTCTTCATTCTTTTGGCCAGGAGTATCACGGGATATTTCGCAGTATGTACGTTCTTGTACTACGTGCCAGGAAGTGAAAGCACGTGGAGCTTTTCACACGGCGCCTATTCAGGCTTGCGATATCTCAGTACGACCTTTTGACAAGATGGCCATAGATATAATTGGTCCACTTCTACCATCTGCGAGAGGACATAGATTTGTTCTCACGTGCATTGATTTATGCACACGATGGCCAGAAGCCATTCCATTGAAGACCACCACTACCACAGATGTAGCTGATGCATTACATCTAATTTTTTCTAGAATAGGGTTTCCTAGAAAATTATTATCTGACCATGGGTCGCAGTTTATATCCGATACCATGAAGGAAGTAATGAAAACCTGGAACATTGATAGAAATTTGAGTAGCATTTATCATCCCATGAGTAACGGTGCAGTTGAAAGACTTAACCGTACGCTTAAGCAACTTTTACATAAGGTTACTGTTAAACACCCTCAGGACTGGGACAGAGCACTCCCAGCTGTCCTGTTTGCTTACCGAGAGGTGCCACATGAACAAACTGGCTTCTCTCCCTTTGAGTTAGTTTTTGGTGCCCCTCCGAGAGGTCCTATGGGACTGATAAAAGATTTATTAATTGATGCAGAGATGACTCAGGACACTCAGTCATCTTATGAGTATGTGATTAATCTTCGGAATAATATTATTGAGTCTTGCCAATTGGCAACAGCTTCTTCTGAGGCTGCAAAAGCTAAGGCTCGATCTATACAAAATCGATCTAGACGATTACGCCAATTATTCCCAGGCGATGAGGCTTATGTATTACTCCCTCACAATAACAATAAGTTATTGATCTCATGGACTGGTCCTTATAAGGTTACTGATAAAATTTCAGACGTTGATTACGTCTTAGATATCAAGGGACACAGAAAGATATTCCATATTAATATGCTCAAGCAATTTCATACACGTCCTATACACTTACAGTCAATTTTTCATGAACTAGATGACAATACTGTATCTACTTGTCATTATTCTAATCTATCTGTTATACAGGAGGAAGAATCTTCTTTTCCTGAAGTGCAGATGCCTTTACCTGTACTTATTGTCCAATCTACTGAATCTTGGCGTGATGTGACCATTTCTTCTACGGTTACACCGCAACAGCATCAACGCATTGCTGATCTTCTACAATCTTTCCCAGATGTGTTAACGGATGTACCGGGTTGCACATCTGTAATTAGTCACGATATTATTCTTAACGATGATACACCAATTCGTGTTCATCCTTATTCTGTACCTCTACATTTTCTGAGTAAGACATCTCAGGAACTCGAACAGATGATATCATTAGGTATTATTGAGACTAGTACATCTCCATTTTCTTCTCCTTTAGTCATTGTCCGGAAAAAGGACAACAACATACGTTTATGTGTTGACTATAGGAAACTTAATGCGCAGACAGTACCTGATAGCGAACCACATCCTATCCTTGACGATTTACTTCCTCGTCTATCCAATGCTACACTTTTCACTAAAATTGACTTAACCAAAGGTTATTGGCAGATTCCACTAACCGAAAGAGCCAAATACTACACAGCATTCTCAACTCCACAAGGTCTTTACCAGTGGAACGTGATGCCTTTTGGGCTAATGAATGCTCCAGCTACCTTTATTCGCATGATGCGAAAAATTTTAGCAGGTAGATCAGATATAATTACCTACATTGACGACATATGTTTGTTTAGTTCATCATTTGAGGAACATTTTTTGGGTCTTAAATCAGTTTTGGAAATATTGCGGGATAACCATTTAACCGCTAAACCAACTAAAATTCAAATAGCGTGTAATGAGATAACATTCCTGGGACACATTATTGGATCAGGACGTATCCAAACAATTCCCAGTACGGTTTCTAAAATATTAAATTTATCTGTTCCTCAAACGAAGAAACAGGTTAGGAGTCTGTTAGGGTTAATCCAATACTATAGCAGATTTGTACCTCACCTATCATCCATCACGGCTGTCCTGTCATCGTTACTAAAGAAGAACATGCCATTAAGGATAAATTGGACAGACGAATGTGACAAAACTTTTCGCACTATCTTAAACATTTTTTCATGCCCACCTGTTTTAAGATTATCAGATGCCTCTAAAAAGTTTGTTCTACGTACAGATGCGAGTAATTACGGACTCGGGGCTTGTCTACTCCAATATCATGATGATGTCCTTCACCCTGTACTTTATATCTCACGCAAGCTGAAACCTCCGGAGACTAAATATTCGACTGTAGACCGAGAATTGCTCGCCGTAATCTGGGCAATTACCAAACTAGAAAAATTTTTGCTGGGATCTCCATTTCTGATCCAGACTGATCAGAAATCTGTGGCAGCATTACGTCGTTCAAACCATAAAAGTGCAAAACTTGCACGATTTGCTATTGCGTTGCAACCATATGAGTTCGAAATACAGTCGATACCAGGAACTGAGAACGTCATAGCCGATACGTTGTCCAGACATCCTACGGATTCTGAATGAATATTACTATTTCAAGAAAATTTTCTGACTAATCAAGCATTACATTTGCAATGAACGGTATTAATGCCACGTCAGAATATACAACACTTCAGTTGGACTTCCTACTTAAATAAGGACATTTCGAAATAAACTATTGTGATCAAAATATCAAGTTTTACGGATCGTTTGAAAATTTGGACTTCACTTCCACTGTGCGTATCACTCATTTCGATTGAAAACTGTTAAAAAGGAACAATCTCTGATGAAGAAGGGACAGATACGTTGATGACTTATTCAATTTACGTTCAAAGTTTTAATAAAGGAACTAACGATGATTGGATAATCATATCATAATTCGATAATATGAACCTTGTGTCTTAATGAACTTTCATACAAGTCAATAGGAGGTAACAACGATTGGATCTTCATGTCCGATATTGTTAAATTTTCTAGTTATTAATTTAATATATAATAAAAATAAAGTCAAAGTGTGATGAAATAAAAAAAATAAAATATACTAAGAAAAGATGAAACAAAATAATATCACACCAATTAATATTTTAATTAGTGTAATTATTAAGGTAATAGATATTAGATTATGACATTTCATATTTATAGTTAAAATGTATGAATTTTTTCTGTTCTTTTCTTCTGATTGCGTTAATTTAATTAGGTATCTATCCTTACACTTCATTTTCACACGCATTCTAATTTAATGTATACTTTAATATTTAGTTTTAATTGTCCGTACTTCTCAATTTTTATTTCTTTTACTCTCTTATACTATTTCTCATTTTCTTCAATTAGATATTAATTAGTTAGTACCATACGTACATATTATAATTAATTATTTTAATTTTAATTAGTTAGAATAATTTTAATAACACCTCACATTATTAGTTAGTCGATACATACAACAAATTAATTAGTTAATTAGTTAGTGACAGTGACATTTCCTTGTTTAATATAAGTTATATGTATGATATGACGTTGATTTTATTATAAGATATTACTGACATGACCACGACACTGTTCTAGATAGAACATCGTAGGTCATACGTCGGGTTTTGTTAAATTTTTGATAATTTGATTAATATTATTCAAAAAAAAAATCTATCTAATAGATTTTTTTTTCCCCCGTCTGACAGGAAATCTGTTACGGTGTTATTTTAAATGACGGCGTCTGCTGGGGTTTAGCCATGCGCAACGTTTAGGGGTCATTAACATTTATAGAATATGTCGATATTTTACGGTATACTGAACGCGAAATATATGCGGAGATTATGACGCATTCGCGTTGGGAAGGTCACGCTGGGTGACTTGGTTACATGGCCCTTGTTACGCTATCCGTCAAGCAAGAAGGTCGTGTCTTGTATTTCTTCCAAGGAAAAAGGCTTAGTATATAGCCTATATTATATATATGAATCAATGTAGAACTCAGAGTTAGTTCGGATATTAATCTAAGTATGAGATTAATTAAATTATATTAATGATGGAAGGAGAATCGCATTATGATTCAAATTGTAGCTGTCAAGAACTCATGCGCTCATTTCTGGCTGTTGACTACAACAGCGCACGTATATAGCCACGATGTTCATCTGACATATTGTTTTGACACGGACGGATACTTACTGATATTATTTGGAATTCATTGTTATGCTGAACTGTACATGAAGTTTTGTGAATGTCGGATATCGTCTTTTGTATGAATACATGTGGACTCAAAACAGAAGGCTTGATCCTTTATTTACGTTTCGGGTTTGGTTCACAGCTGTAAATGTTTACGTTTTCCAGCACGATAGCTCTCCCACAAGGGAAATCAATTAATATCTAATATGCAAATCAGAATGTCGAAGGGATGTTCTGATGGTCAGAGCTAACCAATAATACCAAACATTATCTACATCTAGAGGATGATTTTACTACTCAATCAATAATAGAAGAACGAAGGAACAGCAGCAAACACAACACCAACCAACGCCCGTCACAATAAGGTAGTATGTTTTGCGAGGTGTTACAATTCTAACGGAATATTTGTTCCTAAATAGTGGAATTCTAACGGAAAATAAAATTCATCGGAGTATGTGTTAAATATTCACGCCACTGATTCTATTCAATAAACCGGTAAGTAAACTAGTTTTCTTCTTTTTGTTTTGTTAGTTGAAATACAAAAAATAGTACAAATATGTGCTTCTGTATTTGCATCTAATTTTATTTCAAATTATTCATCATCATCAGTTACCATCTCCACAACGAAGGTTGGCAGTAATGGATCTCCAACGTCTTCTGTCTCTTGTCTTGGTGGTGCACTCTGATAGACTCTTTCCTGTCCATCTCTTGATGTTATCTTCCCACTTATAGCGCTGTCTTCCCCTTGCACGTTTGCCTTCAACTCTCCCTTCTGTTATGGTCTTCTGCAAGGTGTTATGCCTTTTTATATGGCCAAAGTATTTTAGCTGCCTAACTTTGACCTCCCTCATTAGTTCTCTTTTCATACCTAGATTTTCTAGGACCTCCTTATTTGTTTTCATCTCTTTCCATGAGATACGCCCCATTCTTCTATATATCCACATTTCAAGAGCCTCAATTCTTTCTTCCAAATGCTTATTCATCGTCCATGTTTCCGCAGCATACAGAAATGCAGAATATATATAACATTTTATGATTCTCAGTTTTAATATGTGAGATAACTGTTTGGATGTCAGTATATGTTTCATGTTGTTGAATGTAGCTTTGGCCATTCCTATTCTCTTCTTGATTTCTGTTTCACATCTGCCATCTTCTGTTATTATATGACCAAGATATCCGTAGCTCTTGACTTGTTCCAGAATTTTCCCATTTACGCTTATATTTAATGTGGTTTTATCGTCTGTTTTGCTAATTATCATAGTTTTTGTCTTCTCAATATTAATGTCGAGTCCATATTCATTACTTATACTGTTCACTTGCTTCACTAGTTCTTGTAACTCCTGTTCGCTTTCAGCTAACAACACGGTAGTAATAATAATAATAATAATAATAGCCCCTTCAGTCATAACTGACTATGGGAATGCGCCCCTGAGGTGGCAGCCCTCAGCTGCCTATTTTCCTGGTGCTCCTTTTGACGTTTTCTCCTCACCTCTGCTTCTTGTGTGAGCCTCTCTTCGCCCAATCTGAGGTGGTGCCGTAAATAGCATCGCCACTTAGTGCGATCGGCAGCTTCATCCTCCCATGTTGCTGGATCCATGTCCAGTGCCCTCATATCTCTCTTGCACACATCTTTGAACCTCAGCTGTGGTCGCCCAACCGTTCTCTTGCCATCTGCTAATTGTCCGTAGAAGATATCTTTTGGGATGCGACCATCTTCCATGCGGCGAACATGGCCAAGCCAGCGAAGTCTGCGCTGTCTAAGCAGCGTATACATACTTTGAAGGCCAGCACGTGACAACACCTCGACATTTGTCACTTTATCTTTCCACGAGATGCCGAGGATGCGGCGTAGACACCGCAAATGGAAGGTATTGAGCCTTCTTTCTTGCTTAGCATAGGTCGTCCAGGTCTCGCTGCCATATAGGAGTGTGCTGGTGACGCAGGCATTATATACCGCAGCTTTGGTCTTCATTGTGAGTTTAGAGTTTCCCCAAACACGCGATGTGAGGCGGGCAAAGGTAGCTGCAGCTTTGCCAATGCGGCTGTCGATTTCTGTATCCAGTGAGAGTTTGTCATTGATGGTAGACCCTAGGTATGTGAAGTGGTGCACCACTGCCAATTCATAGTTATCGATAGTGATAACTGGTGCAGCACCCACATCCTGACTCAGCACATTCGTTTTCTTTAGACTTATTGTGAGGCCAAAGTCCTTGCATGCTTTAGTGAAGCGATTCATCAAGCTCTGAAGCTCCTGTTGGCTTTGAGTGACGACTGCAGCATCATCAGCGAACAACAAGTCTCTTATAGTGACCCTTCTGATTTTTGTTTTTGCCTTCAGCCTTGAAAGATTAAACAGACGGCCATCTGACCTAGTGTGAAGGCATATTCCTTCAGTTGCATCTCTGAATGCATGTTTCAAGAGTAAGGCAAAGAAGATTCCGAAGAGGGTCGGAGCCAGAACACAGCCTTGTTTAACGCCACTTCGTATATCAAAGGGCTGTGACGTGCTTCCAGCATATTGGACTGTTCCCTTCATGTCGTCATGGAATGACTTTATCATTTCCAGCATTTTAGAAGGGCAGCCTATTTTCAGGAGGATTTTAAAGAGTCCATCCCTACTAACCAGGTCGAATGCTTTTGTGAGGTCTATAAAGGCGATATATAATGGTCTTTTCTGCTCTCTTGATTTTTCCTGAAGCTGGCGGAGAGAGAAGATCATGTCTGTTGTTGATCTGCCAGCTCGGAATCCACACTGTGCCTCTGGATATATGCGCTCAGCTAACTTGTGTAGTCGCATTAAGATGACTTTGGCAAAAACCTTACCAACAATACTAAGAAGAGAGATGCCTCTGTAGTTATTGCAATCACTTCTGTCTCCTTTATTTTTATACAGTGTTACAATCTTGGCATCTCGCATGTCTTGAGGAATAGTTGTCTCTTCCCAGCACTGGCACAGCATCCTATGCAGGGGATGTAATAGCGTGCTCTTACAGCATTTGATTAAATCAGGAGGAATCCCATCACTGCCTGGTGCTTTGCCAGAGGCCAAGCTATCAATGGCCTTGCTGAGTTCCTCTAATGTTGGTTCGGCATCCAGCTCCTCCATAGTTGGCAGACTATTGACAGCATCAAGGGCTGCAGGCGTAACGGTATTGTCTCTAGCGTAAAGCTCAGAGTAGTGCTCGACCCACCTCTCCATCTGCTTACCCTTATCGGTTAGCTTCTCTCCGCTGATGGTTTTTAGCGGTGCCGTCTTACTTTTATGGGGGCCAAGTGCTTTCTTTATACCGTCATACATTTGTCTAATGTTGCCTGTTTGCGCTGCGATCTGGATGCTCTCACTGAGCTGGAGCCAATAGTCATTTGCACAGCGTCGAGCAGTTTGTTGAACTTTGCTTCTCGTAGCCCTCAGGATCTGTAGGGTTCTGGCACTCGGTGAACGTTTGTATTCATTCATAGCACTGCGCTTAGCTTCAATAACAGGTGCCATCACATCTGATGAAGCATCAAACCAGTCATTTGACTTTGCTGTTTTCTTACCAAAGGTGGCAAGTGCAGTACTTTGAATGGTGTTCCGTAGATGCTCCCAGTTCTCTGTAATAGTATCACCATGCTGAGGGCTACTGAGCACTTTCTTGAAGGTCGCAGTGAATTGAGCGATCATGAAAGGGTCTGACATCTTGCTGGTATCAATGCGTGGTTTCCCTTCATGTCTGACACGATAGTTTTCTTGGTTGTGCTCTGATTTTGCAGCAAACCAAGGAGTGATCTGTGTCACAGTCTGCACTATGGTACGAGCGCGTGGAGAGCACAGACCTGAGGAGTGGCCTTCTGACGAGAATCAGGTCAAGTTGGTGCCAGTGCTTGGATCGTGGGTGTCTCCATGACACCTTATGCTGGGGTTTTGTCTGAAAGTAGGTGTTGGTCACGCAGAGGTCATGGTGGACGCACAACTCTAAGAGCCGTTGTCCATTTTCATTCATCTTGCCAATACCAAACCTGCCCAGACATGAAGGCCATGAAACATTATCGGCACCCACTCTAGCGTTAAAGTCACCAAGGAGAACAAGCTGTTCTTGCCTAGGTATGCTTTTGATTACTGCTGCTAGATTCTCGTAGAACTCATCTTTAGCTTCTGAGGCAGAGTACAGAGTAGGAGCATACACACTGACAAGGGTGATGGGACCTGTGCTAGTTTGCAGGCGGAGCGTTAACAGGCGTTCTGATCCATTCTCGCCTGGTTCAACCATGTTAGTTAGCGATTTTTTGACCGCAAAACCTACTCCGTGTTCTCTAGCTTTATTAAGATCTTTCCCTTGCCAATAAAATGTGTAGTCCTTCTCGCTCACCGTTCCAGAGCCCGCCAGGCGCGTTTCCTGAAGTGCAGCTATATCCACCTGAAGTCGTTTAAGCTCATCATTAATTATGGCTGTCTTCCTTACATCGTTTACATCCTGTAGGTTTTCGGATAGTCCAGTCAACATAGTCCGGACGTTCCAGCATCCCAATCTGAGAGTTTGCTTATTTCTATTTTTTCGATAATTGCTTGGTGCAAAATTTTCTGTCCACAGTTCGGGTTTGACCCTAATCCCCATGCACCCAATGGGGAAAGCAGACAGTGGCGGGACAACACCTTATTGACTGGGGGCTGCCCAGCTTGAAGCGGGCGGTAGCTGTCCAGTGAGATCCTAGAACCTCTCCCACTGTCGGAAGTAGCCCCTGGCGCCATGCCCTACGCCAATTGGGCAAAATGCTTATAACCGGTAACTGCTACTTCCCGTGTTTTGCCGACACCTATAGGGTGAAGCTGGAGTGTCCTCTCCAGGGCGCGAGCTTGGGCACAGTTATATGGAGATCAAGCTGTTGCCCATGCAGCATGTTCCCCCTCTCCACACAGCCGGTAGATCTAAAGGAACGGCAGTAGCCGATACAGTTTGGTACCAGCCATGTCGCAGGAGTTGCCAGAATAATGTCGAATCGACATTAGACTGCCTTAGGGACTCCGACTCCGGATTTATCCTCAGGGTTTACTCCCGAAGCCAATTCCACAAATGGATATTCCCGCAAGGCAGCGGTGGTTTGAATTCAGAGTTCCTTCTCTTAGATAAGCTACCAACCAAGGATCACGAGCCCTATCTGCCCGAAGCTGCTGGTTTTAAGGCGCCAGTCGCTCGCCTTTGCCCCTTCTCCCGTCAGTGGAAACAGTTCCGCCGGGCTCAAATTGAGCCACACGTGAAAGCCGGGAGCTGGACTTGGTTGTCAGAGGCTGTTTGAGGCGCGTGCCATAGAAGTATTTTATCTGCAGTGAGAGCTTATCCTCACTACAACTCCCGGCAATAACAACCTTTGGAACTCACGGTATCATCTGCATATCTAAGGTTGTTTATTGACGTTCCACTGATGTTCAGTCCTGGTATTTCTTGTATCTGTTTGAAAATTTTTTCGGTGTATAAATTAAATAGGCAGGGGGACAGCACACAACCTTGTCTGACACCTCTTTTTATGTCTATGTATGGTGAATAATTCCTTCCCGATCTTACTGTGGCAGTTTGCTCCCAATAAAGATTACTGAGTATTCTTATATCTTTGCCATCAATACCTATGTCTTCAAGGCATTCAATTATTTTCTCATGATGGACTCTGTCAAAAGCCTTCTTATAGTCAATGAAGCACATATACATACTTTTTTGGACCTCTGTATATTTTTCTGCTAATATTCTTAGGCAAAATATTGCCTCTCTTGTTCCACTGTTCCTTCTAAAGCCAAACTGTTCTTCTTGGATTTCGCTGTCTACTTTACTTTTTATTCTTTCCTGTATGATTTTGAGCAGTATCTTAATTGCATGACTCATCAGGCTGATTGTTCTGAAGTCTGAACATTCTGTTGCATTTGGTTTTTTGGGCAATGTTGTGAAAACTGATGTCTTCATGTCGTGTGGTATATATCCTGTATTGTATATATCGTTGCATATTTCTGTGATTGTATCTATACCAAAGCTCTCCAGAGCTTCTATCATTTCAATTTTTATAGTTATCCATGCCTGCTGATTTTCCTTTTTGTATCATATGAATGGCATTCTCTACTTCTGATCTGAGAATGTTTGGGCCTTCATTAGAATCTGGTGATGGTTTTTTACCTCTGTTGTCCTCGAATAGTTCTTTTACGTATTCTGCCCATCTGTTTGATATGTCTTTCTCATCAAGTAATATTACACCATTTCTGTTCTTGATACAGCTTCCTCCTTGTGCAAACCGCGACCGATTTGATAATTTCTTTATTTCTTCATGCATATTTCTTGTCATGTGCTTTGCTTCCAAGTCTTCTATTTTCTTGCATTTTGTTTCTATCCACCGTTCTTTTGCTTCTCTACACATAGTACGTATGTCATTGTTTTATATTCTGGGGTGTTTTTTGCTTTCTTTCTTTCTGCCATTTTGTTCAAGATGTCATCTGTCAGCCAAATTTGATTTTTCTTAGACTCCTTTTTAGGTAAATTTGCATTTGCTGATTGTATGCTTGTTTTTAAGCATTCCCATTTTGCGGTTGCTTTTTCTTCTGGGTTTTCTCTTCTATACTGCTCCATGCTTTCTGTCAATAACTGTTGATATTTAGTTTTGACATCGATTAAATATTTTGTTTTATATCTGGTTGTTTCAGCGCTGATATCTCTATCTGGGGTTCCTCCTGTCTTCTGTTTCCTGCTCTTTTCAGCTTTATATTTACTTTGATGACGACTGGATTGTGATCTGAATTTATGTCGGCGCCAGGATGTGTCTTTGCACTTGTGACACTGTTCTTAAATCTATGTCTTATCATGATATAGTCGATTTGATTTCGTGTTACATCTCCTGGGCTTTTCCATGTGAATAATTTCCTTGGGTGGTGTTCAAAAAAGGTGTTACATATGACCAGCTGGTTTTCTTCACAGAACTGGATAAGTCTGTCTTCTCTATCATTTCTTGTCCCTAATCCATACTATCCTACTATTTTCCTGTATTTTCCTTTTCCTACTTTTGCATTCATATCACTCATTACTATCAACACATCTGTAGATTTGACTATTTTAAGTGTGTGTTGTAGCTCTTCATAGTATTCTTCTGTTTCTTCCTCTCTGTGATCTTTAGTTGGTGCATAAGTTTGTAAGATTGATAAGTCTAATGGCTTTGCTCTCATCTTTAGTAACATCATTCTGTCATTGTGTGTCCAGTATCCACATACGTATTTTTCTAACTCCTTCTTTATCAACATTCCTACCCCTCTTTCATGTTTTTCTCCTCCTGAATGTATAAGCGTTATTAGTTAACCTAAACGACAATGCAAATTGGGTCTGAAACTCGTGTTTGGGTCCATTTTCCTGCAATACGGGTAGAGCCGAAAATGGCGGCCAAATTTTAGTTCGCGTAACTCTTATATGATAAAGGGGTTCTACCTGTTTTTTTCTTTGATCCTTAGCAGCCGACCGTCAAAGCAGTCAGTGGCCATCACGTCTAGTAGCGTCTTGTAGGGCAACAACAAATTGATTCCACTCTGCTCGATTGGTGGCCGTCCTTCGTACAGTGCCCCAACTCTGGTTCATTCTTTGCATCTCAGCCTCCACAGTCCTCCGCCAAGTTGTTTTGGTCGGCTTCTCTTTCGTTTTCCTTCAGGGCTCCAAAGCATAGCTGTTCTTGTGATGGCATCGGGGTCTCTTCTGAGGACATGGCCAACCCAGCTCCAGCATCTGCCAGCTATGATGGTGTGCATGTCCTCTTGCTTGCTCCGAGAAAGCAGATCTTGGTTGGTGATGGTATTCGGCATGATGAGGTGGCCAGTTGAATGCAAGCCCTCGTATTAGTCACTTTGTACGACATGCCTGATGGCGCGATAGTTGTTTTCTTTCTTTGGTTCTCCAGAGACCCCCATGAACTACACGAGGCAGAATCTGTTTACAACGGTTAAATTCAATTCAAAGACAAGATATAGATAGGTACATAGGTAGATAGGTAGATAGATAGATAGATAGATAGATAGATAGATAGATAGACAGACAGACAGACAGACAGACAGACAGACAGACAGACAGACAGACAGATAGATAGATAGATAGATAGATAGATAGATAGATAGATAGATAGATAGATAGATAGATAGATAGATAGATAGATAGATAGATAGATAGATAGATTAGATTGATTGATAGATAGCTAGCTAGGTATATATATATATATATATATATATATATATATATATATATATATATATATATATATATCTATATATATATATATATATATATATATATATATATATATATATATATAGACAGACAGACAGACAGACAGACAGACAGACAGACAGACAGACAGACAGACAGACAGACAGACAGACAGACAGACAGACAGACAGACAGATAGATAGATAGATAGATAGATAGATAGATAGATAGATAGATAGATAGATAGATAGATAGATAGATAGATAGATAGATAGATAGATAGATAGATAGATAGATAGATAGATAGATAGATAGAACGAACGAACTTTATTTTCAAAGGGTTTAGAATTGGGCACGCAGGCCCGTCTAACATTCTGCCATTCCTTTCTCTCATCTTCCATACTGAATCTATTTATTCTCACACGTATCCTAAATATTACTTAAATAATAAAATAACAAAAAAGTACAATAAAATAAAATCCCAACATTGTAACAGTACAATAACAGTTACACAGATTTACAGATGCGTATCATAATTTATACTAAACGGGACAACATTAACTTTAAAACCTACATATGATGTTATGTAATTATTTAAAAACATAACGAAATTAGGGTTGCATATAATCTGCACTCATGATGTATTTGAAAAGTCTGTGATTGGATGAATATGGACTAAGAGTATTTTTTAAGTCTGTTGCTGTCATTTTCGACAGAGTCATCTGTCAAGTTATTTGCCTATGTTTTATCATAAGTATAATTGTGTCTTTACCTGCGATGTCAGGTTGATTAGGGGTTGTCTTCCCTTGTTTATTCATTCATTGTGTTTTGACCTTTAGGGTCAAAGGTTGACAGTTCGGGCGTAGGCCTATGGGAAGGTTTTTTAAGCGGGAGTGAGATATACTTCCGGGAAGCCGGGAGGTCCTGTTTTTCTGAAGGGACCAAGAGTCCATTGTTTTTCGGGGAGAATCTTCGAAGTACTGCTATGGCAGTTTTCCCCAGTGAATCTCTGTGCGTCGGGATGACGACAGAATTCCTTGTTATGTTCTGAGGATTCATTTTCCAGGTAATACCGACCTTTATGCATTATTACGCTTTTCGGTGGCAGAACATGTAAAGGATTACCTAGGGTGAACAGCAGCTCACTGATCCGCCATTTCAGAACTTATATATATGTGCTCGAGGTAGCCATCCAAGACTGTTAGTCTTATATTGTCCAGAAATCCAGTGACGAAGATATATTGTGGGAGCCGCAGATTGGCGGAACTTCTATCTACTATAAGTATTACTGCAGGGTTGATGATAACCTATTTAACAGAAGTACACGGCCGACGTCAGAACGAGGCCTGTGCTTTCGGCTATTATACTACAGCCTGATATGTGCAATTGGCGGGGAGTGCCAAGTTGCACCTGTGTGTCAAAGTAACTAAGGCATCTGACGCGTTTAGTCAGAGACGCCAAGGGCGACGCTACGAACTGTCATTATTGAAGAACTTTGCTATTGACCATGCACGTCTATTCTGATGTTTACCTTTTTGAATGCCAAATGTATACCTATCGATGTCAGGTCAGCATGACCTTGTTACACTGACTGTTCCTGTTGATACTATGTGTGTTCCCGTCAATAAATGTCTTGAAACATGCCTGCAGTGTCAAAGCATCCTTGATTACTGCATGTGAGAGTATGGGTTGCAGGATCTACATCTATACGAGCCTAAACACATTCGCGCCTTCATTCGCACCCACACTCAATTCATCATACGCTCGCACTACACATCTAACAACATGTATACTGTCTTGGGCCAGTGATCACCTCAACAAGAAAAAAAGACAGTTACATTTCTGGTGGACCAGTTACGTGGGCTCTTATGATACATTTCTTGTCGCCAATGTGGCCTAGAAACTTACATTTCTGATGGACCAGATCTGTGGGTTTAAAAAGAACAGAGCGAGCATTTGACATTATTGTTGACATTTATGGATCCAGAAATTTACATTCCTGGTTGGCTGTTACATGTATGATGTCTCCAGTTTTGTCGAGAAAGTTACAAGAAGGACAAGTACACATTACACTTCTGATCTGTGGGTCTAAGCTACACACGGGACAGCCGTAACACACAGCGCTAATTCTACACTTGCAAGTTTTGGCTACAACAGGACAGATATAGGTCATCAACGGTTGACCCAAATAAACAGTACGAGCATTTATATTATAATGCTACATAAAGCATAACAAGACAAGTACTGAAGTTAACTACTAGGCATTTGCTACGTGGACCATAACTGCATAGAAGGCGGGTTCCTATTGTAAACAGTACTGCTGGTTGTTACACGTTTCATTCAACAACAGACTTTTCTAGGTCAGAGCATTCAAGCTACATTGTTGGAGGTCAAGTGTCTGTAAACAGTACGTGGAAATTGTAAACATTCAATGTGCAAGCCCTAATTTGAGAAGGTCATAGTAACTTTGGTTCGTGAATACCACTTTATGTTACAGTGGATTTGACGTTCAGTGCGCGTTTGACATTTCGTTTCTGTGTTCGCAAGGAGCAAGAAATTTATTTTAGTTTCAGCTGTGACTGAACTTGTTCTGCAACACATTGAAATTGATTGCTATATGTTTATGTTACTTCTACTGTTTTTGTGTATTTTTCTGCGGGTTTTTCGGTTGGTGGGTCTTACGGTAAATATGCCACTTGATCGAGGCTTACTGTAAGCGTTCTGTAGGTGCAAATTTTCTTAATTTGGAAATTTGCTAGTGACAATTGGTCGCTATTGATGTTAGCTGTGATGTAATTGTACTTAACGTTGTTTTTGTAATATTTTGTCTGTTTTTCAGTTTTGATTGTCGATTTGGTTTGTTTGTATTCTGTAGGTCTCTCCTTTCTTGTGTATTTCTCTACACTTTTTTGGTTAAAACAGTGTTGCCATTTGTATTGTTTTGTATTTTTGTCTTTGTATTTTTTTTTTTGTACTACATTACTGTCATGCACAGTCTACATACACATACTTGGTCATGTTTTGATATTATTGATAAGGTAGACTCTTCATATAGAGTTTCTTAATAAAATATTATTATATAAGATATTTATACAAGTTCTTTGATAAAAGACTTGTTATCTACAAAGATTGAGACAAGGTGAAATACATATTCAAGTTCTTTATAAAAAAGACTTGTGCCCATAGTGAGTGGGATATAAGGGAATTTTTTTTCCACAGGTACTCAAGTGATTTTTTGGGTACATAATAAACAAGAGGATCATACAAAGTCTTTGTCTAAGACTAAGACAGTAAAATAAAGTGAAGTGAGTATACAAGTCTAGCATTTCAGACTTGTCTCCCATTGAAGTGGGATAAGGTAATTTATTTAATTTTTTTTCAAGTTTCTGATCTCATTAGACAAGATGTCTACATTAGACTACTTTATTACACAAGGGAGAGCCCTTGATAAGACTGGTCAACAGTTAGAACAATGGGCTGTTGCTCAGTATGACAAAGCATTAGCTGCTGAAGAGAGAAGAGCTGCTGCAGAAGAAAAAAAAGCTCTGGCTGAAGAGAAAAGATTAGAAAGAGAAGCAGCTGCTGAACAAAAAAGGCTAGACAGAGAAGCTGATATTGCTGCTGAACAAAAGAAATTGCAGATGCAGGTGGAGGAAAGGAGATTTGAAGCTGAACAAAAGAGATTAGACAAGGAAGCTGAACAAAAGAGATTAGACAAAGAAGCTGCTGCAGAGGAGAGGAAAGCTCAAGCTGCTGCAGAGGAGAGGAAAGCTCAAGCTGCTGCAGAGGAGAGGAAAGCTCAAGCTGAGGCTGAAATTAGAAAAATGGAACATGAGGAAAGAAAACAGAAGATGGAACTTGATGAAAAACTCGCAACTTTGGAGTTAGAGAAATTGAAATTGGCGAGTACGGGTGCTCAGCAAACAACTTCGAGTACGACAAAGGAGTTTGTTAGTAGGATTAAATTGCCTCATTTCAATCCTTTAAAGGATGACGTAGCAGATTATCTAGATAGATTCCAATTTTTGTGCGATACGCATAACATAAAAAAGGAAAAATATGTTGAACAACTGATGCCATTTTTTACAGGTGACACAGTGACTACTCTTATGACAATAGACGAACATGAGAGGACTAATTATGATGTTGTCAGGGCAGCATTGCTAAAAAAATACCAACTAAAACAAGAAGACTATCGTCTTCGTTTTAGGACAATGTTGCCAGAAAATGGAGTAGAATTCTCTGATTTTGTTACAAAGATACGTCGTACATTTACACGATGGGTTGAGTTGTCTCAGATTGAGAAAACATATGAAGGTCTAATGGACTTATTATTGCGAGATAAGGTTTTGTCATCTGTTAATGATTCTTTTCTTGCATTCCTTCATGAGCGTAAGCCTAAAAACTTAAAAGAAATGGAGGAATACTGTTGTCAGTATGCCACAGCACATCCCCATGCTACAGTTAGCAATTCTAAAGTGAAAGAAGGGTTGCCAGCTGCTTCGGCAACACCATATGGCCCTAATTTCAAAAAAAAATTTCAGGGTGCTCAACAAAATTGGAATAGGGGAAGTAATCAAAATTACACTCAGAAGCGGAGTAATCCAACACATGATGGTTCTTCGTCTATGCAGTGGAGACAAGATGGTAGTTCTCGTAATTTTAGTGGTAATAATTTGAGACACTTTCGCAAAGGCTATCCAAATAATAACTATTCAAATTTTCGAGGTAATCATTCTCGACGTCAAGATTATGACGATGGTGAATTTAGAAACCGGGATTCAAACCGGAATGATGATTACAATAGGAAATATGATAACAATTACAGGGGAAATGATAGTCGAAATAATTACAGGGGAAATGATAGTCGAAATAATTACAGGGGAAATGATAATCGAGGTAGACCTAGGTTTAACAAGAAAAGACCTTACCAACAGGCAAACTCTGCGCAACAAGAGTTTGATGGAGCCTGTAATACAGTAAATGATAGTGGTAACTCTAGGGCTATCACTGGTTGTGCTTTCGATTTTGGGAGAGCAACTGAATGCCCCCAATGCTTAACATTGTTTGACTCATCAACTGTATCTACGCTAAGTTGTGGTCACCCTCTTCCTGCTCTACCTGCTACAGTTGCGCATGATGGGAGAGGATCTCTCATCTTACATAAAGGTCTAATAAATGATAGGCTAGTCTCAGTACTTTTCGATTCGGGATGTACTACCGTCGGGGTTAAGGAGTCTCTGATAGATCCTTGCTGTGCCACTGGAAAAACAATCAAATGTGTTACATTTGGTGGTACTATGGAAAGCTATCCTACTGCTATTATTAGGATTGACACTCCTTTCTTCACAGGAGATGTCCATGCATGTCTTCTTCCTAATCCTATTGCGGATCTTATAATCGGTCGTATTCATGGGGTTAAGGAATGCACCCCGCAACAAATTTCTAGTTGGGAAGAAAAAAACATTCAAACGGTCAATGCAGTGGTGACAAGAGCTCAAGCTCTTAATCCCCCAACTTCATCTGATAATAGTAATGAAGTTGATAGCCAAGACGAGCACTTGGTGATTTCCCATGACTCGTTTGTTAAACGTCAAGAAGAGGATCCTTCTTTGAAGAAATACTTCCTTCTTGCAAAGAAAGGGGATCCCAATCAAAATACGAATCACAAATCGTATATTACTATGAAGAATGGTATATTGGTACGAATGGTACAACACTCGGACAAGTCTATGCACTCGCAAATTCTTGTGCCTAAGTGTATGAGAGCCTTAATTCTTCGGCATGCACACGATTCTCAGTGTGCTGGACACATGGGTTTTTCCAGAACTAAAACTAGAGTCCTTGCGTCATTCTTTTGGCCATTCGTGAATAAAGACATCCGAATTTATTGCCGATCTTGCAAAATTTGTCAAGAGGTCAAGTCTAGGGGTCCGAGACATGCTGCTCCTATTCAGGCTGCAGATATTCCGATTCGGCCGTTTCAGAAAATGGCTATAGACATCATTGGTCCGTTCAAAATTAAGTCAGCCAGAGGACACCAATTTATCCTCACTTGCGTGGACATGTGCACGCGTTGGCCAGAGGCTATTCCTCTGAAGAGCATATCAACTGTCGATATCGCTGATGCTCTTTGGCTCGTATTTTCTCGTCTGGGATTCCCCGGAGAAATACTGTCGGATCACGGCACTCAGTTAATTTCGGACGTTATGTCTCAGGTAATGGCTACGCTAGACATTAAAAGGTCTCTCAGTAGTATTTATCATCCAATGTCCAATGGATTGGTAGAACGTCTTAACAGGACACTAAAGAACTTACTTGGCAAGATAACGGAGGATCATCCTGAAGATTGGGACAGGGTTTTACCTGCAGTCCTCTTTGCCTATAGAGAGGTTCCCAACGAGCATACAGGGTTTTCTCCTTTCGAACTTGTCTTTGGCGCGCAACCGCGCGGGCCAATGTCCTTGTTACACGATTTGATAACTTCCGATAATATTGACGATGATACACAATCGTCATATGAATATGTTATAGCTCTTAGAGAAAAGATTATCGAATCGTGCAGGTTAGCAACTTCATCTTCCGAATTTGCGAAAGAAAAAGCTAGGCGATTTGCTAATAAGAAAAGACGCCTACGTCAACTTTGTCCTGGAGACAAAGCATATGTCTTACTGCCCTCAAGAGAGAATAGACTTCTCATTTCTTGGAAGGGTCCATACACTATAGTCTCGAAAATTTCTGATGTCGACTATATTGTCGATGTGGATGGAAGGCATAAAACCTTCCATATAAATATGCTAACAGAGTTTATTGAACGTCCAGACTATTTACAGCCTATTTTCCAGGCGACGGACGACTCTCCAGTTCAACATGGTCACATCTCATCCCTGTCCGTTATACAGGATGAGGAAACTATTTTTTCTGACGTGAACTTACCTCTTCCTGCGATTCCACTTACTTCAACGGAATCGTGGAGAGACGTTACAGTCTCTTCCAACTTGTCTTTTGAGGAACAGCGTCAAGTATCCTCTACGTTACAATCATATCAGGATGTCCTTACCGACATTCCTGGACACACAGATGTCATAGAACATGACATCATACTTACTGATCGTAATCCGATCAGAGTAAGACCATACCCAATACCTATTCATTTTCAAGCACAAGTCGAGAAAGAATTGGATGAAATGATTCAACTACAAATAATTGAACCATCCACTTCAGCTTATTCTTCGTCGATAGTTATTGTTCGAAAGAAAGACAATAACATACGTCTTTGCGTTGATTATCGCAAATTAAATCAAGTTACGAAGTTCGATGCTGAACCTATGCCGTTATTAGATGATCTACTTATTAGACTTTCTAAAGCTAAATTCTTTACTAAACTAGACTTGTCGAAAGGTTATTGGCAAGTCCCATTGACGGAACACGCCAAACCTCTCACTGCTTTTTCGACACCTAGGGGTCTGTTTCAATGGAATTTTATGCCTTTCGGGCTTATGAACGCCCCAGCGACTTTCGTGCGCATGATGCGACGAATTCTATCAGATCGTGCAGATGTCATTGCATATTTAGACGACATCTGTCTTTTCAGCGATACTTGGGAAGAACACTATGTGGGTCTAAAGGAATTGCTATCTACTCTACGTGAGCATAGTTTGACTGCTAAACCCTCTAAAGCTTTTGTTGGGTTTAGTGAAATTTCCTTCCTAGGTCATCGAGTTGGTCATGGTCTGTTGAAGACAGAGGACCAAAACATTTCAAAGATATTAAATATCTCGGTTCCGAAGACAAAAAAGCAAGTGCGTAGTCTCTTGGGATTGATACAATTCTATGGAAGATTCATTGAGAATCTGTCCTCCATTATGGCACCACTTTCAACGTTATTGAAAAAAGGTTCTCCTAATATGGTGCGTTGGTCCCAAGAATGCCAATCTTCATTGGATCAGGTTAAGAATTTGTTCTCATCTCATCCTATCTTAAGACTACCGACGATTGATAAGACTTTTGTCCTTCGTAGTGATGCCTCTTCCACTGGCATTGGAGCGGCACTAATGCAGGAATATTCAGGAACTCTGCATCCTGTAATGTATATTTCTAGGAAGCTGAATGCGGCAGAAAGGAATTACTCGGTTTTGGACCGTGAATTGTTGGCTATGGTTTGGTCCATTCTTAAGCTACAAAGGTTCCTTCTGGGCGCGCATTTCTTTATGGAAACCGACCAAAAAGCTCTTACGGCTATGCAAAGTAAGGATTTGAAGAGCTCGAGATCTACTCGTTATGCTATTGCTCTTCAGCCTTTCCATTTCACGGTGCGAGCTATCCGTGGTTCGGATAATGTGATGGCGGACATATTGTCTAGATGCCCACATGATTCCAGTTAAATCTTGTGTCCTAGTTTTTCCTGATATATTTTCAGACTTAGGTCTGTCCTTAATATCATAATATGTTGTAATACAAATGTATTTGGATGATGTTTAGATAATTTAACAAATTTCATTTTGTCCATCCATCAGTGATATGTTGCTAAAATAGCATTGACATTTGTATATTGCTATGATTATATTATTTAGTAATGTTTGATATATGATTGGTATTGCCAGCAACTTAGGTTTCTTGAATGGTATCCCTTAGTTTGTTTGGCTTAAAGGAAATATTTTCTCCTATGTTGGGAGATGATTTGTACCCTCTTCTATTGTACCTGATATTAGGTTCATTGTTTGCATGAGCACAGAAGTGATACTGGTGCTATCTTGCTCATGAACATATTAAAAAAAAAAAAATTGCATTTTTTTTTTACAGGGGGGTGGTAGTAATGTTGCTGTCATTTTCGACGGAGTCATCTGTCAAGTTATTTGCTTATGTTTGTATCATAAGTATAATTGTGTCTTTACCTGCGATGTCAGGTTGATTAGGGGTTGTCTTCCCTTGTTTATTCATTCATTGTGTTTGACCTTTAGGGTCAGAGGTTGACAGTTCGGCGTAGGCCTATGGGAAGGTTTTTTAAGCGGGAGTGAGATATACTTCCGGGAAGCCGGGAGGTCCTGTTTTTCTGAAGGGACCAAGAGTCCATTGTTTTTCGGGGAGAATCTTCGAAGTAACTGCTATGGCAGTTTTCCCCAGTGAATCTCTGTGCGTCGGGATGACGACAGAATTCCTTGTGATGTTCTGAGGATTCATTTGCCAGGTAATACCGACCTTTATGCATTATTACGCTTTTCGGTGGCAGAACATGTAAAGGATTACCTAGGGTGAACAGCAGCTCACTGATCCGCCATTTCAGAACTTATATATTTGTGCTCGAGGTAGCTATCCAAGACTGTTAGTCTTATATTGTCCAGAAATCCAGTGACGAAGATATATTGTGGGAGCCGCAGATTGGCGGAACTTCTATCTACAATAAGTATTACTGCAGGGTTGATGATAACCTATTTAACAGAAGTACACGGCCGACGTCAGAACGAGGCCTGTGCTTTCGGCTATTATACTACAGCCTGATATGTGCAATTGGCGGGGAGTGCCAAGTTGCACCTGTGTGTCAAAGTAACTAAGGCATCTGACGCGTTTAGTCAGAGACGCCAAGGGCGACGCTACGAACTGTCATTATTGAAGAACTTTGCTATTGACCATGCACGTCTATTCTGATGTTTACCTTTTTGAATGCCAAATGTATACCTATCGATGTCAGGTCAGCATGACCTTGTTACACTGACTGTTCCTGTTGATATTATGTGTGTTCCCGTCAATAAATGTCTTGAAACATGCCTGCAGTGTCAAAGCATCCTTGATTACTGCATGTGAGAGTATGGGTTGCAGGATCTACATCTATACGAGCCTAAACACATTCGCGCCTTCATTCGCACCCACACTCAATTCATCATACGCTCGCACTACACATCTAACAACATGTATACTGTCTTGGGCCAGTGATCACCTCAACAAGAAAATGAATTACTATGTTTATTCCAACTACCAAAGTTAGATACTGCTATGGGGAAAAGTGAAGGACATGCCGGGAGCAGACATTGTTGAGTCCTCACTTTGAAATGTATCTAACTGGTGTATGTTGTCATGATTTTGTTTGAATATTATTGCATTAGAATAGTAATAAGCCTCTGTGTTCTATGAACACTATTAAGCATGCCTGAAGCATTTATATTAAAAAAAAAAAAGAAACAGAAGAGAAAATCATACCAAAGGAAATTGGTTATTCCACATTATTGTGTTAAGGAAAAATATGTAAACGTACAGTGGCGTATCTGCCATAGGGACCTGAGGTGTGGTCACAGCAAGGTGGGAGACATGTAAAATTAGGGGCGAGTGCCCCTGTAAGGCACGCGAGGCTGACCCCATACCTCCGTAGGAGAATAACAAATATAGTGAGTGATCAGATGTAAAAGGCCAGGGTGTCCTTTTGTTACAGAGGTTCTATTTCCTAGTGCCAGCGGGTGACAGTAAACCTGCTCAGTCAGAAACATACGATCAAGTCTCCGACCCTTCATATGCTGTCAACAGATAAAGGGAGAAGCTTGGTGCACGTTTGAAAGAGATTTTCTGCATCTACATATTGTATTTCATTCTACCAAGGAATCCTAGGTGATGAGTTAGGCATCGGGGTACATCTGACACTTTCGCTTTAACAAACCATGATATTTCAACCTATACTCAGGAAGTTTTGGGGCGTGATGAACCTATAGCCCCTCATACACAGTGACTCTCCCTGCTAGATTAATAGAGTAATAGCTGTGAACATTTCCCACAGGACAGATATATATATATATATATATATATATATATATATATATATATGTAGATATATATATATATATATATATATATATATATATATATTAACATTATAGTGTTGGGCAAATGGTCCACACATATTTTTAGTTGATCTTTTTTATGTAAACTATCTTGTCCTCATTTTCAAAGACCTGTCCAAGAGATATGACTGGACAGGCAAAATAAATTGTACAGAAAAGATTAATTTAAAAGAAAACTTTAACCACTGTTTTATTCACTCCCTCATAGAAAATTAAAGTGGTTTTGTGGTGTGTACCATCATCTCATTTCTCCCCTAGACACTAGGTACATCATACACCATACACTAGAGCCACAAGAGTGAACGTGTGAGATCTAGGGAGGTAGCGTTAGGTACCCTGCACATAATTCATCATCATCATCTTTTACAGTCAGGGGCCTACATGTGCTTGACCTCACACGGTTTATGCAGACACCGATTTCATTCTTTGTTAGGATACCATCATAACCTCCCCAGCAAAATCAACTTTGCTACATAAATTGGTAGGCTTGTCCGGGCATTTGAATTTCTCCTAGTACTACATACATCAGGGTCTGGGGTTTAGCATTAACAACAGTCTAATTTTCCCAGGGAATCCCCATATATTATTACCCAAGATTTGGGAAGTGAAGAAAGTGTCAGAGCCCAGATTTAATTAAATAAATTTAAAATTAGTTAGAGATTTAGTTAGAACATTTTGTATTTATCGGAATGGCAGATCTGGCCAAGTTTCGCTCTGCGGCTGTACAGACTGCTAAAGAGATGGGCATGGATGGACCAGAGCTGGTTCAATATGTAACTTCAGAATGCGACAAGTATATTGAAAGGGAGGATAGGAAGTTAGCAGAAGAAAGAAAATTACAGTTACAAATTGAGGCTGACAAAGAAATTAAGAGGTTGCAGATTGAGGCTGACAAAGAGGCTACGGCATTGGAAAGAGAAGAAAAGAGACTGGCTGCAGAAAGAGAAGCAGAAGAAAAGAGACTGGCTGCAGAAAGAGAAGAAAAGAGACTGGCTGCAGAAAGAGAAGCAGAAGAAAAGAGACTGGCTGCAGAAAGAGAAGCAGAAGAAAAGAGACTGGCTGCAGAAAGAGAAGAAAAGAGACTGGCTGCAGAAAGAGAAGAAAAGAGACTGGCTGCAGAAAGAGAAGCAGGAGAAAAGAGACTGGCTGCAGAAAGAGAAGAAAAGAGACTGGCTGCAGAAAGAGAAGAAAGAAGACAGGCTGTAGAGAGGGAAACAGAAGATAAAAGATTACAGAGGGAGCATGAGCTACGACTAAGGGAGTGGGAATTTCAAGGCCATGCTCCTGAAAATGGTGCCAGCCCTTTTGCCTCAGATGCCACTGCTAGTCAGGGAGCCTCAACCTCAGCTATGGGTTTTCATGTAGACCATTTTGTTGAGAAAGACGATGACATAGAAGGGTACTTTAGTAGATTTGAACTGTTAGCCACTACTTATGGGTTAGAAAGAGAAAGATGAGGGGTAAAGTTGTCTCAGGGGCTTCGGGAACCGCTTATGAAGTGTTTTCCAAAATGAGCAGGGATGACCAAGACAACTATGACATGTTGAAGCAGGCTCTTCTGTTAAGATACGAAAAGAACGGAGAGTTTTATAGAAAGAAATTTAGGAATGCCAGGCTACTGTCGGGTGAGACCTATCACCAGTTCTCCGCCCGGTTAGAATCATATATGGAGAAATGGGCTACTTTGGGGAAAACCCAAGATCTCAAAGAGATGATACTCATTGAACAGATGAGAGAGTCCATGACTCCAGACATGAGAAAATTTCTCAAGGAACAGGGCGCGGAGAGGCTTTGTGAGATAATAAATGTCACTGAAAGGTATCAGGCAGCCCAGGCAGAAGTAGCTGGAACTAAGAAGAAACCAGTAGATCAGTATAAGGCTCCTCAAAACTATAATAAATTTGATAACAGAGGTAAGCAGAACTTTGATAGGCCTCGAAATGATTTTAAAAATAGAACCTCACATTTCAGTGACAGAAAGAATGATGAAAGAAAACCTTTTCATCAAAGTAGATTATATTGTAGCCGGTGTAGGATGGACAACCATAACACCGAAAATTGTAGAAGTAAACCTGTAGTAATGGCCACGCTTCAGGTCAGGTCGACTCCTAGAAAGGAGGAGGAACCACCAAAAACAATGTCTCGTAAACAGTGGAGAAAGGCACAGGCTGAAGATAGGTCACTGAAGCCGTGTTTTGAGAAACTCCAAAAACTCCATACCCCTCCTAGGAAAGGAGACTTCTATTTGGATGATGGACTGCTTTGCAGGGCGGATAAAGCAGGATTATCCGGGTGTGGACAGGTAGTAGTGCCATCGAAATATAGGGCACGAGTTATGAGACAAACACATGTTCTAGATGATGAACACCAGAAGATGGGTACCACATGCCAAAGAACATCTGTTTGATATTTCTGGCCCGGAGAAGTTGAAGACATAAGAAAATTTGTCGAGGACTGCGAACAGTGCAGCAAAGAAAATTCCACAGGGTGGAAAAATAATAACCAAATGCAAGAGAAGCATTATGGTAAACCTGGGCCAGAAAATAAAGAGGGAACACCCACACGTGGGAAAATGAATCAGGACCTAGACACGCCACGGGGCAAACTTAGGCCTGGAAAGAAAAATAATTATAATAAAGTGGACAGAGGGGAATGGGAACCCCCTTTTCACAGACAGTCTTTACTCGAATGTTTTACAATGGTCACTATGCAGCGAGTACAAAGAACTGTTATACCCCAGAATAGGCCGACAATCCCTCGGTCGGACTTATGTAAACTGGAGGAAGATAAAAGAGAGCGAAGTTCTCTCAATTTGAATTTGAACCTGAGGGGAGACAAGCCCAGGAAACGAATTGGTAGTGGTAGATTCTTGTGTGGTGACACAAGGAAGAAACGTCCGCAAAACAAAGCTTCTAATGTAAAGGACCTGACAAGTGCCATGAATACTATGTCAGAAAAATTAAAATTCAATATGTAACTTTGTTAAGGACCTGGACAGATGAGAAGGCAGAGGAGACTGTTACCTCATCATATCAATATGTGAACGAACTGACCACTCGTCTAAAAACTAGTTGGAAACTGGCCAATGATAATTTAAGACAAGCAAGGAAAAAGCATGCTGCTTACTATAATAAAAAAGCTAAGGATAGGGAACTTGTTGTAAGAGAGAAGGTACTTCTTCTATTGCCAGGCAGCAACAATAAACTTCAGATCGGATGGCAAGGGCCATATACAGTTTTGGAAAAGGTATCCAGAACAAATTACAAGATAGACAAAAAGGGAAAGGAAAACGTCTATCATGTGAACCTTTTGAAGAAATATCTGGACTTACAAATCCAGGAAGGAACACATCTAATGGCCTTGTCTATCACAACCGAAATGAAAAATGACCCGCTCCCCTCATTCGAATATCCACTGAAACCCAGTGAAACGTTTGCACAGGTGAAAATCAGTAATCACTTGACAAAAGGACAGAGGGAGAAGGTTCAACAAGTCCTTGAAAAACATACAGATGTGTTAACGGATAAACCGGGGCATACAAATTTGTTGCAATATGATATGAAACTACTAGACCCAGCACCTATCTGTATGAGGCCCTATTCTATTCCGTTCGCTAAGGAAAAAGCTTTGAAAGAGGAGATTGAATATTTGTTACAAGAAGGGATTATTTCTCACAGTGAGTCTCCTTATAGTTCCTGTGTGGTTTTGTTGCGGAAACCATCGGGAGAACATAGACTGTGCATAGATTACAGGAAACTGAGTGCTGTCACAGAAGGTCAGGTGGATCCATTACCTGATACTACTCAACTATTTGCCAGGCTGAACAAGGCAAAATATTTTTCTAAGGTGGATCTTAGCAAAGGCTATTACCAAATTCCAGTTAAGCCTGAGGTTCGACCTTATTTAGCCTTCAGCACCTCGGAAGGTCATTATGAGTTCAACATGTTACCATTTGGGTTGAAAAATGCCCCGAGTGTGTTTTCTAGGATGATGCGAAAATTGCTGGATCCCCTGAAAAATTCATGTATTTCGAATTTTATGGATGATATCCTCATTGCTACGGAAACATTTGAGGAACACGTTACCTCTTTGAATATGCTGTTTGATAGACTCAGAGAGGCTAACTTAACCGCTAAGCCAACAAAATGTTGTATTGGTTGTAAAGAGTTGGAATTCTTGGGACACACGGTACATCAGGGTAGCATGACCCCTGATCCCAAGAATCTGGAAAAATTGAAAAAAAGCGCCTAGACCACAAACAAAAAAAGATGAGCGATCTTTCGTGTCGTTGTGTGGTTTCTACCAAAAGTACATTAAACATTTTAAATCTATATGTGCTCCACTGACGGATTTAACTCGCAAAGGTCAACCTGATACTATAATTTGGTCCGCACAGTGTGAATTGGCTTACCAGGAGTTAAAAGAAAAACTCACAAGCAGGCCAGTATTGCAATTGCCTGACTTGAATAAAGAATTTGTCGTGAGAAGTGACGCAAGCAATGTGGGCCTGGGCGCTACATTGTTGCAAAGGTCCTCCTCACAAGATGGAGAATTGAACCCAGTCGCTTATGCAAGCCGCAAGTTGAACAAGGCGGAAAAAAATTATTCAACAAGTGACAAGGAATGTTATCTTTGATATGGGCGATAAAAAAATTCAGATTTATTTATATGGCAGGGCATTTGTGGTCCAAACGGATCATTCACCACTCGTATTCCTGTCACAGGCCAAGCATGAAAATTCCAGATTATTGAGATGGTCTTTATTATTGCAGCCATACTCATTTCTGATAGAATACATACCCGGCCCTAAGAACATAGGTGCAGACTTTTTAAGCAGACATCCTTGTGATGAAGATCAGAAAAACGCATAAGACTTCATTGAGCTAAGTTATCTCGCAGATTATAACCTGCAAATGAACGCATGTTTTTAAGATGGGAGGTGTGTAGTAAAATCTGCGAGAATAATCGCTCATTTCCGTAAGATTTTAGTTATAAAATGATAATAAATACCACAGCCCTATTGTGTCTGACGGTGATGCTCTCACACGCCAGCATAGCGCTGAATTTAGTGCATAAGATCGGCTTAGAACCGCTCCCCCCGTTTAAACCTACTCGCGTTCCTTGTGACGTACATTTTTAACATTTTGCCCGATTTGATAGAGACTGTGGCAAGACTTACAATTAACGCTTTGGCGGAAGTGCGCCGCAAAATAACTATCTGAATTAACGTATTCTGTCAACTTTAACGCAAATTTAGTAGTAATCCTTACAATTTTGGTAGTGTTACACGATAAAATACAAATTATTAACGCCAATTTTTAACCCGCCATGCACTCCCCCCGTTTCGTTTGACACATTCTGCCATGCAGATATACACGCGCGAGCAAAGCCAGCCAAAGCAAAACCACGCAGACAAATTTATTTTCATTCTCGCGGTAGCATTTCTGACGTAACTGAAACAAGTTAGTTATTTGAAAATACATGCTGGCGGAATGAAAGAGAGGAAAAGATGGCCGCCTTGTTAAAAATGTTACTTGACGATTGTCAGTGGAAAAATTTTAAAATATAACCAATATCAAACTGACCATAAAAATTATATGGTAATATAGCTTAAAGTTTAATGAGCAAGAATATGTTTGAAATAATATGATAGTCACAATATTAGCCCAGTTATTGAAGAAATACTAAATGTCTACGGACGCACTAACAGACTGACGGTTGTTCCTGCTTGTTAATTTTTTTTCGTTAGTAGGGACGCCGGCTTAGAAATAGCGGTATTGAGGTACATTCAAATTCGCTTGGGTAAACAGAGAGTATAGGGGGAAGGGGGGGCGGTAGGAAAATGTAATCCAAAACGAAACATCTTTTTGTATTGGCATAACTAAGGCAGGCTGGCCAATCGACTACCAGACGCAGAGTTGGAATTTTTTTTTTTTTTTTTTTTTTTTTTTTTTTAATATAAAAAAAAAGAAAAAAGAACTGCATTTGAATTCTGGTAGTCGAAGGTTTCGATTGGCTAGAGATAAAAAATATTAGCAAAAAGCTTTCGCTGCTCAGTGCCAGTTGAGAAAATTTTCATTCAGTTACGCTGCGATCAGCTGTGATAAATTTAAACTTAAATAATAGATCAATATTCACAGTCTGGGCAGAGCACATGGAAACTGAGGCCATTTCTTTGTAAAGTCAGCGTCAATTGTTTATATTTTCTTGAATTGTGGTAAGGATGCTTTATGAATTACTATGTTTATTCCAACTACCAAAGTTAGATATTGCTATGGGGAAAAATGAAGGACATGCCGGGAGCAGACATTGTTGAGTCCTCACTTTGAAATGTATCTAACTGGTGTATGTTGTCATGATTTTGTTTGAATATTATTGCATTAGAATAGTAATAAGCCTCTGTGTTCTATGAACACTATTAAGCATGCCTGAAGCATTCATATTAAAAAAAAGAAACAGAAGAGAAAATCATACCAAAGGAAATGTGGTTACTCCACATTATTGTGTTGAGGAAAAATATGTCAACGTACAGTGGCGTATCTGCCATAGGGACCTGAGGTGTGGTCACAGCAAGGTGGGAGTCATGTAAAATTAGGGGCGAGTGCCCCTGTAAGGCACGCGAGGCTGACCCCATACCTCCTTAGGAGAATAACAAATATAGTGAGTGATCAGATGTAAAAGGCCAAGGTGTCCTTTTGTTACAGAGGTTCTATTTTCTGGTGCCAGCGGGTGACAGTAAACCTGCTGAGTCAGAAACATACGATCAAGTCTCCAACCCTTCATATGCTGTCAACAGATAAAGGGAGAAGCTTGGTGCACGTTTGAAAGAGATTTTCTGCATCTACATATTGTATTTCATTCTACCAAGGAATCCTAGGTGATGAGTTAGGCATCGGGGTACATCTGACACTTTCGCTTTAACAAACCCTGATATTTCAACCTATACTCAGGAAGTTTTGGGGCGTGATGAACCTATTGCCCCTCATACACAGTGACTCTCCCTGCTAGATTAATAGAGTAATAGCTGTGAACATTTCCCACAGTACAGAGATAAATAAATATATATATATATATTAACATTATAGTGTTGGGCAAATTGTCCACACATATTTTTAGTTGATCTTTTTTATGAAAACTATCTTGTCCTCATTTTCAAAGACCTGTCCAAGAGATATGACTGGACAGGCAAAATAAATTGTACAGAAAAGATTAATTTAAAAGAAAACTTTAACCACTGTTTTATTCACTCCCTCATAGAAAATTAAAGTGGTTTTGTGGTGTGTACCATCATCTCATTTCTCCCCTAGACACTAGGTACATCATACACCATACACTAGAGCCACAAGAGTGACCGTGTGAGATCTAGGGAGGTAGCGTTAGGTACCCTGCACATAATTCATCATCATCATCTTTTAGAGTCAGGGGCCTACATGTGCTTGACCTCACACTGTTTATGCAGACACCGATTTCATTCTTTGTTAGGATACCATCATAACCTCCCCAGCAAAATCAACTTTGCTACAGACGGTCAGAAACCGTCCTGATAGTCTTGTGATCATTAGAGTCATGTGATCAGTGGAAGTAACGGAATGCGCAAGTCTGGTGCGATTTTAGGCAGTGGGGATTTGACTGCCATCCTTGGCGGATACAGTTCCTTGAAATGCCAGCTTCGGCTGTCTGTGATATCTAAGAGTGACGCGGTGCCTGCCATTTGAGCCTTATTCCTAACGTTAGCTATTTCTGCTATTTCGGATTCCAGGGAAGTGGTTATTTACTTAGCGTTGAGTCCGGTATATGCTAAGTTACTGTCGTGCATTTTCGTAGTTAGTGTTACTATGTAGGTTTTTCCGGCTTGATGGCACGATGTTCATTTGAGGATTGTGGTAGCCAGATTACCCATTCTGTAGATTGATATTACTACATGCATTCCCTGTTGTGGCACGTATATAGTCGTAATGTCGTATTATCATCGTGCCATGTGTGGTCATGTGCTTATTTGAATAAACGTAATATAAGCTGTTTCATGGGCGTTATTCATATGTCACCCACTGTTGTTGTGTCATACCTCTGGCAATGCGAGCCTATGGGTAATTCTTGGTTTAAGTAATTTAGGACAACAGTGGTATAGCCTTAGTGGTGAAGGGGAAGGTAGCTAGCACCTTATTTCTCCCTCCACCTTAGTTAGTGTACAAGGGGATTGACATAAGTCTTGGGCCTGACCATGAAGGAGTCACAGGAGGAAGATGAAACTTGGCACATTTAAAGTTCATCATATTTGCACTGAATGTGTGAAGTACGCGTTTGTTTCTTCAATGGGTTTTCCCGCTACGGTGCACGGCGCAATGTACCCTATTGACCGGATCTGCTGCTTCAAAGATTTGACAAAACAATGGAAAAGAAGGAGGCCAGAGCTGTGATAAAATTTCTGATGTTTCAGTGAAAAACACCTACAGAAATACACAGGGAGATGGAACCAGTGTTTCGTGATTCTTGTCCTTCATATATTTCGGTAAAAAGCTGGTGTCAACAGTTTAAGTGCGGCCGCTCAAATGTTGCTGATCTGCCAAGATCTGGTAGACCAGCCTCAGAGTGCAACGATGAAAATGCAACATGAGTAAAGAAAATTATTGACCAGGATCGAAAAATGACAATTGTGGAGATAGCTAGTAGAGTAAAACTAAATGAAAGAACAGTTTATAGAATTTTACACAACAGACTGAACATGAGAAAAGTGTGTGCACGGTGGGTTCCGCGACTGTTGACACATGAACAGAAGCAAACGAGGGTAAATTATTGTCAACAGTTGCTCATAAAGTGTCAGTCAAAAAAATTTTTGGAGACCATGGTGACAATAGATGAGACGTGGGTACACCATTATGACCCCGAATCCAAAATTGCCAGCATGCAATGGAAAACCTCGGGCTCCCCAACACCTGTCAAGCCGAGAGTGCAGAAATCTGCAGGAAAAGTGATGCTGATAGTTTTTTGGGACGGCAAAGGTGTCCTTTTGAAAGATTATCTGCCTCGTGGCAACACAGTTAATGGACAGTACTATGCAGATCTTCTCACCAAACTAAGAAAGGTTGTGACCAAGAAACGAGGGATAACGCGCACTCAAAATCTTCCTGTGCTTCAAGACAACGCGCCCTCTCACAAAGCACGGCTTGTGCAGCTAGCAGCCAACGATTTGAATATTGAAATTCTTCCACACCCACCATATTCTCCAGATTTGGCTCCATCAGACTCTTTTCTATTCCCAAATCTTAAAAAACAGCTAAAAGGAAATCATTTTGACAGCGATGAAGAGGTTATACTGGCATGTGATGACTGGTTTAGTTTGAAAAATAGGGTGTTCTACTCCCAAGGTCTTTTCAAGGTTAAGCAGAGATGGCAGAAGTGTGTCAATTCAGACGGTGGCTATATTGAAAAGGAATAAACACTATGCAAAATTTCAGCTCTCTGTGACATGTCCTTCATGGTCAGGCCCAAGACTTATGTCATTCCCCTTGTATAAAGGCTTGTGTGATAATGATACTGATAATGATGATACTGATGATGATGATGCTGATGATGTTATATGTAAATAACTAAAAATTAAGAATCTGACAAGCTGATAAAGTTCAAAAATGTTATTCTGTCATATTCTTTAATCAGCATCGTAACAAACATGGTAGAATTTATTTCTACAAATTGTGTATGTTTCCTTGTCATGGTGTGTGACAGGAGTTTACAAACAGTATAGCTTCTTTACGTCCACGAATTAACTAGCAACCGTAACTTTTTGCGAAACTTTCTGTTTAATTTGACATATACCCAAAAGTTACAGGAACAGTAGATAAGATTCAATGCCGTGTTCAGCTTGTGCGATATCTCACATTGAATGCCAAAAAATCCGACCAAGCAGTTTTGAAGAGAAACGATGTTAAAAATACACGCCAAAAAGATAATAATACACAAGCACCCGTTTCCTACAGCGATTCTTTTGTCCTGGAGATCTCTTTTGGAGAGTACTCGAACCTGGGAAATGTCTGTCATACTCTGTCGTTTTTTACTGTACTTTCTCAGTTTATACATCATCATAATGGTGCAGAACAGAACAACAATTATAATGGCTGTTCTAAATGGATTGCTTCCGTAGGCCTGATACTTAATCATAAAGGACACAAAACAAGTTTTATTTATTTTAGTGGCCTCAAAACAGAAGACACGATTGATCAGTAATGGAAAGTACAACACAGAACTGACGAGGGATAAAGTCCAAAACAAAATGCTACAGTTAAGAGAAAGTTGCAGTGTGAGAAGCTGTATGACTTTCAGTGGAAACGCAATAGCAATAAACTGCTCCACAGAATTTTGTAACGCAAACAAGGCAATACCATAAAAGAATACAATAATGATTGGATGTAGGAAGTTATATTGGACAATATCATAGTTCAGCTCAATTTCGCGGGCACCAAGTATTTTATTGAAGTAAGCACACGCGTTGCATAGGGAAAATAAAAGTTCAGCGACAGCCAAATTGATCAGCGAAATGTTGTTGATGTTGATTGGTTTCTCCGAGCAAAAAAAGAATATATTAAAACTGTTTGTGATTGCTCCAAACAGGGAAAGTGTTGGTATGACAAAAAACCCCAGGACAACATTAAATACGAAGTTGGATTCCGACACATTTGATATTGTGACATTGGTGACGCAAGTAGACACGAGACTTGTGTTATTAACATCCATTCTGTGGAGAAAAGAACATAAATTGTTTTTACACTAATACAATGAAATTACCAGATGACTATTGTTACGTGATCCTTTTGCACAAAGGCGTATGCCCATTATTTTGGGAGAAACAGCTGTATGCATTAGCTATTTTGTACGATAAAACACTATTATTGAACGACGCAACATTTGCTAACGATATGACGTATTGGTAACCAAGTGACGTAAGCATCGTCTGCTTGTGAAGGTCTACCGTTACTTTTCTTGGCCTTTCTCGTTTGTCCGTCGAAGTGAGAAGTCTTTTGTAATATATGCTCCCAAGCATTGGAGATTTTCAAGATATTCGTTCAGTGGCTATTTTTCTAGAGATCGGCCGCCACTATATTTTTGTCAAGCCATTGTCAAGCGTCTGAGATAAGTCTTGCAAACGATTGTTATGAAATGTAATGAAGATGTCCTCAGTTTTAATATGCCGTAGGACTTCAGTCAAGTCGGACGTGGACTGACCTCTAGTTGAAGCGGTCAAAGTCATTTGTATGCAGTTTATGCTATTGAGACTGGACGGACAATGAACTAACTACTATGCATGCTATTATGATGTCTACTTGTAAGATGGAGCACATGATTAAATGTTTGAACTGTACAGCGGTCCTCGGCTACATATTGATTTTTGTTCATTAAAGTTTCTAGATGTTATGGTGTGCTGTTTGAACTTTTTATGATCTTGCACTTTAGAATCGAATTCTTCGCGTTACCAGCACTGATTGCCATTACTAGTTCACAAATGTTGAACAACACCAAACACACCGTAAGACCCAAACCAAACTTTATTCAAGAGCATCACTAAATTAAACCTATCAGGCAATAGAATGGAGAAAAGAACATAGTTGTTTCAGTAATACAACGAAATTACCATTTTACAGCACCAAACTTCGGGCGAGGGAGTAATTTAATTAAATGACAACATTACCTTAGAACGGTTGGATCATGAACGACCGATATGTCACAGTGAATCATTTGGTAGATATCTAGATCTAGGTGACAGAGGGGGAAATAAAACTAAATTTAAGTTTGGAAATTGTTCACGCTAGTCCTCTCTACCGGTGCTGTATCCCCAGGATTAAATTTGTATTCAGGTAGTTGGAAATCGTAAAGAGTAGGCCTTAAGGCCGCTGTCCTGGCAACATTTAAAAATTAGAAACATACCCACCACAAAAATAATTATATAATATGTGCCTCCTGTATACACGCATTGGGATTCTCCCCGATGTTACGGAGTTCGTGCACTGTGCTGAGATTTTCCTTGTGTGATCTAAGGGAGGAGATCGGAGCAGTGATGGGTTTGCCCGTATGAAGATAGTCCTTAAAACCAAACCAAACCAAGGTATTTTTTCTGCCTACCCGGGTGAGGGAGGGGAGGGGGGGGGGGGGAAGAAACCAGCGACCTAGTTTATAAATATGCTCTTTATTCATGAGCTCCGTAAAACACGAACGCGTTTTTATTTTAAAGAAAATTTGCTTTCTAGTAAATCTCATTGAAAGTTTAGAATTTTCCTCCACTCTGTTAAGGGAATTTCTGGTAGCAGACCGTCTGGCAGAGATAAAAGTTCCATTGTTTGAACTTGTCAATAGTCAAACTGTTTCTACCTGATAGTGTATGTGACTTGGGCTTTTATCGTGCACCTATCATTCTTCCTGCTTGATGTGTTACGCTCATTTCAGGATTGATAATTTTTTGTTTTGTGACATGTTATCTATGTGTGCATCAGTGTAACATTGTAAATAACATTTTTACATCAACATTTAATAGATTGGGCGCACACACAAAGAAATAAAGTTATCCAGTCAAATTCATGGGAGTTGTGCCCTGAATATATTATTTACAGCTAACGAGAAATGTGTGCGTTTACTGTGCAAAGCAATCTTCACGTTTGCCAAGCAAGATAATGTTGAGAGCCATTTTAAAACTGTTAATTATAAATCTGTTTGTCCATTTAACTATGTAAACATGATTTTATCAAGGGAGATCATTACAGGACTTAGTGTTTATAAAGTAGATCTCCACTACTTCTGGGTTGACTACAAGCTTTAGAACGTGACGATACGTGACAAATCTAGACAGCTTACAGTTAGACCGCGTAAGTAAGTATCAGGCTGTTCGATGAAAGACAACGGGCAGGATGTCGGACTGATCTGCGTTCCTAATTCTCAGCACTTGTGCCATCTGTTCAAGTGTTTTCCATGACTCCTCTATCTGCTTTATGGAAGTATTTGCTTACTAAAATACAGACGAAGGGTAACAGACATCTAAAAGAAGTACAAGTTGACAGTACACCAGGATGATGGACATTCAGATAAACGACAACTACCAGCTTTACAGTACAAGTATTATAGAAGAGAATAAAAGGCAGACAATAAAGAATTAATAAATGATGTATGGTAATAGAAGAAAAAAATGAAACATTCAATCAAACTGAAAGAAGTAATACATATTACACGAAATTAACAAAATATACAGCTAGCTATGCATCATGCCAAAAATAAACGGATACATAACAGTGTGCTGATAACAAAAAGCTCTCTCTATAAGTTGAAGCAATGAAAAATGGTACCAACTCCTGAAACCAATAAGGAACGACGTGGATCAATAAACAAAAAGTAATGTTCGAGGCGTAGAAGAAAACGTTATACATTGATCACACTACATCTTAATCTTCTGAGAACAGAAGAAATTTAAGCAAGAAAATCAGTTAAAAACTGGTGCAAGCTTTTGATATCGACAATATCCTGGCTAAACACAGCGAAGATGAAGGAGAAAAAGCAGCATAATTACTGTCAGAACCACATATGCTGTGGATTTATAATGACTAACAATACTACTAATTACAGGCTCGCTCTCTAGGAGCATAACCACAAGACAATGGTTGACATAAGCAAATTAACACCTTCTGCAGGTATATCCTTTTAATGCGTATACACACACAATACAGCCTCACACGGCTAACAAACGTATGAAATACATATAACAATGCCAGAGAAACTTGCCTCAAAGAATTTATCTAATAGCCTCCTACAATACAATATGGCAGCCCCGTACAAGCACTGCACTGACTATCGCTCACCATGGCGGCCAAAAATCTATGACAAAGAAATACTCAATTCATTTACAACTTATAATCTGCGGCCTGTAGATAATATCCACTGGACACTACACTAATCCAGAATTACACATAAATATCCATCAGAACCGAATATGGCAATCTCTCACTAGTATTCCATACTAAGAACCGCACAGCAACTTGCTGGCGAAAGGGAAAAGATATATCCGTCCACTCTGGAACAATGGCTAGGAACTGACTGACGCTTTCGCGCCTACTTTCTTCCGGCTTCCGTCTGGTCACATGACCCCGCCGGTGAAGTTATATGAGTGTTACCAAAACACAATGTAGCCAGTCTCATATTTCGTCACTGCCAAATAGCGCCGTGACAATTACTAACAACCCTGTGTCTGACAAATTGGTTTTGTGCTCGTCTACATGGATTCTATCACTGATGTTTACAAGCTAAAGTTCAAAAAAGCAAAATGTGTAGCTACCTCAGAACTACAGAATTATAATCTGCCCAGTCACTGAAACGATGTCGTGTTAGCAGTCATACTAGACCGATTAGCTTCACAGCTACATTACATAATTTTTAATGAGCAAGCTGGTTTACAGATAGGAAAAGCTTTCACAGGACAAATATTAAATCTAAGATTACCAAAAGGGAAGTGCACACAATATTAGACACATATCTGATGGTAACGTAGACTTTAACAAAAATGTCGACAAAGTCTGACAGGAGACGGAATGATCATCTGTTACATATATTAGATACTCATTCAGATCAATGCATAGCTGTATTTCTTTAAAGGAACATGAAGAGACGCGAAGAATCATCGGATGAGCTGCATTTGCCTCCGCTCATCCAACAGCTTGGTAGAGAGTCTACGATGTTCAACCTGATGGTCGGTTGTATATACGGTATTCAGGGTTATTTTACTTTCCATTTATGTGATGGTATTGCCTCCCCTGCTTTGCAGTAGTGGTTCAACAGTGACCAAAACTCAAGAGTATCTAATATGGGCTTCAAAGGTATCTACCTTCGCACAAGATTACTCTTGGCAGAGATATAAATAGAAGAAACAAAACGCTTCTATCTCCAGGGAGTCTTCACAACATATTCAGAATAAGCGAGAACAATACTGCTTTGGCTGAGTATGTTAACTCTGTAATTCTGTCGACGCTTTTGTGAAGGATTTAAGCATTTTTAAGTTCAACTCGTTTTGGCCCCCACCCCTGATTTACTCAGTGGAATTCTATTATTCTAGTATTGCTCTGTTTAGAGTGTGTGTAGTAAATTTACTAAGACAAACATGCAGTAACTTTAAAATGACTAAATCGAAGTTAAATTTGTAACATTACAAATAACAATATTTAATAATCACTTTAGATTTTAACAGTTGGAAAATAATTTAAATATTTATGAAAAGGTTTTCATCACTTGAATGGGATTTAACTGAATAAAGGAGATCACTTTTGGCAGCGGATATCTTTCACTTAGCTGCCAATGGTAGTTTCGTCTCCCGCTGGGTTAGTTATTTTTCACTGCTCCTGCTTGTCACTCGTCAAGGTTAAGTCGCCGCACGTTCCCAGAAAGTCAAGGAATAACGGCCAAGCTGGTCCTGCGTCTGTTTATAAGACCCTCTTATGATGGCGTCTCGCACAACGTCAGTCCACTTCTACCTTTACTTGGTTCCAAAGATAGTACTTTCTGCTAGTACCACCAATAACTATGATTGAAGAATAGAAACTAACGCTCTACTGAGTATTTCGTTTTCCAACCCATAGTTATGGGTTCCTTTCTTCCCATACCACCATGCGATTTAACTCAGAGTTTATCCTCGATGAGAATTACATTTAATCTGTCGGGATAAAACTTTCTTTTCATTTAAATAGAAAAGTTAAACGTACAGATATAATACGTTTTACATTTACATCTCCACTGTTTGAAAAGTGTTCACAATATAAACTGAATAGACTTTCATTTATATTTACACTGATTGAAAAGTTGGAAACTTCCATTAATTTTAAAAGTGAATATGTTTTAATTTACATCTACACGTGTTTGAAACTGTAAGTATTATTACTAGAATGTACATCATTTCTTTTCATCTTTCCCTTCCTGCTCCGTGTGGAACTTGGGACTAGTTTCTGCTTTTAGTTTTCCTCAAGAAACTAGCAATAAAGCAATCACCAGCCCGTGCAGTGGTGGTTCAAGAATCACCATTCTAAACGTTGAGGGTTCCAGCCTCAAATGACTGGACATCAAAAAGCGATTTTCATATATACATATTCACATGGTAATATTTACATATTAGTTCACATGTTAGTAATTCACACATATAGAATGAAAAAATGCACAACTTTCGCCAATCTTGGCTAACATATATTTTTACTCAACAAGTTAAGGCACTGGGTTAGGCCTCTTATACGTGTCTGGGGTGTCGTTAACTTAATAAGTTCCCTCTCTGACTTCGTGTGTTTTCAGTTTCCACAGTCCTGGTTTCCTTGTTAAAATTGATAGAGATTTACTGGGCTATTTTGTAAGTCCGTCCAAAATTCTCTAATAAAAGGTGTAAGCCGATACACAAGAATCCTGAATTCTAACACTGGCAATGTCTGGTGTCTTCTGGCAAGCGGTTTCTCACGTGAAGTAGCTTGAGAAAATGGTCAGACTATATTCCCTGCCTTCCCACGTCTTCGTTTGTTATCAGCTATCAAACGTGCCAATCGTTTTCAAACATTGCGAGGGGTCGGGAATTTCAAAATATTTCCGACATGGAAAATTTTTACAAAGGTCTCGTTTCCCATATATGACAGTCAGATGTCCGATGCCCTTGTGTACAAACTTCCAAATACACCAGCAACCGCATATGACCATGTGTTCGAGATGTAGCAATCTTACTTTTATCTAAAGTAATCTTACCATTCATGTCTGTCTGTAAGTGGTCTCCCCTTTTTCAAGCTTTGGTGATGCGTGCACCCGTGTCTTATCGGTGATTAAGGCTATAGCGCTGGCCGATGTACGTGTTAATTTGCCGCGCCTAAAACCAACAAATATGGGCAGCGCCAAGCAAATGTGATTATTATCACCTACAAAGAGTGTCGAATGATTTGATAAAATCAAATATCTGCTACTTAGCAGAAAAAGAATGAAAGAAAGAAAAGTGCAACAATTGACATGTACTTTAGAGAAGACATAAGAACATTACAAATTAAAATCAGTACGACAAATGTACCGATACTGCCGGAGTGACACAGAGATCGAGAGTGGCCTCCACGTTCTGTGGCAATTTATTTACATTAGATTGTTATTTACAATCGATTGTTGTTGATGATGACAACGGCATTTACATTGGATTGCAGTGTTCGTTTATTATTTGACTATTTACATTATACAACAATTTCTTGTTGGAAGTTTTCCCATGTCTCGAGGTGTTTTGGCTGGAATTATTTGATTTCCTTTTGATTTAGTTACTAATTTTATTTTCGTTTTAAAAATGAGCATTGTTTCATTTGGTTCTTGGTGTCTTTGTTTTAGTGTATTAAAATATAATAAAGCTTTGAGCATCTAGATGCTGTGATTTAACGGCACCCTGCATCTGATATACGACCAGATAGACAGCAGGTTGTTAAGATACTTGACCTTCGTGTCCATCACGGAGTCCCACATGGTACTTGAAGTGTTGAACCTTTTGACACTGAGTATCCTTCCTTCACTTTGCCACTTGTCATATTTCAATCATTCAAATTCTTCATTTATGTTTTTAAAGTTGACATGACACGGGGAAATCAACATTTCTTACAAAGAATCTGCCCCACACTCTTGTCCGCTCTCCCATGGCTGTCACCAGCGATGATATTAGTGATTTATCTTCTTGAACACAATTTGCTTGCACTTTAAAAAAAAGTTTTTGCCTCTTTCCCTTTTTATAGGTAAAAATAAACTTAACACACACACACACACACACACACATATATATATATATATATATATATATATATATATATATATATATATATATATATATATATATTTATATATATATATATATATATATATATATATATATATATATATATATATATATATCTTCTGTCATTTATAACTAAAACGAGAGATAGAATGACAAGAAAGACTGTGAAATGCAAGTAAGAGGAAAGAAAGATTTATGAGAACGGACAATGAAGTGTTGTGCGGCATTCATACCACGCTTACAGAAGATTACGAATTATTACTTAAATAAACTCAGCATTTGTAAACGCACGAAAAAAAAGAAGCAAACTTGGACATTTTAACCATGAAACCCTGGTAGTAATTCTCAGAGATTATTTGGCTAGGGTATACATTCCCCTCCGTTGAGTCACATTGGGCATAGGCATGTAAAACTATAATTCGTTGATCAAAAATTGATTTAATGAATGACTAGTGAGAGACTTCGAATTCTTAACTTATAATGGGTCATTTCACTGAAACATCTTCCCTTTAGATTTTTAAAAGTCGCGTGGCAAATGTTGTTCGAGGAAACTGGAAAATCAGACACATTATGCTGTCATTATTTAATTAATTCATAATTTATACGCACGTGTTAATGGTTTATTAAAAAAGAAACTGTTTTGCTCGTTGTTTAATTATGCGTTTATATACGTTCCCTTCTCTGCCGTGTCTACACTATGGCGAGGTAGAGGAGCTTGTGTGTCACCATGACCCCCAAGAACTATACCTACGGTAGCATAGCTCCCAGCAGGGTCTCCCAAGCCGGACAGGTCGTAGGGTGGGACAAGACAAAGACACAAACACACACACACACTGTTGTCTTGCAGGTAGGCTGGGGACAGTCTATGGCTAAGGAAGGCGACCCGACCGAAATGCCTGTTGATATCAGATGCACTGAGCCACAGACTGAACGAAACAGTGCAACATACTTCGCTTAATGATGAAATCATGAATAAAAAGTAAACAGAATGGTGGTCATCCTGTGGAGTCCCAATATGGACGAGAGTGCCAGACCGCCAGCCCGGCCTCAAACGGATCCATCCTGTGCTGCTGGTGGTTATCTTTCCCTGTACTGTGAGTCAAGGCACGGAGGGAAATGGCAAATATGATTGACCATACACCTAACACAATCAAGATACTGCAACGGAATGCAAGAATCCTTAACAAAAAAGTTTCTCTAAAGACATCGACTGTATAAAGACATCGACTGTATAAAGACATGGACTGTATAAAGGCATCGACTGTATAAAGACATCGATTGTATAAAGACATCGACTGTATAAAGACATCGACTGTATAAAGACATCGACTGTATAAAGACATCGACTGTATAAAGACATCGACTGTATAAAGACATGGACTGTATAAAGACATCGGCTGTATAAAGACATCGACTGTATAAAGACATCGACTGTATAAAGACATGGACTGTATAAAGACATCGGCTGTATAAAGACATCGACTGTATAAAGACATCGACTGTATAAAGACATGGACTGTATAAAGACATGGACTGTATAAAGACATCGACTGTATAAAGACATCGACTGTATAAAGACATCGACTGTATAAAGACATGGACTGTATAAAGACATGGACTGTATAAAGACATCGACTGTATAAAGACATGGACTGTATAAAGACATCGACTGTATAAAGACATCGACTGTATAAAGACATGGACTGTATAAAAACATCGACTGTGTAAAGACATCGACTGTATAAAGACATGGACTGTATAAAAACATCGACTGTGTAAAGATATGGACTGTGTAAAGACATGGACTGTATAAAGACATCGACTGTATAAAGACATCGACTGTATAAAGACATGGACTGTATAAAGACATCGACTGTATAAAGACATGGACTGTGTAAAGACATCGACTGTATAAAGACATCGACTGTATAAAGACATCGACTGTGTAAAGACATGGACTGTATAAAGACATCGACTGTGTAAGGACATGGACTGTATAAAGACATGGACTGTATAAAGACATGGACTGTATAAAGACATCGACTTTATAAAGACATCGACTGTATAAAGACATCGACTGTATAAAGACATCGACTGTATAAAGATTATATAAATGTAGCATACATGCAGGAGACGTACCTCAATTGCAAACACAGATTCTCAGTCAGAGGATACCAGACCTTCCAACTCGATCGAGAAGGACACTAAATAGGTGTGCTGATACCGACGCGAAACTCAATACTAAGAAAGACAGTATCAGCGAACGTCAGCAGTCAAGCAGATATCATAGGGGTGGACATATCAAACGAATGATACGAACATCCGATTTTACATTCTGTATGGCCCATCAATCAAAGACCTATCACTTTCAAGCATGGACATCAAGGGCTCTAAAAGCATCGTGGTTGGAGATTTTAACAATTACTCTGAAAGATGGGAATACCCAGATACAGACAGCAGAGGAGATGAAGTGGAGGACTGTAAGATAGATACAAATCTCCACCTTATCAACAAGCCAGATGACAAACCCAGTTTTTACTTCCAAATTTGGCATACCACTGTCACTCTGATTTAGCTTTGTCAACAAGGGACACTTCCACAAAATTGTAGCGATCACAGACCAATAAATTCAATGTTGACAAGTATGTTTTGAGAGACCATTAACATGCAGAACAGCAATATGAAAACAATGGTTGAAAGCCTTAACAAATCAATACTTCAATCAGCCATTAAGTCCATTCTTAGAGAGCAAGAAAAAATTACAAACCTTACTGGACTGAAGAACTGGAAAAGCTTGAAGATGACGTAACAGAGGTCAGAAACAGCCGAGTGGGAGCAAATAACTGAAGCAAACATTTTATTTAAAGCCACCACTGCAAAATACAACAGATTATTAAACCAAACACCCAGAGACTGCTGGAAAGAAAAACACAGAAACCCGCAACTTAGATAAAGAAAGTAACATACTAGACGGAAGTTTATATTGGAGCAATGTGTCCATTCAGGGAGTGTCCTGTCACCTACACTATTCATTGCTTACATAAATGACATAACAGGCAATATTCCAAGACGAACCTATAATGCCTACTTTGCAGATGACTTAGCTCAGTGAATCTCTGAAGAATATATCACTATGGCAAGAATTCGGATTCAGCAAGCTCTAATATCGCCGGAGGAGTGAGCCATATTATGCCGGCTAATGAAGATAAATGAAGGGAAAACAACATGTAGAGTTTTCTCAAATAAATAACAGAGACCCAGCCTAGTGCTAAATCGGAAGAGTTTACGCCAGGATGAAAATCCACACTACTGTGGCAGCGTTTGTTGACAAGGTGGTTACCTCACATGGCCGTTGTATGCCCAGGTTCTTCGCCTCAGTAGCTAGCGATGACATGATGAATGATTACAACAGTCACACACAGCGAGCGATGACACAACGCCAAACAGAGCTTCCATATAACTAGTCAACGCCACAGTCAACTGAAAATATTATTTATTTACAATGTGTGGACCACTGCTGCAACTTGGACCTCTAACAATCTTGGTCCATCACCCTTCCTTCTTCAACTCTCGTTCAGCATTGACACTACTATAATATCTAACCATCAATGGTTGTTCAGGTGCTATCAGTATCTACCTCTTTTTCTTCTTTCCTAACAAATCCTTGTCTATTGATATATGTCGCTCTGGGTTCAGGTTATCTATGTGATACCGGACTCCTATGGGGTTGTTCGTTTCCCTTTTTGATAGATGGTCACTATTTTTGACGAGGAATAGGACTACTGTCTAGATGTGAATAATTTTCTACGTACCTTTTTTTATATATCGTGGAGCCTAACTCGCTCCATCGTTCTTCTGTCCTAGTCAAGAATTTATCATCATCATAACCCTCCACTCCCAAAGGAGCATAGGCCTTCAACAAACACATGCCAAGTCCTCCTGTCACGCACCATCATCTCAAGTTCTTTCCACGTTCTCCTCATCATATTCACCTCTGTTTCCAGCTCTCTTCTCCATGTGCTTCTTGGTCTACCTCTGCCTCTCTTGCCCTAGGGATTCCAGAACAAGGACTGCCTTGTAAAGCTATCAACAGGTTTCCTCAGTGTGTGTCCTATCCATCGCCATCGTCATCTTCTCATCTCTTGTTCCACTGGCACTTGTCTAGTTCTTGTCATCAGTTCCACGTTGGTAACCTTGTCATACCATTTTAATCCCTCTATTCTACGCAAGCACCCATTTATGAAAGTCTGTAGCTTTTTGGTTGTGGTCTTTCTTGTTCTCCATGTCTCAGAGCCATGCAATAGGACTGACTTCACATTTATGCTTTCAATAATGTTGGGTTAATTACCACCCAATCTTGTCTCCTTGTCAGATAATTTTCACAACACATTCTACTTGAGTATTGCCTTCAACATGGCTACCCTCGTCTGTATATGGTAAGTGCGACCTGCACTGCTTAACCCATGCTTCTCACTCTAGCTGAAAAGCATGCCTAACCGGATTTCTGTTCACCTCTTTTTCGATCCCCGTCTCATGCACATTCCCCTTTTCTACTCTATCTAGACTTTCTTATATCTGATTTTCATTATTCGTTCCCTTATTCAGTCACACTACCTATGCATTACCAAAATCGTTGTTTGACTTGGGAAAACCAAATTGAATTCTTGATAAAAGCAAGGCAAACAATGGTGGTTGTGAAAAGAATTGCTGGAACAGATTTGGAACAAATCAGAGAGGGCTAAAGACGCTATATACAGTGCAAGTGATACCAGTTCTAGAATATGACATTAGCTTGGGCAACAGCTGCCAAACTTTGATAACATTAACTCCAAAACCAAGCAATGAGAAACATAAAGACAACATGTATTAAAGAACTGGAAAAGATTACATACCTTCAACAAATGGAGGATAGAAAGGATAGCAGAGCTCAGAAACAAACAGATGAATTCGGGAAACTGACAGATCAATGTACCTTAGAATAAGAAGTCGTGGAAGAGGAAGACTCACGCTCTCTTTTTAGATGAAAATGATGATAAATGAAAAGCTGGCTGATAAAAGCACAAGGACTGCACAAGAAGAGTACATGCTAGCAATGTTGTCATTGGAAGAAATGGAAGAGGCAATGAGGTCACTAAAGAAAAAAAAGCTACGTGGAAAAGAAGGGATAACCAATGAAATGTTAACTGGTCTAGGCACAAAGGCAAAACACGAAGCGTCTTGCAGTCCTTAACTGCAGCTGGAAAACCGGAATTGTACCGTAGGTATGGAAAAAAGCCATACTGAGACTTATTCCTAAGAAAGACAAAGACCTGAAAGAACCAAAGGGTCATAGACCAATCAAACAACTTAGCAATGTATGTAAACTGATGTCGTGCATGATTAAAACCAGACTGATGTGGCATTTGGAAGAAGAACACCTTCTAACCCGACAACCAGCTGGATTCAGAAAACGCAGATCCACTGACGATCAGATGACATATATATCTCATAAAATAGAAGATGCCTTCCAAGAGAATAAGCATGGTCTGGGTAGATTTAGAGAACGCATTTGATAAAGTCTGGAATACTATCAACCATATCGAACAAAGATATCAAACCAACTTGTTCAGATTAAGAACAGGTCACTCTACACATAATGGCCACATAAACAGAATGTGTTCACAAAATATATCACAATGTAGACACTGCCCAAACCCGTTGAAGACAGTAGAACAATATCTACTACAGCGCCCTGCACTCCAGGAAATGAGACAGCTCCTACCACACAAACCATCTATACACAATACGCTTTACAGCAGACCAGAACAGCTTATAGGAACTGAACAGTACCACATAATGACATCACGGTCACCAAGAGCTGACTCTCAATGACAGTGGATCAAAGTCAAGTCAAGTCAATGTATGGAATAAGAAATTTAAAGTCAAGCTGCAAAGAAATGGAGTTTGGTGGAGAACGTACAAATGGATTGGCCACTACCTTGAAAATAGAACCGAGAGAGTACCGCTATAAGAACATACTAGATGGAAGTTTATATTGGAGCAGGGTGTCCCTTAAGGGAGTGCCCTGTCGCCGACACTGTTCCTTGCATAATAAATGACATAACAGACAATATTCCAAGAAGACACCACAGTCTCCTTTGCAGATGACTTAGCTCAGTGAATCTCTGAAGAATATATCACTATGGCAAGAATTCGGATTCAGCAAGCCCTTACATCACTGGAGGAGTGAGCCATGTTATGGCAGCTGAAGAAGATAAATCAAGGGAGACCAACATACACCGTGTTCTCCATCTCAAAGAACAACAGAGCTCACAGACTAGTGCTAAACGGGAAGAATTTACGCCAGGATGAAAATCCACACTACCTAGGCATTACCTTTGATCGTCGTTTGACTTGAAAAAACCAGATTGAAAGAAAACGTGATAAAAGCAAGACAAACAATGGTGGTCATGAAAAAAACTTGCTGGAACATATGTGGGAACAAGTCAGAAAGTGCCGAAGACGCTATACGCAGTGCAAGTGAAACCAGTTCTAGAATATGACATTACAGCTTGGGCAACAGCTAAGTCAAATTTTGATACCATTAACAGACTCCAAAATCAAGCAATGAGAATCATAAAAGGAGACATAAAGACAATTTCTATTAAAGAATTGGAAAAGATTACATACCTTCACCAAATGGTGGATAGAAGAGATAGCAGGGCTCAGAAACAAACAGATAAATTCGGGAGACTAACAGCTCAATGTACCATAGAATATGAAGTCGCGGAAGAGGAAGACTCAAGCAAAGCAACTTTTTTAGAATCAACTAAAACAAAATTGAAAGCAGATCCTATACATTTTTTTAACAACTAAACCCATCTACATCTCACACAAGCTTCCAGCTTTGAAACAACAGCGCTTCCACGACATGATAAAAACACTCCTAATATTGGGATAAAGAAGAGCTACGGTTGTGGTGAAATACATTGATACAGCGATAAAATCGTCCATTATAGATATAAAAGTTAAAATAATATGTAGGGATAAAATATAATAAGATACGCTGCTGCTTCTTCGCCCACGCCACAAGCGCGTTGATTTTGGTAGACCGTACCCTCGTTTTCTAGTGTCATTGAAAAAAAAAACTATTAATAACATGGGGACGCGAAAAGGCCTATTCGTTCAGACGGGGTAAGAAAAGGAGGGAAGAAAAAATGATGCCGTCTGCACGCGTTTGAATCAAAGCCTAGCATACGCGCGAACTTGTAGTTAGTGTTTGAAATACGATGTAAAAGTAAGAACATGTAGCCACTTGGGTCACGAAAACAGGCTTAGCTCTTATTTAGAATGACGTAATTCCTACGTACTACGGGAGAATCTCGTATTTAGCTTGAAATTAGTGCAAAAAGACATGAATAGGTTGGATAACATGGAAAAAATATGGAATTTCTTATTAATAAGTTTAGAATCACCAAAGTTAGCTAGTTTAAGAGCTTATCTTTTCCTGATAAATAATATGCTTTCAAATAAAAGGACGGACAGATAACATGGAAGTTATTGACAAAAGACTGATTTGTTCAGTGGCAGACTAGCAAACAGATGTTAGTTTTGCATTCACTAAAGTTACATTTTGACGCGTCCTTGAGACGAAGGCAGTAAAAGATTACATGTAAACAAGGGGGAGACAAGGCGGATAGAATCTAAAAATATCTTCGCAGTAGAAATCTAAGAAGTGAGTGAGAGAAAATTTGAATAGTTTTTTGTAGTTGGGCCCAAAACCAAGTCCAATTTTGGGAAATGACAAGTTCGGACAGACCGACCGACAGAAATACACTACACATTGGACCAAATTTGGACCTTAGTGTAAAATTTTAAATTTAAAAAGATTGGCTTTCCAATTTGAGTGGTCAACACAGTTAAGATTATTAGAAAATTGGACGGCTCGTTGCCATTTTGTTGAAGACTGTCCATACAAGCAGATCGTTGAGGCTAAGAAGTTTGTCGTCCATTGAATAAATGTGCTAATAGTAGTGGGACGCCCTAGTCTAGCCAGCAGCTCAGCTGAGTTTGTGCTATTTTCAACGTACCTGTGTGTTTTCATTTTGAATTGTGGTAAGGCAGAAATTATTAACCTTTTTATTTAACAATTCTGAGTGAGTGATACTGCCATATAATGAAAAATGATTACGACAAGTGAGTACTTATTCTAGGTCCCCAGCCGACTGTTCCAGGGCCTAGAGGTTGAAATATAATATGATAAACTATCAGGAATGAAGAATACAGATGTTTCTTTTCAGGTGGTCAGGTGGAAACATATCAACCACCTTATTATATGGAGAAAAAAAAAAGAGATTAATGAAAATATTTCAGATGCAGTGCAGTCCATAGAGGAGAGGAATGGGAAACTAGTGCTACTTGATAACAGCCTTGTTGTAGATGTGCTGGGTCGGTCAGAGAGATCTGACCCTGTCTTTTATTTCAGTGTATTAATGCTTGTAAACATGGTGGATTAGGTATTATGTTAAGACCTAGCCTAATTTTGTGGTTTCAGAGTTTCTTTGTCTGGCACTGTGCTAGTGCCAGATGTTCTGAAGAGTACAACACTGTACGAAATGAGATGCCTACCATACTACCTCAGAGCATGTGAGGAGTGGGCCTAAGGAACAACTATCTTCAATCGTCACAGGCCAGATAAGTATTAAAGACCTGGCCTGCTGAGATTCATCAACGAATATAATAAAATAGAAACTCCATTGTGTATTAAGAAACTTTTCCACCATTTATCTTGTTTAAGGAGCAAATGAACACTGTTAACTAAAGACTGGGTATGATGCAAATACCCCGACCCGACATCCAGCACTAGTTCCTAAAGACTTTTAGTTTTAGTACCAATATTAGCAAATTTAAATTATGTATATGTACAAGTCTTTCATGTGTTTACTCGATTATATGTATTTCTATTGAAATTGATTCATACTGATTTAAAAGTCCTGACCATAAGAAAAGTCTTGGTTCAGGACAAAATAAATTTGAAAAAAATTGTAATTTCTAAAATTTAAAACACAGAGTTAATTGACTTGATTATAGAGATTAATATTAGTGTTTGTGGGTGTTTGTTTGTGTATTTAATTACCAGCACACCACATTTCAGTACCCTAGACATTAGACGTAGCTATCAGACATACTAGTCAAGAATAAGTCTGATTGAGGTCGTAGGTGATAGTAGCAAGGTACTCTGTAAACTCACATAAACTGTTATCCTCAGGGACCTTCACAGCTGACCTCATTCAGTACACTAAGTAACATAGCAACCACACTTAATAACATCAAAACCCACCACAACGGTGCAACAGAGAAAAGAGCCATAACCACAAAATACAGAGAGAAACTACACAAGCAACACCTGGACTCATGCTTACAATGATGGATCGGCAACAAATGCAACATCAGATGGAGGTGGAGTAGTGTTGCTAAGCTTAGCAACTAAGAGCTGCCAGTGGCAATAGGAAAATTCTTAAGTAATTTCAGAGCAGAGGCAGTTGCATTGTAAACTGCAGCAGAGGTCATAATGCCAGATGAAAGCAGTTATAGTCCAAGATGATTTCGTTAAAGGCGCGCTGTCAGTAATTGCAACGCCAAAGAGCAAGAGTAATGCAGACCTGGATGACATGGGAGTAATACTCCACAAACTGTGACAGCGTTTTAAAAGAGTTGTAGTGCAGTGGATCAAAACTTAATGGGACATCCCTGGCAATGACGAGGCTAAAAGATTGGTAAATAAAGGTGGAAAGCTACCTCAACCTGATACAAGTATAATTTTCGAAAAGGCAACGAGCTTTTTTAGAAGCAGCCACAGGAACAAATGGGAAGCAGAGCATGTAGGCCACACACAAAATGGTGCATTTTACCAGCTCAACAGAAGCGAACAAATGAAAATCTTAAGATACCTACGGACCACAACAGATTGGGATACCACATTTTCAATAAGCCAATGGTAGGAACTATCTATGAGTGTAACTGTGGCACAGATAAAAGGACTGCTGAATAACTGCTTCAAATATGCCCGATACATCAGGAACAGAGACAGCACATTAGGCATTACCAGTACACTTCCTGGCAAAGCTGTATGGAGCTACACATAACCTCAATCTGACCACTGCTTTCTTTGAACATCTGAGAGTGTACGGAGAAGAAGTATATACGTTCTGATTGACGCACGGTTAATCTGGCTGCTCTACGTCGACATCCATGTCTCAGTTCTACGATAGTTAGGTCTTCAATTCTCAAAGCCGTTGAAAATTAAAACGTTCACATGCTGTTTATCGTTTGCTTGATGATTGATTATTGAAATACTTTGCTTAGTATTTTCTTTTTATGCCCTTCCTTTTTATTCTAAAGCATTTTTCTACGGGTTCTTTATTGGCGAAACATTTCCTTCCACTGTACTATAATCTTACCTGGTGACGCATAAGCACATATAATATTGGCATATAATAGGAAACTGGTTGACAAGTGTATGAGTTTTTATATGTCTAACAGTCTGAATTTTCAAATATTAAAATAATAATCATGATTTTTTTCTCTGAAATTTGAGATTAATATTGGCCTGACTCTGACAGCACATTAAAAAATCGAACCTAATTTACTTTACTATATGGCTTGTTTTAAGTCGTATCATTTTCACGAAAGAAACATGAAGTCAGTGAAAAGATATTGTCTTCCTTATTTCATTCAATAACCTAAGTTACCACAGGATTACCATATTACGTAATATGCTACAAAAGTTCAGTTTACAATAAAAATAGATCTTGGAAAATGAACTTATTTAACGTCAAGAAATTCTTCAATAAATTACAAAAACAGTCAAATTGTTGTAAAATGTTTTGTAATGACATTTTTCTTGCTCTTATGTTGTGCATCAAAGGTCCAATTTTATATGTTGTCCACTTTTAGAAAGATTAATACACTGTCAAGCTAGAATATGAGTTTTATAAAGATAACGCATGTTCGGCTCTATTGGGTGTGTTTTTCTTTTTCAGATAGTGTATGTTTTTTTTTTTTTTTTCCCCCATAGTAAGATTCCGCCATAAGTCTTTTTTCTTTGTGTTTTTCTTTCTACTTGTGGATCCATTTATCTTTAACTTTCTCGTTCCATGAATACTAAATGGTTATATTTTAATTTCACTACCGTTTTATAAGTTATTAAAGTATTTGTTTATGTGTTCTGATTTTACTCCCGCATACGGTGTCCTTGCCTACCGAAATTATTTTCTCAGTTTTACTAGAGTTAGGTCTACGAACTTCGATGCCATTATTAACTAACACAAGCGAAGGTAACATTCTTTAAAGTAAATGTTTTATATTATTTATAATGGAAATATTCCGTTCAATCTCTAACTGGTCATAATTAATACATATAGTGTTTATAGTTTTAAACATTATAATTATATACTTATCAGACTATAAGTACTACACTGTTTGACGATTTACCATAGAAATGTTAAGGGTTAGCGTCTTTTTTTATCTTCGGTCTAAAAGAACTGTCCATCAATTTCTATAGAGATAACGCCTATCTCTTTCTTAATAAAATATCTCATTGATGCTGAATATGTTGGTCGTATAACTGAAATACGTACGATTAATGAGAAGTTATTGCTCAGCGAAATATCTGGAAAGTGGAGACTTTGTTACATGAATTATAATAAAGAATATTAATTTGATTGTTACATAAAATACATAGTTTATATCGTTATCTGATCAAAGATTTCTGAAGTAATTAATATTACTTGGCTTTAGAGTTCGGAAATATTACACTAAGTTTTGTGATTATTTTTACGGGTGCTTTTCATAGCTAAATTGATGATTACTTTAATAGGTCTCTTGACAGAACTTTTGCATAATATTACAACTAGAGATAACTGGGCGAATTATGTACTGGATATTTAACTAAAGGTACATGAGGACGAAAATCTAGTTACAACAAAATGTTAATAATACTTAACATTTTCTTTAACTTTAAACACGAACAGATTTTAAGGACGCATAAATTATTTTCAAAAACCGAGATGTGGTGGAATGTTTCTTCACGGCTAAAATCAATAAACTCTAGCTTGCATCCCTAATAAATATATGGGTCGTTAAGTAGCGGTATTCAAGGGTACATGAGCTCGACAATCTAGTTACAACAAAATGTTAATAACACTTAACACCGCAACACTTTCTTTAACTTTAAACACGAATACATTTTAAGGACGCTTATGTTATCTTAAGAAACTGTTTAGAGATGCACCGGCGTTTTTCTTCAGGGCTAAAATCAATAAAGGCTGGCTTACACTCGTAAGAAAGATATGAATCGTTAAGTAGCGGTGACCAAGGGTAAGATGATCTTGAGGTTTGTATCGCTTTCTACTTCATGAAATTATGTCAAATTATTTCTATATCTTCAGCGCTGACGACCTTTTCATGGTAAATTTTATCGAGATAAAGTACTTGTTAAAACCTTTTGAATAATAGATTACGTGAAATGTCAATAATATGTCTCATTCCTGTTAGAAATCTTTGAGAAACTTATACATACTTCTATCACTTGAGACAGTTTTAAATATGTGAGTTAACAGAACTAAGTGCTATCAACAGAAATCACGTGACAGTAATGGCAATTCGAGGTTCGAGGTTAACTGTTCTTTATTCCTTATTTTACAGCAATATCATGTCCTGTACAGTCAGGTCATGTGACAATAGTTAGTTCCCTCTGTCACTCCAGACATTCATTCGTTCATTCATTCTACCATCAATGCTCAGGCAACAGCGGAGCATAGGCCTTCAATAAATTCACGTCAAACCTTGGTGTCCTATACCATCAGCTCACTGTTTGACTTTGTCCTTGTGTGTTTGGTCTCCTTTTGTTTCTGGTACTCTGGAGATCCTGCGAAAAGGACTGCCTTGTAATGATATCAAATGGTTTCTCTATGGCATAACCAAAATTAGCTTCTTTTCCTCACCTCGTGTTTGATTGGCAATTTGGAGCTTCATTTCTTCCGTTTCACTACTGGCCTTGTCATGTGTTAATCCGTTTATGCTGGTCTTGTCATGTGTTAATCCGTGTATGCTGGTCTTGTCATGTGTTAATCCGTTTATGCTGGTCTTGTCATGTGTTAATCCGTTTATGCGGGTCTTGTCATGTGTTAATCCGTTTATGCTGGTCTTGTCATGTGTTAATCCGTTTATGCGGGTCTTGTCATGTGTTAATCCGTTTATGCTGGTCTTGTCATGTGTTAATCCGTTTATGCTGCACAAGAACCCTATAGATCACTTCTGTAACTCTTTGGTTGTCGTTCTTGTTATTCTTCATATTTCAGGGACATTGAGTAGGACGATCTTAATATTCGGGTACAATATTCTGACTTTTGTGTTGGACTTGATTTCTCTTGGTTTCCATATTTATCCAAATGTATTCTTACTAGGATGTCACTCCGTTTATGTTTTACTTCGTCTATGTTCCTTAAGTGTATTACGTGTCCATATTTCGAAGGAATATGCCTCTGTGTGCACTCTGACGATCAGTTGTTAATTTATTGTCATAATATTTGTTTCCCTTTTCTGTATATTTAAGACCCTAATTAATAAGTCCTCTCGTCAAGTATTCTCTTCCATCTTGTATCTGGTTACAGTTATAAGACAGAATAGAGAGTTATAATGTTTCCATAATTCCAGTGTTGCAAGAAAAAAAAAAAATTATAAACGACACGTCATCAAAATGCTCTGCAACAAATTATCTCTCTCTCTGTCTCTCGCTGTCTCTGTCTGTTTCTGTATCTCTCTCTCTCTCTCTCTCTGTCTATATATATATATATCATCATCATCATCATAACCCTCCACTCCCAAAGGAGCATAGGTCATCAACAAACACATGCCAAGTCCTCCTGTCACGTCCCATCATCTCAAGTTCTTTCCACGTTCTCGTCATCATTTTTACCTCTGTTTCCAGCTCTCTTCTCCATGTGCTTCTTGGTCTACCTCTGCCTCTCTTGCCCTGGGGGTTCCAGAACAAGGACTGCCTTGTAATGCTATCAACGGGTTTCCTCAGTGTGTGTCCTATCCATCGTCTTCTTCTCATCTCTTGTTCCATTGGCATTTGTCTAGTTCTTATCATCAGTTCCACGTTGGTAACCTTGTCATACCATTTTAATCCCTCTATTCTACGCAAGCACCCATTTATGAAAATCTGTAGCTTTTTGGTTGTTGTCTTTTATATATATATATATATATATATATATATATATATATATATATTTATATATATATATATATATATATATATATATATATATATATATATATATCATCATCTCATCTCAGCCCGTAACCCGTCATGGGTCGTAGGGGTGCCATGGTGGAAGCATCAGCAGACAGGGTCCTCCACTGCTCTCTATCCTCAGCAATGCGTACAAGTGTGGAAAAACCGTGTCCTGCCCATTCTTTGATGTTATCAGCCCAGGATTTTCTCTGCCTTCCTCTTCTCCGTTTACCTTCGACTGTTCCCTGAAGGATCGTTTTCGAAAGGGAGTCATGACGAGTTACATGCCCAAACCAGGCAAGCTTTCGACGTTTCACTATTGACAAAAGTGGTTCTTGGTGGCCTGCATAGGTGTTTATCTTCTCTCTAACATAGACATTTGTTTTGTGCTCTTTATAGCAAATGCGCAAAATTCTTCTATAACATTTATGCTCGAAAGCCTGAATCCTTCGCTCCGTATCTGCAGTGAGTGTCCAGCCCTCACACCCATACAAGAGAATAGATAATACAAGTGATTTGTATAATTTGATCTTCACAGGAAAACTGATGTTACTTTTCCAGATCACATTCAACCTTGTCATGGCAGCTGAGGCCATCTCAAGTCTTGTCTTGATTTCTTTACTTGATCTTCCATCACTACATATAGTGGACCCGAGATATTTAAAGGTGTTAACTTCTTCTAACGTTTGCCCATTTAACGTAATGTTGGTCGGAACATGTTTCTTATGGCTATTCACCAATATCTTGCTTTTTTCTATATTAATTTCCATCCCATATGTTCTTGTTACTTTCTCCAGTCTAGAGGTAAGGTCTTGAAGTTCTGATTCTGATCCAGCTATCAGATCAATATCATCAGCAAAACGTAGGTTGCACAGAGGTCGGCCTCCAATCGATATGGTTGATTTATAATCGTAGAGAGCCTCCTGCATAATATGTTCTAGATATATATTAAAGAGCACTGGTGACAGGATACATCCTTGGCGAACTCCTACAGTTGTTTTGAAAAATTCTCCAATGTCGTTGCTTGCAAAAACAGCACTGCTTGCGTCCTTGTATAGTGCTTCAATGATATCTATGATGTTGGTATCAAAATTGAATTTTCTCATTACTTGCCATAAGCCTTCATGCCAGACTCGATCGAAGGCTTTTGTGAAATCGATGAAGTTATGGTATAAATCGTGTTGATGTTGGAGATGTTTTTCGATAAGTAATCTAATATTGAAGATTTGTTCTGAGGTACTTCTTTTTGGTCTAAAGCCAGCCTGTTCCTCTGACAAGATTTCTTCTGATTTCTGTTTTATTCTGTTCAAAAGTATCCTTAACATCACCTTACTTGGATGACTAATAAGGCTAATGGTTCTGTAGTTCTTGCACATTTTTAGATTTCCTTTCTTTGGAAGCGGTATTACTAATGACTGCGTCCATTCTTTTGGCCATTTTTTTGTACTCCATATCTTCTGGCAAATTGTTGTCATGATTTTTACTATATCTGGTCCTCCATATTTCAAGAGCTCTGCTGGGATATTATCCACACCCGGTGACTTCCCTCCTTTCATCGAACATATAACCTCTTCCACTTCTTCCTGTAATATTGCTGCATTTCCGAGTTCCCTGTTTTCGCACTTAATGTTGTTTAATATGCCTAAGTCAGTGTCAAGTTTACAGTTATATAATTCTTTACAATATTATGTCCACCTTCTCATTACAGCTGTTTTTTCATTGAGCAGAGCCCCATTGCTATCTTCTATGACAGTTACCCTGGGCTGTTGGGGTTTTGATAGTTTTCTTAATGTGTCAAAAGCTGCCTTGCTGTTACCTTTTATTAGCCCCGTATTAATGGACTCACATTGATCAGCTACCCATTTTTCTTTGGCCTGTTTCATTTTCTTCCTAATATTTTTATTCTCCATACTGTATTGCCATGCTGCTTCAGGAACCTCTTTCTTAACCTTTTTCATTTCCCGCCGTGTATCACATAACTTCAGAATGTCATCTGTAACCCATGGTTTGTTTATTTTCTTTCTTTTTGTCGTGAAATATTCTAATCCACATATATAAATTAAAAGGTAAATGCAAAGCCTAACAAATAAATTTAATAAAAGGAAGAAGAATGGTAAAGAACAGTGCTGTCACAATGACAGTACTCGAAATCCCCTTTGTTTTATGCTTCGTCTGCAAATTGTAACGTTTCCACGTTAAATATAAGCCACTGCATAAATACAAGCGTTTCCACAACACATTAAAACGGGTATTGCATTTCTAAGAAAAACATTGAGAGGCACACTGCGTAATGACCTAAATTAATCCTAACATTAATTATACTACGTTACCAAAACGAACGAACAGATGGACTCAAATAGAAAGAGAGAGGGGCGAATGAAAACAAGGACACATGCAACACTAAACTCGCGTCGCGCGATACACAATTACTACTATCACGCGTGTAAGGCCACATGCACTAACTTTTTTTCAGACGGACAGTGATAAAAACACTAACCTTCCCAGAGTTAGGTTTTAAAATCCTGAAAAACGCTTATTAGAAAAGATGACATTAGATGGGTTTACGTTTGAAAACATTACAGTACCCAGACAGCACATCTTCGAAACAGGAGGTAGAAGAAATTGCATATTTTGAACGCAGCCACTTAGCTCTTTTAAATTTGTATATTTGGGTTCCTTAGGGCTTGCTGACAAAGAATATGTAAAACGTTACGCAAATAGTCTAGGAATTACCAAATTATAACCAAAATAAAATAGTGGGGGTGCCTGACAGCATGAAATCATTTCTGCTCATAAAATTTTTTATAACGTGTTTGAAAAAACCTTACGTTACGGAAATAGCCTACCATGTTAACTCCAAATTGATTGGAGCGCAACAAATATAAGACTAAACACGATTGGTCGGGCTATAAATACTATCTTGTGTTGTTATGGGAAACGAATAGAAGGGGTACTTTTTTTGAAAAGATGGTTAGACGTGGTTTCATTGGGTAGAGCTGCGAATATACTTGATTCAGAGCGTCTGTTCATTGCCACATCTTGTAATAATCCTACTAAGTAGCAGTGCGTTGAGCACCAGTGTATATTTTATATAAAATAAAGCCTGGAACATCGGCAGATCGGAGTTGTGCTATATTCATTGCCAGTCAACGAAACTGTTTATTATTCTATGAATTGTGGTAAGCTTGAAATATTCAATATCTTTTAATGAAAATTGAATGTAAATTGTTAATTTATGCCTGTATATATGTGTAGTTCAGTAGCGAACATGATGTAAAGCCTATAATGCTCCAGCCTGAACAGAAGGTGTCGGAGGAAAGTAAAACTGCATGGAATGGCCAAACAGTACACTGACACCTAGATTATTGATTAGACAGAAATAATGCTGGAATTGCAGAGGCGTAGTAACCATTAGGGAGGGAAATACTGGTATAAAGTATTTCAGATGAAGCTGACAGTTGGCCTAACGCTCTGAACTCAATGTTTGTGATGTATTGTGCTCAGTGTAGAAAGAGAGTATAAATTAGTTATGAAGTAGAAGGTACATCCTTCTTGTTTTCAGGGACCGTGGTCTTAAAGTTATTGAGCAGCACCTGGTCAGAGCTTTGCTGAATCCAGAGTCGGACAGCATACTCCTTGGTCCATTTAGCTATCAGTGAGGTGTCTCCAGAGCCCAGGGGAGAAATCGAGCAGAGGAGTCTTTTCCTGCCGCCATCACGCAAGATAAGCTGATGTGGCCAGCTGAGCTCAACATTATGTACCCCATCTTAAAATGACAGTGTAAAATACAATTAAGAGGGGAATTTAATTGTTTTAATATCAGGAACTGAGAACATCTCCAATACTAGTTCCAATAAAGACAAACTATTGAAGTCATGATGACAAATACCAACAGAGCTTGAACAAAACAAAACCAGTATTACCTCATATTACTACTACACAACTGACACACATAGGATACTATTAAAAATATATGTCACTACAATATTCATATTAATAAATTCTGTACATATAACTTGTAATTAAAATTGATTGTGATTCCTGGTTCCTTTGTATTTGAATCAGGACACATATACATTCATGACAGCAATGAATACATATTGTTATTTGAAAAGTTATCAGTGACTCCTTTAAGATATCCTTGTAGAGTGTTTTATGTATGTGAGTGTCACAGTGTTGTCAAGTGTAGTGGAATAAATTAAATTGTTTATCTGTCTGTTGTTGTTTTGACTTACACTTCATCATACACATACCCTAGACATATAACGTAGTCATCACACTATTCCAGAATAATTCTGACTGAGGTATACATATGTGGCAGCAAGTAAGGTTATATATAATACACTACTCTTATTAGATATATATATACCTTCACAGCTGATCTCAGTCAGTACACTAAGTCCCCTATAAATATTTATAACATCCCACTTCACCACATATATTGGGGTCTCGCTCTTGGGATTTTGAATCTTTACCTATTAAAAATATTGGGGGTAATTCACTTCAGGGAATATAAGAATTAAAAGGTATCCTTGGGTGGAATTAAATAAGGTTGAGCTCACGGTGCCTGTGTTGTCCATTAGATATATATTTAGAGATTGAATTGTTGGTTAGACATTGTATAAATTTACCTGATAGACAATGGCGGACCTGGCCAAATTTCGATCTGCTGCTGTTCAGACTGCAAAAGAGTTAGGATTAGATGGGCAAGTTATGGTTGCCTATGTCACTACGGAATGTGACAAATTTATTGAACGTGAAGAAAGAAGGTTTGAAGCCGAAAGAAAGTTAGAGGCTGAAAGGGAAATTAAGAAGTTACAATTTGAGGCTGAGGCTGAGACTAAGAGGTTGCAGATTGAGGCTGAGGCTAAGAAATTGGAAGCAGAAGAAAGAAGATTGACTGCAGAAAGGGAAGCAGAAGAAAGAAGATTAGCTGCAGAAAGAGAAGAGAAGAAATTAGCTGCAGAAAGGGAAGCAGAAAAGGAGGAGAAGAGATTACAAAGGGAACATGAGTTACGACTAAGGGAGTTTGAGTTTCAAGGCCATGCTCCTGAAAATGGTGCCAGTCCCTTTGCCTCTGATGCCACTGCTAGCCAAGGAGCCTCAACCTCAGCTATGAATTTTCATTTAGATCATTTTGTTGAGAAAGACGATGATATAGAGAGCTATCTAAATAGGTATGAACTATTAGCTACCACGTATGGGTTAGAGAGAGAAAGGTGGAGCTTAAAGTTATCTCAAGGACTTCGTGGGGCAGCTTATGAAGTTTTTGCAAAAATGAGCAGAGGTGATCAGGAAAATTATGACATGCTAAAGCAGGCTCTTTTGTTAAGATATGAAAAGAATGCAGAATTTTATAGGAAAAAATTTAGGAATGCTAAACTACTGTCAGGTGAAACCTATCACCAGTTCTCTGCACGAATAGAGACATACTTGGAGAAATGGACTTCTCTGGGGAAAACCCAAGATCTTAAGGAAATGGTCCTTATAGAGCAATTAAGAGAGTCCATGGCTCCAGACCTGAGAAAGTTTCTCATGGAACAAGGTGCAGAGAGGCTGGGTGAGTTGCTAAATGTTGCTGAAAGGTATCAAGCAGCTCAAGCAGAGGTAACAGGTAATAAAAAGAAACAAGTGGATAACTTTAGGGCACCACAGAACTTTAATAAATTTGATCCTAGGGATCAAAACAAAGGTAAGCACCAATTTGATAGGCCACGGTATGAAAATAAAAATAAATTCCCACAATTCGATGAAAGGAAATATGATGAAAGAAAATCTTTCAACCAAGGAAAAAGGTGGTGTAAAAATTGTCAGATGGACAATCATGACACTGACCGTTGCAGAAGGAAACCTGTGTATATGGCAACCCTTCAGGTCAGGTCGACCTCAAGACAGGAGGAGGATATTATGTTAGATACCACTCCAGAAGAGATGAGGAAGGCACAGGCTGGGGATAAAACACTCAAGCCTTGTTTCAGAAAATTGTCAACTTGTCATACAACTCCAGGCAAGGGAGATTTTTACATGAAAAACAAGTTGATGTATAGGAAGACTGGAGCTAGATCCAAAGGTCAGGGACAGCTGGTACTTCCTAAAAGATATAGGGCAGACTTAATAAGGAGCCTACATGTGAAACCAGATGGGGACCATGAGAAGATAGGTACCATCATTCAAAAGGTGGCTCACAATTATTATTGGCCCAAAGCAAGATGGGACATTGAGAATTTTGTAGAAAGGTGTAGCATAGCACATGAGGGAACACCCACAAGTGGGAACATGGATCAGGACCTGGACACGCCACGGGGCAAAATTAGGCCTGATAATAAAAAGAAAAATAGATTTGATAAAGTGGACCAAATGGAATGGGAAGCCCCTTTTCACGGACAAGCTTCACTTAACTGTTTTACAATGGCCACTATGCGGAGAGTGCAAAAAGATGTCTTACCCCAGGATAAGCCGAAAATCCCTCAATCGGACTTAAACAAACTGGAGGAAGAGGATGTAGAGAGGAAATCTCTCATCAAGAATTTTAAGTGGGGAGAAAGCCCCAAAAGAAAAATTGGTAGCGGTCGTTTTGTGAATGATAATTCTGGGAGGAAAAATCATCACTATAAAGCTTCGAGTGGAAGAGACCATACCGGTGCATGGACAAATAGGTCCACAAAATTAAAGGTCCATATGTAGCTTTGTTAAGAACGTGGACTGATGAAAAGGCAGAGGAAAACATTACATCTTCATACCAATATGTGAATGAGCTGACCACTCGTTTAAAAACTGGCTGGAAACTTGCCAATGAAAATTTGAAACAAGCCAGGAAGAAACATGCTGCCTATTATAACAGGAAGGCGAAAGACAGAAATTTGGCTGTGGGAGAGAAGGTACTGCTTCTTTTGCCCGGGAGTCAGAATAAGTTACAAATTGGATGGCAGGGTCCATATACAGTTCTAGAGAAGGTGTCTAGAACAAATTATAAGATAGATAAGAAGGGGAAAGAAAAAATCTATCATGTGAATCTCCTGAAGAAATATTTGGAAAGAGAACATCAGGAAGAGACACACTTGTTGACCTTGTCCATCGCCATGGAGATGAAAAAGGAACCACTTTCATCATTTGAATATCCATTACACCCCTGTGAGACAGCAGCACAGGTGAAAATCAGTACACATTTAACGAAAACTCAGAAAGAGAGAGTGCAACAGGTTCTAAATAATCATGCAGAGGTGTTAACAGACCGACCAGGGCATACAAACCTATTGGAATATGATATGAAACTGATAGACCCCACACCTGTCTGTATGAAACCATATTCGATTCCGTTTGCTAAGGAGAAAGCTTTGAAGGAAGAGATAGACTATCTGTTGAAGGAAGGAATTATTTCGCACAGTGAATCTTCGTATAGTTCCGGTGTTGTACTCTTAAGGAAGCCCTCTGGAGAACATAGACTCTGTATAGATTACAGGAGACTGAATGCTATTACAGAAGGACAGGTGGATCCATTGCCGGATACAAATCAGCTGTTTGCCAGACTAAATAAAGCTAAATATTTCTCAAAAGTGGATCTGAGTAAAGGATACTATCAGATTCCAGTAAAGCCTGAGGTTAGACCATACCTAGCTTTTAGTACCTCAGAAGGACACTATGAGTTTAATAGATTGCCATTTGGATTGAAGAATGCGCCTAGTGTCTTCTCTAGAATGATGAGAAAATTGTTGGATGTAAACATTTCGGAGGAACGTAATGAATCCCTGAGTTGCCTCTTTGATTGAGGATATTCCGAATGTTTCATACAGGATAATAAGAAGATTATGGGATCCACTACGAAAACTCTGCTATCACCAGGTATATGTTATCTCCTCATAACGTACATTTTGAGGGAAATATAATGTTCTCTGGACATGTCATTGCGCAGACTCAGAGAAGAGAAATGGTGAATACGGGTTGCGAAGCAGCATTAAGACAAGCACTCACACTTGCGGCTGTTCAGTAACATAACCGAAATATATTATTGGTTGTAGAAGTCTGAGGCAGATTTCATGAGTAGTGCCTACTCTGAATGGACCCAACTACATAAAACCATGATAGCACCACAGCAGAGTAAAGTCAAGTTGACTTACATTTATCTATGTGTATATAGAATAAAGGACTGACATGGGATGTCTGTTTTAAGAGGGGAGGTGTCGTGAAATATTCTAATCCACATATATAAATTAAAAGGTAAATATAAAGCCTAACAAATAAATTTAATAAAGGAAGAAGAATGGTAAAGAACAGTGCTGTCACAATGACAGTACTCGAAATCCCCTTTGTTTTATGCTTCGTCTGCAAATTGTAACGTTTCCACGTTAAATATAAGCCACTGCATAAATACAAGCGTTTCCACAACACATTAAAACGGGTATTGCATTTCTAAGAAAAACATTGAGAGGCACACTGCGTAATGACCTAAATTAATCCTAACATTAATTATACTACGTTACCAAAACGAACGAACAGATGGACTCAAATAGAAAGAGAGAGGGGCGAATGAAAACAAGGACACATGCAACACTAAACTCGCGTCGCGCGATACACAATTACTACTATCACGCGTGTAAGGCCACATGCACTAACTTTTTTTCAGACGGACAGTGATAAAAACACTAACCTTCCCAGAGTTAGGTTTTAAAATCCTGAAAAACGCTTATTAGAAAAGATGACATTAGATGGGTTTACGTTTGAAAACATTACAGTACCCAGACAGCACATCTTCGAAACAGGAGGTAGAAGAAATTGCATATTTTGAACGCAGCCACTTAGCTCTTTTAAATTTGTATATTTGGGTTCCTTAGGGCTTGCTGACAAAGAATATGTAAAACGTTACGCAAATAGTCTAGGAATTACCAAATTATAACCAAAATAAAATAGTGGGGGTGCCTGACAGCATGAAATCATTTCTGCTCATAAAATTTTTTATAACGTGTTTGAAAAAACCTTACGTTACGGAAATAGCCTACCATGTTAACTCCAAATTGATTGGAGCGCAACAAATATAAGACTAAACACGATTGGTCGGGCTATAAATACTATCTTGTGTTGTTATGGGAAACGAATAGAAGGGGTACTTTTTTGAAAAGATGGTTAGACGTGGTTTCATTGGGTAGAGCTGCGAATATACTTGATTCAGAGCGTCTGTTCATTGCCACATCTTGTAATAATCCTACTAAGAAGCAGTACGTTGAGCACCAGTGTATATTTTATATAAATAAAGCCTGGAACATCGGCAGATCGGAGTTGTGCTATATTCATTGCCAGTCAACGAAACTGTTTATTATTCTATGAATTGTGGTAAGCTTGAAATATTCAATATCTTTTAATGAAAATTGAATGTAAATTGTTAATTTATGCCTGTATATATGTGTAGTTCAGTAGCGAACATGATGTAAAGCCTATAATGCTCCAGCCTGAACAGAAGGTGTCGGAGGAAAGTAAAACTGCATGGAATGGCCAAACAGTACACTGACACCTAGATTATTGATTAGACAGAAATAATGCTGGAATTGCAGAGGCGTAGTAACCATTAGGGAGGGAAATACTGGTATAAAGTATTTCAGATGAAGCTGACAGTTGGCCTAACGCTCTGAACTCAATGTTTGTGATGTATTGTGCTCAGTGTAGAAAGAGAGTATAAATTAGTTATGACGTAGAAGGTACATCCTTCTTGTTTTCAGGGACCGTGGTCTTAAAGTTATTGAGCAGCACCTGGTCAGAGCTTTGCTGAATCCAGAGTCGGACAGCATACTCCTTGGTCCATTTAGCTATCAGTGAGGTGTCTCCAGAGCCCAGGGGAGAAATCGAGCAGAGGAGTCTTTTCCTGCCGCCATCACGCAAGATAAGCTGATGTGGCCAGCTGAGCTCAACATTATGTACCCCATCTTAAAATGACAGTGTAAAATACAATTAAGAGGGGAATTTAATTGTTTTAATATCAGGAACTGAGAACATCTCCAATACTAGTTCCAATAAAGACAAACTATTGAAGTCATGATGACAAATACCAACAGAGCTTGAACAAAACAAAACCAGTATTACCTCATATTACTACTACACAACTGACACACATAGGATACTATTAAAAATATATGTCACTACAAGATTCATATTAATAAATTCTGTACATATAACTTGTAATTAAAATTGATTGTGATTCCTGGTTCCTTTGTATTTGAATCAGGACACATATACATTCATGACAGCAATGAATACATATTGTTATTTGAAAAGTTATCAGTGACTCCTTTAAGATATCCTTGTAGAGTGTTTTATGTATGTGAGTGTCACAGTGTTGTCAAGTGTAGTGGAATAAATTAAATTGTTTATCTGTCTGTTGTTGTTTTGACTTACACTTCATCATACACATACCCTAGACATATAACGTAGTCATCACACTATTCCAGAATAATTCTGACTGAGGTATACATATGTGGCAGCAAGTAAGGTTATATATAATACACTACTCTTATTAGATATATATATATACCTTCACAGCTGATCTCAGTCAGTACACTAAGTCCCCTATAAATATTTATAACATCCCACTTTACCACACTTTTACCAAGTATTTCTGTTGCTGGTTCAATGAGCACGTCTTTCATGTTCTCTGTGATTGAGTTGATATCATCTTCCAAAAAGTTGAGAGCTGCGAATTTTCCTCCAACAGTTGCCTCAAAGATTCCCGCGATTTCTGGATCTTTCAGTTTGTCTAAATTGAATCTTAACTGAGAACATCTGTTTTGATTATAATTCTTTTTAAGTTTAAGCTTGAGCGTCATCAATACCATGTCGTGATCACTACCAATGTCGGCGCCAGGAAAAGTCCTAGTCTTGGCTTTATTAATACTGGACTTGAATCTTTTGGATACAAGAATAAAATCAATTTGGCCATGTATCTCAGTTTTTTGGGGCATGCCACGTTGTTCTTCTTGATAACTTATGAGGAAATAGTGTATTTGCAATGGTTAGTTTATAGTTGCTGGCAAATTCTAGTAGCCTTAGTCCTCGATCGTTGGTTTCACCTGTCCCAAATCTCCCCACTGTACCAGCCCAGTGACCGTATGCATCTGGCCCTATTTTAGCATTCCAATCACCTAACACGATGAGAAGATCTTTCTTTGGAATTTTCTTAATTGCTTCATCCAGATTGTCATAAAATGTATCAATTGCCTCATCCTCATAGTCAGTAGTGGGGGCATATACCTGTATGATGGAGATGTTCTTTGGATGTGCTGCAATACGAATGGTGATAAGCCTGCTATTTATTGGGTTGCAGCTGATGACAGAGTGCAATCTATCTTTATGTACGATAAAACCTACTCCATGCTGATGTTTAGACTCATCTCCACTAAACCAAATTTATATATATGGTGATTATATATATATAGAACGTTGCATGTTTCCTATACATCGGGTATGTTGTCACCAACATTGTCACTTTAATCATCCGCCCTCTATTGTTCTCGCCGTAGTTGATTGTTGTTGATGTATCTTTTGCGATCGTCCTCAGTTCCGTCAACGAAGATCCAATAACTTTGGCTTCTTCTTCTGTTCGTATTCCTTCAGGTTATCTTTGATTCCTCACGCTTCTCTTTCTTACAGGTTAAAGATTTAATTAAAATACGAACGCATTAATTCACTGACTAAAAGATATTAGGTACTATGTATTTCCCAGGAACAAAGTATTATACCAATTGGTTGGCTACATTTGTTTACCTAAAGTATTTTTGCTGGAAGGTATCTTCAACCTCTTGAGTGATCGAATATTATTTGGTATTCTGTAGACCTGTATCGCATAAAGCCAGCCTGCTGGAGTGTAATCGATTGCTTTCTTTCACGCTGTCACACAAACCTGGTATTGACTAGTGTTGCGGAGCTGTGCGGGGTGTCGCCAATGTCAGTAACCACATAGTATCTTTAGATCACGCTTTTTTATTTATTAATCATCATCATAGTCTTTACGCCCATCTTTAAATACACAGCCATACTTGGGTATTAATCATAATCCATGTTCATGCCCGTTTAGCCTTATTGAACACACTTATTTAATTCGTGGCCCAAGTCGACCATACTATTGTATAAAAAACACTGTCTCACAGCTGGTTCATATATGAACACCTAAGACACGTTAGGACAACCTTTTTACCGAGTCTTCAGTCTTTCTAAACACACTGTTGGATCTCAGGCTTTTACTGCCCGAACATCTGCTAATGCACACCCGTCATCTATCACGTGTCTCATTCATCACTGGTACATTTTAGTGCGAAAACTAATAATAATGAACAATGTCCCGTTTGCGCAGTAAAATGCATACCATAATAACTAGTCTGTCCATCAATTTACCTACGCGGCTAAGTAAGCTGATGAGTCTGTAGCTTTCGACTTTTGTTCTTTTATTCTCATGGCATAATACTAAATCAGTGTTGCATCATTCCATATTAGTGAAACTACTCCTATTTCCTTCAGATGTTGCTAGGGCAAATTATGAATGCAGGATATGACGAAGTGTGTACAAGATAGCATAAAAAAACATAAGTGAAATACTAAACAAAAGAGCGAGGGACGGAGCCGATGTGTGTAACTGTGGCACTGATAAAATGACTGCTGAACATGTGCTTCAAATATGTCCAACATATGAAGAACCTAGAAAGCACACGTGACCGTGATCAGTACTATTCCTGGAGAAAGTCTTTGGAGATAAAAATAGCCTCAAGCAAACCATTGCTTTCTGTGAACATGTTCAAGTTGATGCCCGAGAGTGTACGAACACGTAGACCAAGAAGAGGATTCCCCATCGGGAAAGGGGATTGCAAAGGAATTTGCGTAAATTCCAGGAACATAATCTCTAACCGGAATACTGATGCACTTTGTCGTGGCGCGTCATGGAATTGTGCAAACTTCGAGAGCCTTCAAGGATCGACTAGCCTCAATTCCCACTGTGTTAAAACAAGCTGGAAACCAAACATTGCACACTAAAATTGGGAAATCATATTAGTCTAAGACTTAACTCCGACATATACCTGGTTGGCTGTGTGCAGGACGTGGCGATTCTTTTAGAGAGTCAGAGCTCATAATTTTAGACCCATATATTTTTAGAATCACCATAGATGGATGCGGAGGGGGGTAGTACTGTCTGAGCTGCTATCCCTTCTGTATTGAAACCAGTTGTGACGATTTTTAAATGTACGCTGGGGTGGAAAAGAAAGTTGGGAAAGACACATTGCTCTGGACTCCAACTCAACAAGTTTCAGAAAGGCATCAAAGCCACAGGAAACGCCAAGATATACAATGTAGATACTGCCAAGGATTTTTCATCTTGGCATTGACTGCAAACACTTTCAATGGTGCCTATACCTTGTAGAGGTTTGGTGGCTTGTGTACCTTGAAAACACCCAGAGCTATACTCGCAGGAATTTTACTCTTGGAAGGTTCTACCAAGCTGGACAGGTCTGTGCTGGAAGGGTCAGACAAAAGCTGGTACACTGGTCCTCCAGATTAGAGGCTTTAGCACAGAACGGGCAGCCTTGTCTATAAACAAAATCATAATAGTTAAGAAAATAGCAACAAATTAACAAGCTTTGCTACAGGTTGAATATTCTGTCTGCCAGTGGTGAAATCCGAAAGGAAGCTGCTGACATGAAACCAGACATCCAGACTGCTAAACATGAAACAAGAATTGGAATTTGGTATGGAAGAACAATGAACGAGATAGGGAAACTGAGACAGATTACAATGGAAATGAAAAACTACAGACTTCCTATGCTAGGAATAAGTGAGATTACATAAACTATGGCTGGAATAGTAAACACAGTAACAGGAGAAATAGTAGAAGATAGGATGGCCAACACAGTGAAGACATAGCCATTATCCTGAAGAAAGGCATAGAAAGATCAGTAATGAAATGGACGCCAATCAACAATAGATCGATACGAGCGAGACCGGATGGGAGATTCACATAACATCACCATAATACAAAGCTATGCACACATAATATATGTAACGAAAGAGTAATGGTAAGACACGGCAGCGGAACAGCAAATGAAAATTGTGATAATTTAGAAGGCTTTTGTGGTATTAACAAACTTGTCATTGGGGGAACACTTTTTCCACACGAAGAAATCCATTAATTAACGAGGGAGTCTGTCACAAGAGGTTTTGATGTTACTAAAGTATAGGCTATCCTGGACAAATAGGTGTATCAGATGATACCAGGATAGTGCCAGATAAGAGACTGGTCTTATAAGAAATACCCCCTTCTCTGAAAAGAGCAAGGGTGTATAGACATCAAAGTGGGGTCAAGCTATGTAAGTTCTCAGAGAAGATGATGATGATGTAGTAATCTGAGTCCCTAACTGCTACCTCTTTAGATCCCACAAGGAATAAAAATTAACTGTGTTGTTTTATGTGGCAAATTGTCTAGGGTAATTTATTTATTATAACAGTTATTAATTTCAAAACAGAACTTTAACTGTAATAAAATTATTAAGCAAGACTGTATGAAATGTTATGTACAATTTAATTATCCTGAACCTCAATCTTTTCAGGTCAGGAATATTTAAAACAATAAAATGATATTTACAAATCATGGATAATACATTTGAAAATCCTTTTCATTCTGTAGATTGTTCACTGGAATAACTACACACACTTTCTGTTCGTATGAGTGTTAACTTCTGCTATCACTGTGCTGTAAGTTTTCTTTATTATTGTGGAGGTCTTATATGTTCATCCTAAATAGGGTTGTAATCCTAGTTTGATTACTACTGGGTGAATGACTGGATGTTCTGACACTAGCCTTTATAAAGGACTTATCTTAGAATGTTGCTGCTGATTCTCATATACACAAGTCAGGACCACAAACTGTATAGCTCCTGACTGAGAAGATGGGGTCTGGCTCTAGATATATAAGGAACTCTCATCTCCCACAAACTTCCTCTCAAGTGAATGCAGCCACGAGGTAATTTCGTTATATAACCCTCAGGCAAATATATTCACACACACACACACACACACACACACACACACAAGCTGAACTGGCCTTCTACGGGATCTAGAACTGCTCTCAGATCAGAAGGCAAAGACTTGGTCGTTCTGTCTTTAATTTCTGTCAGCTCGGTGCAGATTTTTTGAATCGAATAGCCCAGATCGTACTACCTTGTTACTATTTATAGAACTACATCCGCCCAATCGGAGGCAAAGTCAAAAAGTCTTGCTAGGAATTTTGACTTATGCGATCCTGAGCTCGCTTGTATAATCTGACTAATTTTGAATATTTTATATTATAGTTATTAGTGGACCGATTTCAATTATAAAAAGTGATAATTAAACGGCCAATGGCTCTTTTTCGTTCTATATGATTTTCCTTTAGTTATTCCTGTGCATTTCAATCTGGGTAATTTTTAAGTAATTAATTTTGGCATTACCCTGATATGAAAATATGACTCAAATCAATTTTTCTAAGTCAATAACATTTTATTATGAGGGAATCTTTATGCTTGTGTTAAGCAATATCAGCTCTATAAGTCGGGATATCTCTTCCAGTTGAATTATCTTTGGTTGTTAAGAAATAAAATATCTTCGTTCGGTCAAAAACACAAAATAGGTATTGTCACCAGGTCAACAAGGTTTCTTTATCCTTACCGAAAAAAGGCGCACTATGATTGGTTGTTAAATTTGTACTATGCTCTTTGGCGGTAAATTTTGACTTGGTTCCTAGACAAATTCAAATACACTAGATAAATTTTGGGCGGTAAATTTAACTGGGTTCTTAGACTGCTTCAAATACTATAGTTATTTTTAGATTCAAATATTATAGCTAGTTTTTGAGCGGGGAATTTGAGCGTGGGGTCATACAGATTCAAATTTTTTACGACAGTCACAAATAGCCGCGACAGAAACTAAATAGACCACGTAATTATCAACGACAGATACAGGCTTTTCTGTAGGATATGGCGGTAAGAAGGGGTACACATGTTGAAAGTGATAACCACCTAGTACTAGCAAGACTAAAGACGATCAGGACTACTGGACTAACAATAATAAAACATAAAAGGTTGGACATCGGTAAATTGAGAATCAGATTGATCACATATGCCCAAGAAAGAAGTTTAGGTCGTCATTGCAAGATGTAAAAGTATGTAGAGGAGCAGATGTGGTATCAGACCATCATCTTCTGTTGGCTAAGACAAAATTAAAACTCAAGAAATTTACAACAGTATATAGCTATAGACAACAGTATAATGTGGGATTTCTAAGAAATCGAGAAATAAGAGAAAAATAATTTTCAATCACAGTATCCAATAAATACCAAGTACACCAACAGCTGGAAGATGAAGCAGATAAGGACGACCATTGGCAACAAGTAAAAAATATATGAAATGAGACATGTGAAGAAGTACTGAGAAAAATAGAACATCAGCACAAAGCATGGATAACAACAGAAACCAATACCAAGATGAAAAACATTAAATCAGATATAAACAGAAGCAAAACCAGAATCTCTAAAGCCAAGGCTCATCAAGGGTACATAGAAGCAAACAAAGAAGTAAGAATAAACATCAAAAGAGACAAGAGAAAGTATTGTGAAGAGTTGGCACGAGAAGTAGAAGAAGCTGTGGCCAAAGGAAATATGAGGGACCTGTACAATAACACAAAGACGCTAACAGAGAAATATAGGCAAGCAAACGGCCTCATAAAAGATAAGAATGGAAAATTGCTTAGTAATATACAAGAATAAATGAAGAGACGGACTGAACCTTTTGAGGAACTTCTCATTAGACCAGCTCCAACTAATCCCCCAGACATCAAGCCAGTAGAAGAGGAGCTACAAATCAGTGTGAACGACCAAGTAGAGAAGAAATAAAGAAAGCCATAAAGCTTCTGAAAGATGGAAAAGCAGCTGATCCAGATGGAATTCCGGCAAAGGCCATCAGAGAAGATATTGATTCCTCAACAGAGATATTATACAAACTACTTGTCAAAGTCTGGGAGAGAGAGAGAGAGAGAGAGAGAGAGAGAGAGAGAGAACGAACGAACGAACGAACGAACGAACTTTATTTTCAAGGGTTTAGAATTGGGCACGCAGGCCCGTCTAACATTGTGCCCTTCCTTTCTCTCATCTTCCATACGGAATCCATTTATTCTCACACATATCCTAAATATTACTTAAATAATAAAATAACAAAAAAAAGTACAATAAAATAAAATCCCAACATTGTAACAGTACAATAACAGTTACACAGATTTACAGATGCGTATCATAATTTATACTAAACAGGACAAAATTAACTTTAAAACCTACATATGATGTTATGTAATTATTTAAGAACATAACGAAATTAGGGTTGCATATAATCTGCACTCATGATGTATTTGAAAAGTCTGTGATTAAATGAATATGGACTAAGAGTATTTTTTAAGTCGTGTGGAAGAGTATTCCACAGATGAGCAGCAGAAAAAGCTAAACTTTTCTTGAATAAGTCGAGCCTAGGCTTGGGCGTGTGTAATTTATTTAAGCGTTGACTGCGTCTTCCGCTGTATTTGAAAATAGGCCACAGATACGTTGGAGCATACTGTGACAAGATTTTGTGAATAAATTTGGCTTTGTTGAAGAGAAGGCGCTTTCTTAGTGGTAATATGTTAAGATATGTATATGCGTCTACACACTGTGTGAGGTTTTTGTCTGAAATTAGGCGCACTGCACGTTTTTGTAATGAATAGAGTCTTTTAGTGTTGGACATGGTGCAGCCATCCCAAATTGTGGAACAATAGTCTAGATGTGTTTGTATCTGGGATGTATAGAACATTTTTCGTGTCTCCTCATCTAGGAAATGTTTGATTTTAGCTAATTGGTAAACTTTTTGTGCCGTTTGTTTGGTCAGTGCTTGTACATGCGAATTCCAACTTAAATGTTGGTCAATTATGAGTCCTAGTGTTTTATATTCATTTACATTTTCAATTAAAGAGGTTCCAATGTAGAGCTGAAGTGTTGTTTTCGGCGAGTTTTGTAATTTTTGTCTAGTTGATATTATCATACATTTTGTTTTAGTGATATTTATTTGCATGCAGTTTTCATTGCTCCACTTAATAAGATTGTCTGTGTCGCTTTGTAATAATATTTCTAGCGTGTTGCAACCTTTATCACTAGTATAAATGGTACAGTCATCGGCAAATAGGTCGCAGGATGAGTGCTTGATGTGTAGTGGAAGGTCATTTATGTAAATGGAAAAAAGTAGAGGGCCGAGAATAGAACCCTGAGGAACACCGGTGTCAATAATAGTTGGGCTTGACAAGGAGTTATTGTACCACACTACTTGCTGTCTGTCGGACAGGAATGATTTAAATAATGTCACTAGTTTAAAGTTAACTTTCATTGTTTCTAATTTTCTTATTAAAACAGCGTGGTCTAACATATCAAATGCTTTCCTAAAGTCTACAAAGATTACTCCACATATGTTATCGTTATTTATGTTTAGGTGCAAGTTGTCTATCATCTTAGTTAGAGCTGTGTGGCATGAATGCTTTTGTCGAAACCCTGACTGACTGTCAATTAGCAAGTCATTGCTAACTAGGTAATGTAGTGTTGCTTTATGTATGTGTTTTTCTAGTGGTTTAGAAAGCGATGATGAAAGAGAAATTGGTCTATAGTTACCAAGATTACTGTTATCTGACGAGCCAGGTTTGAAGAGAGCAATCTTAAAGGCCGAAGGAAAATAACTTTTAGCAATACATTGATTATATATAAAAGTTAGTGAATCACTAATAGCTGGTGCGGCGTAACGCAATATTCGATTACTAATTCCGTCAAGCCCTGATGAGCTATTATCCTTAAGGCCAATAAGATAGTTATACACTTCATTAACTGTCATAAAAGGAATGTCGGTGTAGCGAAAGGTTTTCCTAGTATGATAGTAGTGGTAGAGCAGAAGTAGAATCTCTCTCCAGAAAGTATGAAGTTCCAGTGCCCGAGAAGTACACTGGTATCACAAGTGAGTTACAGCTGTGAATACTCTGAGCTGGACAATAGATTTAGGCTTCAGAAGTATAAGATGCTACTTCGCTATCGTAACCCTATGTGATATTATAATTAAATTAGAAAAAGTAACTCAAAATTTAACAGTTAAAAATTTAACAAGTCAAATGAGTACAATTATCCAATTTATTATGTACATCTATATATTCTTGTAATGATAAATGGGTGTTGGAAGATGGTAAAATGTATGATTATTTACAGTTACAAATTAAAATAACTAATAGAAAAAGTCTTGGATTTATCTTCCACTGAATTTATAAAACAAGTTTGTCACATTATCTCTTGCCATCTAGTTTTCATCATTAGAAAGTCGTTTTAGAACTGCTCACAGGATTTGTTGGATGGAAATATATAAACTCAACTTTATCCACGTCTGCTCGAGGTTCCTCCGACACACTGGAGTACGGAAGACTTTCCTTCAGCCCGCCCTATAACTACGGGGGACTAAGGTGTTGAAGTTTGGTTGACCTCTAGGCTTCAGTGAGCTGGATCAACTTCTTCAAGTCTTTAGTTTCTCGATCAGGAATGATCATAAACATTGATCATAAAAACCTGGAACAAGAAGTAATAGGTGGCCATTGTTCTAACAATCTCACCACCCTCTGCTGTTCATGATGCGACCATGTCTTCAGTGTTTGTATGTAAATGAATGAATCATGGTAGTATATTACAGAGATAGCATGATAAGATAATGTATAAGGTGCAGAATTAACAATATACATGAATAAATCACATGTTATGATACATGGGTACGATATAACCTTTGCCTTCCACTTATGGATGTCAAGTCACTTATGTACTTGCTGGTATGTCGTAAGCTTCCAGGCAAGAATTAGCCATAATATATTTGGCTAACCAATTAATGGTTATGCTTCCTGACAATGCCGGTGAAGGTTATCTCTGGTTAGCGTCATTCCCTTTTTTATTATATCTGCTACAATCAATCAGAAATAAAATCTGAAATAAAATGATATTAGTAATACATATATTTTTAATAAACTTACATACCCTCTTAGGATTAATAAGCTCACGGTGAGACTGTATTGGCTTAACTTAATCTGCCCTGCATGCAGCGTGAAAATAGAACTTTTCTTGCAGAGGCTGTCCTCCAGTTTCTCACTCTGGCTTCTGGATTTGGTGTGTGATTTACAATGCGCCGCTCTGTCCTTATATTTCAGTCTCTCGCGCGTACGAGAAAGCAGCTCCCAAATTCCCCAAAAGATTTTAGTTTCATCTCCTGTTTTGAAGCTATTTGAAACAATCTGTGCTTTTCCTGTACTCGTTTTTCTCTTCTGTCACTCACACACTTATCTCCTTCCTTCCTTCCTATATATCATTTCCTTTTCCCCATATGGGGCTTTCATTACATATAAGTTTTATACAATTCCGTTGAGGCTTGTTAGTGTAATAAATTTTTAAAGATTATTAGCTAACTTTTAGCCGATGTGATGAAGGTGAAAAATATTAATTATCTTTAAAACTATTTATATTTGAATAATATCCTTTTGGATATAATTCCTAGCCTATCTCCTTTGTTGAGTTATATTTATTTAATATTATTCCAACCATGCGTTCTCCTGTAGTGAATAATTTAATGTCCAGTAAATGCAAACTTTTAAAGTCGGCCATACATTCCTATATAGCTATTTCCTCATTCTTCAGTAATACTGTATGGCTTTTAACCGTAAGTCACATTTCCGCTGTCTACCAACTTCAAAGAAAGACCGCAGCGCTGACCTTGCGCTGGTGTGTGTGGGTGTCGCGTGGGCGTGTCGCGCTACAACCAAGCAAGTGTTTACCAAATCTCGCTACAGAGCCCTCTTCTTTAAAACAGTGCCTGCACGGTTAACTTTTTGGTAACACATGCTGCAGTTCCTCCTTAATTTTCTGTTTCTCTATATCTCCTTTGATAGGATGCCTACTTAAAAAATCGGGTCCAAGATTGTCCCGTCCTGGTATGTATCTCACATTGAACGAATATGGAGATAACAGTAAACTCCACCTTAAAAGTCGTGAATTTAATTTTTTAGACACTGCTAAAAACATCAAAGGCTGGTGATCACTTTCCACAATGAAGTGTTTCCCGTAAAGAAAAGGGGCGAATTTGTTGATCGACCAGACCAAAGCGAGGCATTCACGTTCAACGGTAGAATAATTTCTCTCAGCTGTATTTAACTTTCTACTGGCAAAAGCTACTGGTAATAGCATATGTGGCGGTGTGTCTGCCCGCTGTAGTAATGTTGCTCCGATGCCTACATTGCTAGCATCCGTTCTTAGTACGAATTCTTGTGTGAGATCGGGAAGGGCAAGGATAGGTTTATTTGTCAGCTTATTTTTCAACTCTGTATAAGCCTGTTCACACTCCACAGTCCATTGTATTTTATCCGGCTGACCTTTTTTGGTTAAGTCGGTTAATGGCGCGCACAATGAGTTAAAATGGGGTATATATTTCTGATAAAACCCGCACAGTGACACAAAGGATCTTACATCCTTCTTAGTTTGTGGTCTTGGTGCTTTTCTCATTTTCTCTACATTCTTTGGGTCCGGAGACATTTGCCCTGTAGAGATAGTGTGACCTAAAAATTCCAATGTCTCACATCCAATATGACACTTAGTTGGGCGTGCTGTCAATCCCGTTTCTCTTAATCTACCTAACAACATGGAGAGTGCTACTACGTGTTCCTCGAATGTAGTGGTAGCAATCAGAATATCATCCATGAAGTTGGTGATATGAGGATTTTGTAATGGTTCCAACAATTTCCTCATCATTCTGGTGAAGATACTTGGAGCATTCTTTAAACCAAATGGGAGTACATTGAACTCGTAATGTCCATCCGGTGTACTAAAGGCTAACAGTTTCCTAACTTCTGGTTTCACTGGTATTTGGTAGTATCCCTTGCTTAGATCTACTTTTGAAAAATACCGAGCCTTACTCAATGTAGCAAACAACTGATTGGTGTCAGGTAATGGGTCTACCTGAGATTCAGTGATAGCATTTAGTTTCCTATAATCAATGCATAACCTGTGTTCACCACTAGGCTTCCTTAATAGCACCACACTTGAGCTGTAGGGAGATTCAGACTTTGAAATAATTTTCTCTTTTAAGAGATAATCAATCTCATCCTTGAGTGCCTGTCCTTTAGCATAAGGTATAGGGTATGTCCGCATACAAACTGGTGTAGGGTCAGTAATCGTCATGTCATACTCTAACAGATTAGTACACCCCGGCTTATCTGTGAGTACATCAGCATGGATTTCTAACACCTCCTGAACCTTTTTCCTCTGCTCAAGAGTTAAATGTTCACTCACATTAACCTGAGCATAGCTTTCCGTAGTTGATAGGGGGTATTCCATGGAGGAAATTGGTTCATCCTGCATTTCTGTTGCAATGGCCAGGGTCATGATATGGGCAACTTCTGATGCTTCCCTGTCATAATACTTTTTAAGAAGGTTGACATGATACACCTTCTCCTTTCCTTTCTTGTCAATCTTATAGTTGGTCCGGGAAAGTTTTTCCAATATGACGTAGGGTCCCTGCCATCCAATTTGCAATTTATTATTGCTGCTGGGCAACAGTAACAGAACCTTTTCTCCCACCTCAAGTTCCCTATCTTTTGCTGTTTTATTGTAGTAAGCAGCCTGCTTCCTCCTGGCCTGTCTCAAGTTATCATTTGCCAGTTTCCAACTTGTTTTCAATCGAGATGTCAACTCGTTGACGTATTGGTATGAAGAAGTCACGGTTTCTTCTGCTTTTTCATCAGTCCATGTCCGCAACAATGCTTCCAGTGGACCTTTGATTGGTCGTCCAAACAACAATGTAGCTGGAGCCAATCCTGTGGAGTTATGTGGGACTTCCCTATAGGCAAATAGTGCTGAGGGTAAGTATGTGTCCCAAGTTTCAGGTTTCTCACTAGCCAACTTTCTAAGGATTGAAATGAGCGTGCCATTGAACCGCTCTACTTGACCATTCCCTTGGGCGTGGTACGGGCTACAGTGATAATGTCTAGCTTGAAATAACCTGAATACTTCTTGTGTTAGCTTTCCCCTAAACTGAGAACCATTGTCAGTCAATATTTGATGTGGGAAACCTAATCGGGTGAATATTGTTAACAGTGCCTCTGCCACATGTTTCGAATCTATCGATGACATTGCTACTGCCTCTCCCCACATAGAGCAAGTATCGACCAAGGTTAAGATATATGCATTTCTCTTCTTGGTCCTACTGAGGGGTCCAACAATATCCACGGCAACACGTTCGAAGGGCGTTCCCATGATGGGCATTTCTCCCAGTGTTGCTGGTGCAGTCCTATGTTTAGGAGCTACTCTTTGGCATTCTGGACAGGATCTCACATACCTCTTTATGTCCTCTGTGATCCCTGGCCAAAAGTAGTGACAGGCTATCCGTTGTCCAGTGGCCCCTATTCCCATATGTCCACTGAAGGGTATAGCATGTCCTAGCTTCATAACCTGCTCCCTGTATGATTTTGGCACTACAAGCTGTCCATGTCCTTTTGGTCCTGTTCCAGCTTTTCTATATAGTAGGCCTTTTTTCATATATAAGTCTCCTTTCTCTGGAGGGTTATGGCTTTTAGGTAATTTGCCAAAGCAAGGCTTCAATGTACTGTCAGCAGTTTGAGCCTTTCTCATCTCTTCTGGATGAGTATTGATGATAGTGTCCTCCTCTTTCTTAGAGCTTGCCCTGGTCTGGACTGTTGCCATCACTATGGGTCTTATAGGTTCTCCTAGAAAGACATATCTACATCCCAGTATTAATGGGTAGATAGGGTTGTCCATCACTGCTGCTTTGATCTCTCCTTCCACATAGCGAGATCTTATGTTGATTCGGGCTATGGGCAGTGTCATGGTTCCTGCTCCCTTGACTGGTCCTCTGATTTCCACTGTTTCTGTGGTTATCTGTTCCGGACTCACCAGAGAAGAGCACACTACTGAGTCAAAGTCCAAGCCTGTATCATATAAGCACAGTACTTGGGTGCCATTCAAGGTCACTTCCTCACAGACAGGGGGATGATGGAGGTCATTCTGACTATCTGCCAGGTCCTTCCTTCCCTTGTTCTCTGTTGTAAGGCATGCAGCGTGATGAGGAGGGTTTTTCCGTCTGCATTCCGCAGTATTGTGGTTACTCATTTGGCAAGATTTACACCACTTTCCTTCCTTTCTTGGAGGTTTCTTTTCTGATCCTAGAGGGTTTTTGTCTTTATAATCAGTTCTGTGTTTGTTCTTGTTGGAATTGTCCCTGTGTTCATAGTTGGTAAAGTTTTGTGAAGGTTTGAAGTTCTCACCCTGCTTCTTCTTATTTCCTGATACTTCTGACTGAGCTGCTTGATATCTTTCAGCCATGGTTAAAATATCTTCCAATCTCTCAGCTCCTTGTTCCATAAGAAATTTTCTCATTTCTTGAGGCATGGATTCTCTCAGTTGCTCCATCATGACCATTTCTTTTATATCTTGACACTTTCCTAAGCTAATCCATTTTGTCAGATAAGTTTCCAATCTGGCAGAAAACTGGTGATAGTTTTCTCCTGGAAGTAGCTTAGCAGTTCGGAATCTCTTTCTATAAGATTCAGAATTCTTTTCGTACCTGACCAGTAAAGCTTGTTTTAAGATTTCATAATCTTCCTGGTCTTCTTTTGAGAGTTTTAAATAAACATCGTATGAAACTCCCCTCAACCCCTGAGATAGCTTAAGGCTCCATTTTTCCTTTTCCAATCCATAGGTAGAGGCCAGTCTCTCATATCTATCCAGGTACGACTCAATGGCGTCCTCTTTTTCAATAAATGGATCCAGGTGGAAACTCATGGCTCCATTTGCCGCGCTATGGTTGGAGCTACTCTCAGAGTGAGGTGAGCTAGCACCATGATTGCTAGCTGCTCCCTGGAGTTCAAGTTCCTTTAAACTTAACTCATGCGCTCTTTGTAACCTTCTTTCTTCAGCTTCCAAAATTAGTCTCTTTTCTTCTCTTTCCAGTCTTTTGGCTTCTCTCTCTGCTTCTAATTTCTTAGCTTCAGTCTCAACTTCCATTCTTTTAGTCTCTCTTTCTGCCTCTAATTTCTTAGCTTCAGCCTCAACTTCCATTCTTTTGGTCTCTCTTTCTGCCTCTAATTTCTTAGCTTCAGCCTCAACTTCCATTCTTTTGGTCTCTCTATCTAAATATTTATCCACTTCAGTTGTGATATATCGAATTAGAGCATCTCCTGTCATACCCAAGTCTTTTCCTTCCTGCATAATCGCAGCTCTAAACTTCACCAATTCAGCCATGATGCTTACTTACCAGAGGGTATATAATTTTATCTTCACTAACAAACTAACTTAATTAAAATCAATTAATTACTTTGAACAAGACAAATCCTTAAAACCTTGTGAGCGTTTCCTATTTACTTCGTACTCAATGGTACTACTATTACAAACAAATTTCTAAGTTTTTAGAATTTTTTCCAAAAAAAAAAATTTATTTTTACAAACTATTTGTGGCTCAAGATAGAAGAATACATAGATAGTGGCCCAGGATACAAAATAATATCCCGCGAAAGAGCCCCCAATGTAGCGAAAGGTTTTCCTAGTATGATAGTAGTGGTAGAGCAGAAGTAGAATCTCTCTCCAGAAAGTATGAAGTTCCAGTGCCCGAGAAGTACACTGGTATCACAAGTGAGTTACAGCTGTGAATACTCTGAGCTGGACAATAGATTTAGGCTTCAGAAGTATAAGATGCTACTTCGCTATCGTAACCCTATGTGATATTATAATTAAATTAGAAAAAGTAACTCAAAATTTAACAGTTAAAAATTTAACAAGTCAAATGAGTACAATTATCCAATTTATTATGTACATCTATATATTCTTGTAATGATAAATGGGTGTTGGAAGATGGTAAAATGTATGATTATTTACAGTTACAAATTAAAATAACTAATAGAAAAAGTCTTGGATTTATCTTCCACTGAATTTATAAAACAAGTTTGTCACATTATCTCTTGCCATCTAGTTTTCATCATTAGAAAGTCGTTTTAGAACTGCTCACAGGATTTGTTGGATGGAAATATATAAACTCAACTTTATCCACGTCTGCTCGAGGTTCCTCCGACACACTGGAGTACGGAAGACTTTCCTTCAGCCCGCCCTATAACTACGGGGGACTAAGGTGTTGAAGTTTGGTTGACCTCTAGGCTTCAGTGAGCTGGATCAACTTCTTCAAGTCTTTAGTTTCTCGATCAGGAATGATCATAAACATTGATCATAAAAACCTGGAACAAGAAGTAATAGGTGGCCATTGTTCTAACAATCTCACCACCCTCTGCTGTTCATGATGCGACCATGTCTTCAGTGTTTGTATGTAAATGAATGAATCATGGTAGTATATTACAGAGATAGCATGATAAGATAATGTATAAGGTGCAGAATTAACAATATACATGAATAAATCACATGTTATGATACATGGGTACGATATAACCTTTGCCTTCCACTTATGGATGTCAAGTCACTTATGTACTTGCTGGTATGTCGTAAGCTTCCAGGCAAGAATTAGCCATAATATATTTGGCTAACCAATTAATGGTTATGCTTCCTGACAATGCCGGTGAAGGTTATCTCTGGTTAGCGTCATTCCCTTTTTTATTATATCTGCTACAATCAATCAGAAATAAAATCTGAAATAAAATGATATTAGTAATACATATATTTTTAATAAACTTACATACCCTCTTAGGATTAATAAGCTCACGGTGAGACTGTATTGGCTTAACTTAATCTGCCCTGCATGCAGCGTGAAAATAGAACTTTTCTTGCAGAGGCTGTCCTCCAGTTTCTCACTCTGGCTTCTGGATTTGGTGTGTGATTTACAATGCGCCGCTCTGTCCTTATATTTCAGTCTCTCGCGCGTACGAGAAAGCAGCTCCCAAATTCCCCAAAAGATTTTAGTTTCATCTCCTGTTTTGAAGCTATTTGAAACAATCTGTGCTTTTCCTGTACTCGTTTTTCTCTTCTGTCACTCACACACTTATCTCCTTCCTTCCTTCCTATATATCATTTCCTTTTCCCCATATGGGGCTTTCATTACATATAAGTTTTATACAATTCCGTTGAGGCTTGTTAGTGTAATAAATTTTTAAAGATTATTAGCTAACTTTTAGCCGATGTGATGAAGGTGAAAAATATTAATTATCTTTAAAACTATTTATATTTGAATAATATCCTTTTGGATATAATTCCTAGCCTATCTCCTTTGTTGAGTTATATTTATTTAATATTATTCCAACCATGCGTTCTCCTGTAGTGAATAATTTAATGTCCAGTAAATGCAAACTTTTAAAGTCGGCCATACATTCCTATATAGCTATTTCCTCATTCTTCAGTAATACTGTATGGCTTTTAACCGTAAGTCACATTTCCGCTGTCTACCAACTTCAAAGAAAGACCGCAGCGCTGACCTTGCGCTGGTGTGTGTGGGTGTCGCGTGGGCGTGTCGCGCTACAACCAAGCAAGTGTTTACCAAATCTCGCTACAGTCGGGTGGAACTGAGTTTGTACATTTGTTCTCACAGAATGCTGAAAGTTTGTCTAAGTCACTAGAGGAAGGTGGTATTGTGGATTTCAGACTGTTTATTTCTGCTTGAAAGTGATTGCTGAAGTCGGTGCAAGTAAATGAAGTGTTGGAAGAGAATGAGTCTGGTGCATTACGTTTTTTCGCTAAGGTGTTAATTGCCTTCCATATTTCCTTACTATTTGATTTGTTCTGAACCATATTTCTAAAATGATTTTTCTTTTCTTTCCGAATTAAATATTGAACTTTGTTCCTGTATACCCTGTATGTGTTGAGGTCCTTATTTTTGTGCGCTTGATCTCTCTGTCTTATAGCCTCCAACACTTCCTGCGTGATCCACGGAGATTTTAATTGTCGTTTGACGCGAATTTCCTTAGCTGGTACGTGTGTGTCAAAAACATTATAAAAAATTTTTGTCCAGTATTCAATAGCGTCATCCGGATCAGGAAGTTGGTAAACACGGGCGAGAGGTGCAGTTAGCAAGTCATTTAAAAATAATTCCTTACTGAAATGTTTGAAGCTTCTAAATTTGATACTTACATGTTTATTTTTAGAGAGGAAATACCAGCAGAATGGAAGGAAGGTTATCTGGTCAAGTTGCCTAAGAAGGGAAATTTACAAGAGTGTACACATTATAGAGGAATAATGGTACTATCAGTGCCAGGAAAAGTATTAAACAGATTCATCATTGAGAGATTAAAAGAGTCAATAAACAAGCAACTGAGAGATGAACAAGCAGGTTTTCGACAAAACAGATCCTGTACAGACCAGAAAGCCACATTGAGAATAATAGCTGAACAAAGTCTGTAATGGAATTCACCGCGATACATCGGTTGCTTAGATTATGAAAAGGCATTTGACAGTGTAGACAGAGAATCACTTTGGAAATTGATTAGGCATTATGGAGTTCCCATGAAGATCATTAACTTAATAAGGAAGACTTATGAAGACAAGCAAAATCAAGTCCAGCACGATAATAAGAATCTTCAACTCAAATGTCAAGTCAGTCCTATTGTATGGCTCTGAGACATGGAGAGCATCAAAAACAACAACCAGAAAGCTACAGACTTTTTTTAAACGGGTGCTCGCGTAGAATAGAAGGACTGAAATGGTAAGACACAAATGTGGAATTGATGACAAGAACCAGACAAGTACTAGTGGAACAAGAGTTGAGAAGAAGACGCTGGCGATGGATAGGACACACATTGAGGAAACCTGTTGATAGCATTACAAGGCAGTCCTTGTTCTGGAATCCACAGGGAAAGAGAGGCAGAGGTAAACCAAAAACACACGTAGAAGAGAACTGGATACAGAGATGAAAGTAGAGAAGAAATAAAGAAAGCCATAAAGCTTCTGAAAGAAGGAAAAGCAGCTGGTCCAGATGGAATTCCGGCAAAGGCCATCATGAACAACTTACAGAACCGTTTAGGATTAGAACTGGAGTGAGACAGGGTTGCTTCGTGTCTCCATTTCTTGTCTTACAAGCAATAGATTCGGTTATGAAAACATCGACATCACACAACTGAAATGAAATCCAGTGGAATCTGACTAAGCAGCTTGATGATCTGGATTTTGTAGATAGCGTGGCTGTTCTGTCCCATAACCATAATCAGATGCAAGAGAAATTAAATTTATCGATAAGGGGTCACAACAAGTGGGCCTAAAAATACACAGGGAAAAGGCAAGGATTAAGAGAATAAATGCAAGAAATGATAACAAGGTTGAACTTAAAGAAACACCACTAAAGAATGTAGAACAGTACACATTTCTTGGCAGTAATATAGACAGAGTTGGAGGGACAGACAGTGATATCAAAATAAGAATACAAGAAGCAAGAGGAGCTTTCATTGCATTGGGAAACATATGGAGAACAAGCAAAATCAAGTCCAGCACGATAATAAGAATCTTCAACTCAAATGTCAAGTCAGTCCTATTGTATGGCTCTGAGACATGGAGAGCAACAAAAAAAAAAAAAACAACCAGAAAGCTACATACTTTTTTTTAAACGAGTGTTCGCGTAGAATAGAAGGACTGAAATGGTATGACACAAATGTGGAATTGATGACAAGAACCAGACAAGTACTAGTGGAACAAGAGTTGAGAAGAAGACGCTGGCGATGGATAGGACACACATTGAGGAAACCTGTTGATAGCATTACAAGGCAGTCCTTGTTCTGGAATCCACAGGGAAAGAGAGGCAGAGGTAAACCAAAAACACATGTAGAAGAGAACTGGATACAGAGATGAAAATGATGAGGAAAACATGGACATAACTTGAGCGGATGGCACAGAACATGAAGACTTGGCACGTGTTTGTTAAAGGCCTATGCTCCTCGGGGAGCTGAAGGGTAGTGATTGATTGATTGATTGATTGATTGCTGGTATATTAAAAACGCTACCAAATTGCCAAGAGCCAGGAAGAGAGAGAGAGTTCAAGATGTCGACCAGAAATTCAGTTCTATATCAATAGTATATAGAGAAAGCTTAAAACGTGCTTGGGATTCAAGTAAAGGAAGACACAAGATTGGATAGCACTAGAAACGTTCACAAAAACTAGGATGAGAACATTAATCAAAAGAAAGAAAATAGATGAGAAGTCCCATAGGCTGAACAAAATATATAGTGAACAGTCAGCTGAGCAAGGCAATAAAACGTCAAACCCGAACTGCCAAAAAGAAATTCGCAGATAACCTTGCAAGTCAGGCAGAAGCAACAGTACTGAGGAATGAACAAAGCACGGTGTACAATGTAACTAAAGCGATCAGTGGAAAACGGGGCGCAAACAACATTAGACTAGTTAGAGACACGAACGGAGATCTCATCACTACAGAACAGGGGCAAGAAGCAAGGTGGGAAGAACACTTCATAGAAACGCTAAATAAAGCACCTCCAGAGTCACAATTGAACATTCCAGAGGCAGAAAATGATCTAGATATAAATAAAGATATCCTACATAGGGAATAAATCATCACAACTTTCAAAGGGCTGAAGAACAGAAAAGATCGAGGCCATGACAGTCTAAATACAGAGCTATTTAAAACAGATCCTGTATTAGCGGCAGAGCTACTCGCAGAACCACTATTTACACAAATCTGGCAAACAGAGAACACACCATGGAGTGGAACAGTCACGGGTTGCCTTCCCTTTTCTCTGCGTGTTCTCTTTTAAATTATGAATATTGCGAGCGGGACATTGTGTTGATTTAACATATAGTATTTGACAAAAATGCAGGAATTTATGCACTATTCATTTGTTGATATTTACCGTTGTGTGTAGTAAATATTGTTATAATGAGACGTGGCTGGCTGTCATACATACTCACGTTACGAAGCATAATCACGAAGGCGAACACACTGAATACATAGGACACATATTTAATCGGACATCTTGGAAAACAGGAAGTCGGAAGAAGAGAAAAGTAGAGCTAGCCTAAGGGCAAGTAACTCTAGTAGGAAACAAGATAAACATCGAGACATCAATATTTACTACACACGACGGTAAATATCAACATGGTGGCAGCGGTGTTTATTTCTACAGAATTCGGACTATTCTGCTGAATATCTTGTAACACGTGTGCTGAATGTCATTAGACTTGAGGTGAGATTACTGGTTATTGCTTGCATACCATTATTAGACATTTCGTCATGGCAGAACGGCCCTTATTTCGGTTACCACCCTGCCTAGACATAAATAACGTCAAACCAGACACATTTCGTAAATGGAGACGACAGTTAGATCTATACATGCATGCAACAGAGGTGGCCTCTAAACCTGATTCTGTTCGGGCGGCCATTATTCTACACTGTGCTGGACCTCAAGCTGTTGAAGTTTTTGATCAACTGGCAGAGGAAGGAGACCACTCTAATCCTACTAAAATTCTCGATTTGCTCCAGAACCATTGTAGCTCACGAAGCAATGAAGTATTACATACCTTCAGATTCTGGAACACACCTCTTCAAGAACCTTTTAATTCCTTTTTAACTGAGCTGAGAACTAAGGCAGATTTGTGCAACTTTAACGACAAGGATCGTATGATAAGAGACAAAATTGTCTTTACTGTCAACAAAAGGTTACAAGAAAAGCTCTTGAGAGAAGCTGATCTCGATCTAAAGAAAACCATTCATATATGCAGAGTCTTCGAGCAATCTGGAAACGACATAAGAGAGGTGAGTAACACAGTACAACCTTCTGAAGCAAGGGTTGAAAAGGTACAGAAAAAATCACTCAACCATAAACCTCCCAAGAGACACTGGGCGTGCTGCTGGTAAAGCCTGTCAAAGTAACACTGACAGTGGGTACTTTGAACCTAGAAAGGAGTGTCATTACTGTGGACAGAAGCATCTATTGATCAAGAAAAAGTGTCCTGCATGGGTTAAGTTTTGCTCATACTGTTGGGGAAGAAACCATTTCAAAGTTAAATGCAAGAAAGTTCACACTGTTCACACAGAGTCAGTGGAAGATTCTGAAGCTTTTCGTAATTGTGTGAAGTCTAGCAAAGCTTGTACATCTGCACAACTCATTGTCAATGGAAAAATGGTAAAATTTCAGCTAGACACAGCAGCTGATGTGAATACAATCTGTCAACGCTTTGTGATGCAAGAACAACTGTTACCCACTAAATAGAGGCTTGTTATGTGGAATGGTACTAAGATGACTCCACTGGGAGAAGTTCTATTAACTGCTGAGAATCCTAAGACTAGGACAAAACACAATATAAGGTTTACTGTTGTGAAAAATAGATTCACATGTTTGCTGGGCAACAACACACTGCAGGATCTACAGTTTGTGACAGTCAACACAAACAAATTTATTGCTAAGGTGGCTACTGACAGTTTAGATAATGATCATAACTCTGATAACCATCTAGGTGTCCTGGGTGAAGCTGTGTTGCATATTGATCCTAATATTCGTCCAAAGGCACTGCCGTGCAGAAAAATACCATTTTCACTTAAGAGCAAGGTAAAGTCAGAGCTTCAAAGTCTAATGAACAGAGGTATATTAATACCATTAGACGAACCGACTGAATGGGTTAACCAAATGGCTGTTGTTGAAAAGTCTGATGGTTCTTTAAGAATATGCATTGATCCTAGACCCCTGAATGAGGCTTTGCAGAGGGAGCATTACAGATTACCAACTTTGGATGATATATTGCCTGAACTCAATAATGCCAAGATTTTCACAAAGCTGGATATCAAGGAAGCATTCTGGCATATCAAACTTGATGAGAAGTCTAGTAAACTTACAACAATGATCACACCTTATGGTAGGTTCAGATGGTCTAGATTACCATTTGGCTTGAATGTAAGCAGTGAAATTTTCCAGAGGCATCTAGCACAAGCTCTTGAAGGTCTTCATGGTTGCATCAATGTTGCTGATGACATAGTTATTGCAGGGTGTGGATCAAACAGACATCAAGCATTTGAGGACCATGATCTGAAGCTTAAAGCACTGAAACATAGGTGTAAAGAGGAAGGCATTAAACTGAATGACGCTAAAGCTCAAGAGAAGAAATTACCTTCATGGGTCACCTTGTTACTGCTCGAGGTGTTGAACCAGACAAGAAAAAGGTTGAGACAATACTAAACATGCCCGGTCCTAAGGACTGTCATGAGGTTCTCAGATTTTGCGGCATGATACAGTATTTAGCAAAGTTTCTCAACAATCTTTCAGAAGTTCTTCATCCAATAAGAGAACTTACACGTAAGGATACTCCCTTTATCTGGTCTGCTGAATGCGAACAAGCTTTCAAGAGTGTCAAGAAACTGATTACTTCTACTCCAGTACTCGCATACTATGATCCTGATGAATCTTTGTGTATTCAAGTTGATAGTAGCAGCTATGGACTTGGGGCTGTCCTCCTACAAAATGGTCAGCCAATAGAGTTTGCTTCTAAAGCTCTAACTGAAACAGAACAACGCTGGGCTCAAATTGAGAAGGAACTCTTAGCCGTTGTATATGGTTTGGAACGCTTTGACCAGTACACTTATGGAAGGAAAGTTACAGTCATCAACGACCATAAACCTTTGGCAGCCATCGTTAAGAAACCTCTGAGTCAAATTCTTCGAAGACTGCAGAATTTACTGATGCGCAGCCATCGATATGACTTTGAATTCCAATAGGTACAAGGTTCTGATCTTCTTATAGCCGACACACTGTCCAGAGTTTGTATTCATAATGTCACATTGGATTCCTTAGCTGATAGAGAGAGCAATGCAGGAGCTGATACACCTGTAAGATTACCTGAAATACCAGATGTGATGATGGAAAAGATTAAAGCTGAAACTCTCAAAGACGGCGTGCTCCAGAGGTTGAAGTCAACCATTTTGGATGGGTGGCCTAAAAGAAAGTCTGATGTACCAGCTGAGCTTATGCCCTATTTTGACATTCGTGATACTCTGACAACAGAACAAGGTATAATACTTAAAGGAGAGCGTATTCTTATCCCAAAAGCACTGAGGCCTGAAATCAAGCAGAAGCTACACGCTGCTCATCTTGCATTTGACAGCATGATGCGCCGGGCCAGAAGTTGTCTGTTTTGGATCGGCATGACGGCTGAGATTCGACAGATAGCTGACAGTTGTCCAGAATGTCAAGAAACGAAGGCAAGGAATACTAAAGAACCTTTAAACCAACACTCAAGAGGTTTATCACCCTAGGAGAAAGTTGGCACTGACATCTTTATTATAGAAGGCCGATATTATTTAGTCTTGATTGACTACTTCTCCATCTTCATTAAAGTAGACTTTTTACCTACAATGACAGCACAGTTAGTCATCAGGAAATTGAAGTCTCATTTTGCTCGTTATTGTGTCCCTAAAGTTATTGTATCTGACCAAGGTACTCAGTTTATGCCTGCACAGTTCAGATCATTTACTGCTAGATGGGGAATACTTCATGTTAAATCAGCACCAGGTCACAATAAAGCCAATGGATTAGCTGAATCTGCTGTGAAACTCATCAAGGGTATGATGAGAAAGACTGTTCAAAATAATACAGATGCGTATGAGGCACTACCAACGGGCTGATCACCCGTTTGCCAGTCACTTTGATTACGGAAACAACAGCAAACGGATTGATTTGTCGTTGCCCTAAAGACGCCATTAGGCGTGATGGGAACAACGGCAAAGAAAATCTATTCGCTGTTGCCCTTAAGACGCCACTAGGCGTAATGGCCACTGACTGCTTTGCCGGTCGTTGGCTAAGGACGGAAGAAGAAGAGTATGAGGCACTACTTGAACTTCGTAATACGCCGAGACAAGGGTTTGATCTAAGTCCAGCAGAAATACTGTTCAACAGGAAACTGCGTACACTGATACCTTCTGCAGTGAAACCCGTTGCATCTCACAATAGAGTTATTGAAAGTAGAGGCAAGAGAGACAGATCAGTGAAGAAGTATCATCATAAAACTGCTCATGATCTGCCCAAGTTGTCTCACCAGCTCACACCTGATCCCGCGGACTCGGAAATTGATGTCTCCTCTCCAGTTCTACCCGAGCAACAGGTTGCTTTGCCAGACATGGAAAACACTAGTGAAGTGAACATTTCCAATCCTCCAGAAGTTGATCCTTCAACTCCAGCTCCTTCTAGTCCTGGGAAAGCTGGCAAAGAACATTCTCTCCTACCATCTTGCCCTAAGAGACCTCAAAGAGATCGCAAGAAACCCTCTTGGATGAATGACTTTGTTCACTCATAAAGAAGGGGGGATGTTGATGTCTCGATGTTTATCTTGTTTCCTACTAGAGTTACTTGCCCTTAGGCTAGCTCTACTTTTCTCTTCTTCCGACTTCCTGTTTCCAAGATGTCCGATAAAATATGTGTCCTATGTATTCAGTGTGTTCGCCTTAGTGATTAAACTTCATAACGTGAGAATGTATGACAGCCAGCCACGTCTCATTTAATTTAACAATATTTACTACACACGACGGTAAATATCAACATCATTTATTTTCATTAACTACACATTCCTTGAACAATGACCACGTGACTCGGTACTGAAAAGGGTGGTCGGCCAGCGCATATTCCTGGCAACCAAACCCACTCCAACAAATACAGTTTCCAGCGGAACAATGTATTTCATTGACAATTAAACCCAGGGGGCGTGTAAACATGTCACACTTGGAGATCGGCGACGGCTCGCAGGTAATAAAACTCTCTAGGGACGGTCGACTGCGCTCGACCACCATAAAAAGTTACACTTTACAAAAGGACAAATCGGTGCGTTTGAAACTTAAGAGTTGTAGCAAGTAGTCGGGTTTAACTTTCAAAGTATCAAATGAGGGCCGGGACCCAAAGATGCAGCAATAGAGAATGCAGTCAGCGACCCATAGCTTGACTGCTTCCGTCAGGGTCAGCGAACCAGAGCTGACTAAGACCTACTCCACCTCCACGTGGTGGTCCTGGAAACAGTCTGCATCACTGCAGTCTGGCTGAGAGAGTAAGGATCGCAGAGGGAAGGCAAACCCGGTCCCAAATCTGCCGTGCTGAAGTCGGATGTGTCGACCGAAAGGTGCAGATATCACAGCTCCGGCGAAAACAGACACAGCGCAACCAACGTCCTTTTCATGACGAACGAGGAAGAAGGAAGAAGAAATGAGGGCCAATGTGTTACAGTACTTTTCCACAACACATTTCAATTCGAGGCTTTCCGCACAGCGTGTACCAAATACTACCAGACTGGCCATGTCAAAACGAGATCGGATAAACACGGCGCATTCGTAGAAGATTTAATCGCATCACCTCTCATCTATCTTCACCTCTACCATACCAAGAACAAAGTGATGGCTCGGGAAACTGCTGCAGCTATTGAGTAATGATTACAAACAGACTTTGTCAGTTTGAATGAATCCGCGAAGAAGATAATGGCTGACACAAATTTGGACTTAACAGTATGTTCACCCCAAATTGCAATTGATATCGTATCTTCTGCTGCCAACGTCTCATCTGTTGACGGCGCAATCCTCAGTATTAACTCTAGTCCAAACGTTCTCACAAATATAACCACTTTGCCTTCCGCAGCATACAACTTTCCAGAGAGCGGCAAAGTAACAGATACTCCAATTTATCAGCATATGCTGCCAATATCCCATGGCCCCTAAAGACTCGACCACACAAACAGATGGAACTTCATCTCATGAAAACCACCCAGAAGTTACCCACAGGATAAATACACCATGCTGTCAGGAACTGTTGCTCAAAATGGAGGATTCAGTGCGAGTTCTAATGGCTGATCTGACGACTATTGTCCACAAATCGATGAGTACAGAAAACGAACTCAAAAATGAAATACTTTCTTTGAGAGAAGATAATGTCAAAATGAAGCTCATCATTGAGCAACTACGGATCGATTCTATTTCTAAAACAACTCAATCAGTGCATCATCTTATAGTGCCTGAAGCTTTTGGCGATTCTATCAAAGAACAAACATCAAACGAACGCCACAAGCAGCAATAACGTCAAACCAATCAATATTCATGTACACACGAACAAATATCCTATTAGTGTAAAAATAAGTAACAGTTTTTCAGCTCTTAACGAGAGTTCAGTACAATGTGAACAGCTGCCCAATTATGTACCGACGCCCCAACCACCCATTCAAATACCCCAGGCTCACCAGGACGATTCACACCAAGAGAAACAATAGCGACAACAAAAATCAAAACGAAAGCAGAGTCAACAACTTTGTAGCGAAGCAAACGTATCATAATTGGCGACTATCTCTTAAAAGGAATTTACAACAATCGGATGTCCAACACAAAAGAAGAATCCGTTTCAGTGCTGGCGATGCCTGTAGCTGGAACTGAAAGACTAATTGCTAAAATCAATAAGTTGGGCATACACCATAACATTACAAGAACAACAATACATATAGGAATCAACGAGATAATGAATGGACTCAGCGTAAGCCCCTCTGCTACTTCAAGATTGACCACTACAATAAAGCAAAAATTTCATAACACCTCAATTTATATGTCATCAATTATTCAGCCTTGCTATGGCTTCCAGCGTCGCAGACATCAACAACAAGACACTACAGAGCTACTGTCAATACAACATCATTAATTTTATCAACCACACTCCTTTCTTTACAAGCAGCTCAGGAGCGCCAAAGAAACGCCTCTACGCAGATCAAATACATACATCCAAACTAAGAAGCAGTATTCTAGCAAAAAACATTAAATATCCGGAGCGTACGCAAAACGACAACCCAAAATACACATAGAAAAAAACCCATATACCATGAGATCAGCCAATCACGATAATGCACAACATACTTTACCGGCCCCTTATAGAAGCGCACCTATTGGGAGTGGCTTACCTTACAACAACCACAGTGCCACAAACAGTCAGGAAGCCGAATGTTATGATGTTAAATTTCCTGCACTGCCCATAAGACAGTCCCTCACAAACAAATTACAAGACAATTCTACGAGCAGTGTCACAAGATCCTATACCCAGAAACTTCCTAGCAGTGTTCAAACGACGACAGACGAAATCTACAGTCATTCTTTCTTACGTAGCCAACATCATCGTCCTCAGTGGATTTCAGAACTTGGCTATCTGATGCAATTCAGCTCTGCTCACTCATCCAAGCACTAATTATGTCTGTGCAACGTGGCCCCTACTATAGACCAAACAGAGACATCCATCGTCGATGATGACTACACACATACTTTTTCACTGACCGAATCCCTGCGACCAAAGCCTTCTCACCCCTGTAATTTAGTTAATTACTGTTACGCCTAAACTAATAAGTACTTTGTTACTTTCTTGGAACACTCGTATTCCATTGGCTACAGGCCTTTAAAAGTTTTTTACTTGTTCGATTTTTGACTATTTTAAATTCATACTTTTTCTGTCCTTTAATTACTTCATTAGATTTTGAGTTTTGTGGTGTAAAACTGTGAGTGCCTGCTTTTGTGTGACTATTTGCATATACTCCTGACAGTTTCAGTCCATTGCAATTGTTAGTAGTGCCAATGCCAAGTTTTTCGTAAGTTAAGTACTAACATTTTTACTTTCACTTACCTGAAACCCCCCCCCCCCCCCCCTTTTTCCAAAATAAAATGCATACAAATCAGACACAATGGCTAATTAAGGATGGTCTACGGCTGGGTCATCTAAACATTTACCATCTATTAGGCAAACTTTCCGAGCTTACACAAATTCTGTATCAAAATGTTCATGTTTTTGGACTGTCGGAAAGTCGTTTGAATGACAACATATCAGATGATGATATTGCACTACAAGGCTTTAAAACTGTTCGACGAGACTCAAGTAGGAAGCTAGAAACAGGTATAGAGGTATATATTTCCACTTCTATTAGTTATCGCCGCAGAAGCGATTTAGAGACAGCGGAGGCCGAGTGAAAAGGGTTAGAAATAAAAACACCGAGTCAGGGACAATTTCTAGTCGGGTATCTTTATAGAAATCCCAGTGCCGGAACCATCTGGTATGAAGATTTCACCACTATGATGGACAAAGTATTTACCACTGCCAAAGAAATTATTCTTCTAGGCGACTTCAACATGCACAACACAAGCCAAACGTGGAAAAACATCATAATATTATACAACTTAAAACACATTGTCAACCAGCCTACCAGGGTATCAAAAACATCATCCACAACAATTGACACATCTACGTCATCTGTGCAGAAATCATTATAGAATGCTCTGTTCCTATTGTCGCAATGAGGGACCACTATCCAATATGTTGCAAGTGGTCAAAGAACTTGGTTCCTCCGATAATTGTAACTTTGGTAACTATAGGCCAATCTCTCTAATATCATCGCTATGCAAACCAGTGTAAACATATACATAAAATTACACTACAACACCTAGTTAATAACGACTTGCTAATTGATAGTCAGTCGGGGTTTAAACCTAAACGTTCATGTCACATGCTCTAACAAAGATGATAGACAACTGGTACCTAAATATTAATAACGACAACATGTGTGGGGCAGTCTTTGTAGACTTTAAAAAGGCATTTGATATGATAGATCACAATATTTTAATTAGAATCTAGAAACATCAAAAGTAAACTTTCAACTAGTGACATGAATTAAATCATTCCTGTCAGACAGAAAACTTGTAGTGTTTTATACTAACTCCTATTCAAACGAAGCAGCGATAAATACAGGCGTTCCTCAGGGTTCTATACTTGGTCCTCTACTTTTTGCCATATACATTAATGACCTTCCAGTACACATCAAGGACTCATCCTGTGACCTGTATGCAGACGACTGTTCTGTTAACACGAATGATAAAAGTTGTAACACACTCGAACTATTGTTACAAAAAAAAATACAGATAATCTGAATAAGTGGAGCAACCGAAATCGCATGTTAATAAATATCATTAAAACAAAATGCATGTTAATATCAATTAGACAAAAATTACACAATTCAGAGAAAACAACACTGCAGATCTACATTGGTACCCCACTAACTGAAAACGTTAATGAACATAAAACTCTAGGCATAATCGTCGACCAGCATCTAAATTGGAACTCATATGTACATGCACTGACCAAGCAAACGGCCCAGAAAGTTTACCAATGAGCTAAAATCAAACAGTTCCTAAAATGAAGAAGCACGAAAATTGTTCTATATATCTCACATACAAGCAAACCTTGACTATTGTTCCACAATCTGGGATGGTTGCTCAATGTCCAACATAAAGAGACTCCGTTCACAACAAAAGCGTGCAGTGCTTCTCGTCTCTGACAACTGCCTAACTCAGTGTGTAGATCTATATAAAAATCTTCAAATACTGCCCTTAAGAAAGCGCCTTCTGTTTAACAAAGCTAAATTTGTTCACAAAATCCTGTCACACAACGCTCCAGCATATCTGTGGCCAATGTTCAAATACCATGAAAGACGCAGTCAACGCTTTAACAAATTGCAAGTGCCCAAGCCTAGGCTTGTCTTATTCAAGAAAATTTAGCGTACTCTGCTGCTCATCTTTGGAATTGTCTTCCACATAACCTAAGAAACAATCTCCGTCCCTATTCATTCAATCGTAGACTTTTCGAATACTTTATTAGTTCTTATTACATGCCCCCCTAAACAGATTATCTTTTCTTATAATATCAACTGTAGGTTCTAATGACGATGTTTGTACTTTTCAACATATTTTATGTCATGCTTATAAGTAGTTAATATGAGTGTGCTATTTTATTTTACTTTAACGTTGAATTCCTTGACATTGATATGTAAAATGTATATGGGAATAAATGAATTCAGTATGAAAGGTGAGAGAAAGGAAGGGCAGAATGTCAGACGGGACTCCGTGCCCAATTCTCAACCCTTTGAAAATAAAGTTCGTTCGTTCATTCGTTCGTTCTGTCGTGATGGTCCAACAATGGCCAAAACCTAAAGCATATAATGTGTGTCTTCAAAGGTGTCTTTCGCACACTATTACTCTTGGCAGAGATACAGATAGAAAGATGATACCTTGAGAGAGTCTTCACAATATATTTCAGAAGTCAAGAACAATGTTGAATGTGTCTTAGCAATGTTAACTTGTATCTGCCCAACAACTTTTGTGAAGAGGCTTATTGTATGATTTAGCTCGTTTAAGCCCCCAACTAAATTAACAGTAACATTATTATTTAATTGATTGAAATATCATTTTCAGGTTCTCCATTTTCTTCTTCAATCCTTCTGCCTCTCGCCTTGTGTGCGTCCTTTCTGCTCAAAGGATTATCAACCTGGAACAAAATATAAATATTTTTTAAATTTTATTTATAATATATTACACATATTTATAGTAAATTATAGTAGGAGAGATCCGCCAAAGTTGGCGATGTTAAGGAATTTGTAATATTTCTACCTTAATTAAAATGCAATTTTTTTGCTATAAATCTATTTTAAAACGCATATTGGGTAAGATGACGAATTCGTCAACTTACCCACGTCATGTTTGATTTGAATCCCAGGCCTTTTCAGCGAGAGATCGAGAAATTACCCACTCTGCCAAGAGATGCCTTATGAACAATATGGCAGCATCCCAGCATGGGGCCCCTAGAATCGTGGGGCCCCTGGGTACTGCCCAGTGGGATAATGCCTTAAGACGGCACTGGATGGGGTGCAACAAGATTATGTTATCGTCATCCATACTTGATAGAAAGTAAATGCTCGCTGTTGTGACCTGTTTAATAAGCACATAGCTGAAAATCCGTGAGCACTGTTGCTGTTGTTCGTCAATTCGTCTGTCTATGATAAGGGGCACGTCCGAGCGAAGGGCGCTGGGGGTAACCTCTTTTGTTGTAAGTGCTGAATATCTTCACAGGTCCGTCAGATGTAGCCGCAAAGTGTCGACAATCAGTTTTCTGAATCACAGACTCGAAGCACGAATGGTCTTGTAGACTTCAACCATGAATTGGTCTCGTACTACGAACTTTAGAGGAAATACAAAGAACAAATGCCTGTGCTAAGTATTTTGTGGTCGGAAGATTAATTAGGTGCCTTTCCCGCTGTCCGTACACCAATTTTTGTCTCTCAGAAATTTTATTCTTCTTGAAAATATACAGCATAAGTCAGGGAATATGATGATAAATCACTGTTATTCTTTTGGTTAATTTAAAGGGCAAAATGTGTCTGCCACGCTCACATGTGGCGTTTTCGACAAAACATCCAATTAACGTCAATGTCTATTCGTGCCTCAAATGCCAGCCAATACATTCAAAAGTTCGTGTTATGATGACTTTCTTTATGGAATTTTCTGCATGACTCACGCGTTTGTAAAATTCACACTGTCAATTGTCCGCAGAAGGAGTTGCTTTATCCATCTATTTTCGGTAATATTTACATTCGCAATCTCTTACATTCGTATTGATTTTAACAAGTTTGTCCGGATGTTTATTAAGTGATAAGGGTGGATTTAGGCTAAATGATAATGGTGCGCCACAATGCCAGGTACGTTAGCTCCGTATAAGATTGACGACCACTTGCCACCCCTATCGACACCTGGTATTAAAGTGCAAGATGTAGGTGTCTTCTCTGATTTTAGGATGTTGCTGTGTATGTGGTAGTAGAACAGTTCACAGGGTATAACACAGGCAACATGATGTGTAGAGTCATAGAAATGGTAACTTCGTTGTATAATTTTTTTCCATTTATTGCACGCCACAAAACAGTCAGGATATTTATATCATCAACATAGTTCAACGAGTTCAGCATTCAAAATCATAGAGTTCTAGTTCGTGAAGCTGTATAAATAATATATATAAATTCTGCAACAGTGTCAGCTGCAGATCATCAATGTTCATAGACAATAATAAATATTCCCTTTCTGATGCTAGCAGATCAGATGTATACAATAAGTCCGTTTACTGTCTGCACGTGAATAGCATACATGGATTACAGGTCAGCTCGACCTTTATAACCTTCCTAAGTCTAACCATCTGACTTGGACGTGATCTCTGATATAACGAATCCTGGAACACAGACAATAGTCTTGTTGGTCTAGAGCGACCCATATATATATAACTAGTTCAGGTATAAAGATACCGGTGACTTAATCCTAGTCAAAGTACCTCTCCATTTTGAATCACACAGGCGAGCAAAAAGGCGACAAAATGACGAACCTCTAGATGATAGCATAAAGTTCGACACAAGAGGAATTACCTTATTTCGGAAAATCAACCATGAACATATGCCTCCAGGCAGGCTTGAATAATACTGGGAAATAGTCTAGTTAGCTAACTAACTCACAAAGACAATGTATTTCCCTCAGAAAATCACAAGACGCAGGTCGCGTCTGCTCGCTACTTAGACCATTTCTAAACTCCCCGAGCTGGGCGGAACAACAAACGAAAACCAAGTCGAGACATGCGCAGAGCGACAATCTCTGAGTCGCCGTTCACAATAAGACGATTCTAAGAACATTCGAGATAAAAGTCTTACACAGTCGCGCCTTTTATGGTCATGAACAGAAGCGTTAAGAAAGGTTTCAGACATCTACAACAGTTGACTGATACTACCAAATAAGGAGATATGGTCACGCTTCGTTCAAGAAATTATAGACCGAACGTGTCTCTATACAAGAGAAGGCAAACTCCTAAAAAATTGTAGTCTCGATAACTCGGATTATGTCCCTTTGACTGTAAAAAACATAATACACACTTCAGTCAAAAAATGATCATACATATGAAAAATGATCATACAAAGGCTTTAAAAAAAGTAATTATTTGTGCGTAACATTACCGCACCCTCCCGGGAAAAAAAAATGAAACATTTTTTTTTTTAAATCCTGGAGCCGGAAAAAATCTAGGCTCCTAACGCACGTATGATGCGCGGATATATACCTAACAAATTAGCTCAACGCATGGAGCGACACTGAGATCATATCTCAGATCCTTAGAGAAAAAATTTATCTAAGTATACGCTTATATATTCCAGGAAGGTGCCACCAACACACGCCACAATGATGGCAACATCATAATGAAAATCAAATTATTCTCATACCAATATATGAAATTAAATATATTATTATGATATCATACAATGTGTTGCAAATAGCGGTGTAATATATTAATATACCGCACTATTTATTACATTATATAAAGCAACAGTAATTAATAAGTAATACATGTGTTGATCTTCGTTGACATAAAACATTCAATAGAAGAAGATGTGGACATCATCCGCTCCCAATCTAGGACAGGACTTGATATCCTCAAAGTTCCACAATGGACATAATCTCGCAGACTTCAATGATGTGCTGCGAAAATATCAATAACACAAATCTTAAAGACAACTGGTAAATCTCTTAATACAATCCTGAAAATAATTTATTTAAATGTGGCCGAGTGATCTTTTGGCCCGTATATCACTAACTAAGCCTTCTTAGATAATTACATGGTACAATGTTATAAATTCCCCTCAAAAAAGTGAGAAAAAAAAATCTACTAACATGTCATTATAACATTGGACTGTATATCAGGAAATATATATATATGACAGAAGAATCATGTGGAATCGTGTGGGCATCTGGACAGAATGTCTGCCATTACATTATCCGAACCACGGATAGCTCGAACCGAGAAATGAAATGGTTGAAGAGCTATGGCATAACGAGTGGACCTCGAGCTCTTCAAGTTTTTGCTCTGAATAGCAGTAAGCGCTTTCTGGTCGGTTTCCACAATGAAATGTGCGCCTAGAAGAAATCTTTGTAACTTCAGAATAGACCATACCATAGCCAATAACTCACGGTCTAAAACCGAGTAATTCTTTTCTGCAGCATTTAATTTCCTAGAGATATACATCACCGGATGCAGAGTATCAGAATACTCCTGCATTAGTGCTGCCCCAATCCCAGTTGACGAGGCGTCACTTCGAAGAACAAAAGTCTTCTCAATAGTAGGTAACCTAAGAATAGGTGGAGATGAAAATAGGGCTTTAACCTGGTCCAATGAGGATTGACATTCTTTAGACCAGCGGATCAGATTAGGCGACCCTTTCTTCAATAAAGTAGAAAGCGGTGCCATAATGGAGGACAGATTCGGAATGAATCGTCCGTAGAATTGGATCAAACCTAATAGACTCCTTACTTGTTTCTTCGTCTTAGGGACCGAAATGTTAAGTATTTTTAAAACATTGTGGTCCTCTGTCTTTAAAAGACCATGACCAACACGATGACCTAGGAAAGAAATCTCACTAAATCCTATAAAGGCTTTAGAGGGTTTTGCAGTCAAGTTATACTCGCGAAGAGTAGACAGTAATTCGTATAAACCCAAATAGTGATCTTCCCAGGAATCACTGAATAGACAGATATCATCTAGGTATGCTATGACATCTGTACGATATGCGAGAATTCGCCGCATCATGCGTACGAATGTAGCAGGGGCGTTCATAAGACCAAAAGGCATGAAATTCCATTGGAATAAACCCCTAGGTGTAGAAAAAGCTGTAAAAGGTTTGGCACGTTCAGTTAGCGGGACTTGCCAATAACCTTTAGACAAATCTAGTTTGGTAAAGAATCTAGAATTAGAAAGTTTATTGAGTAGCTCTTCTAATGAAGGCATAGGTTCAGCATCGAACTTCGTAACTTGGTTCAATTTGCGATAATCTACGCAAATGCGAATGTTATTATCCTTCTTTCGAACAATAACCATAGACGAAGAGTATGCTGAAGTGGATGGTTCAATGATTTCCAAACGTATCATTTCATCCAATTCTTTTTCGACTTGAGACTGGAAATGGATAGGTATTGGATATGGTCTGACTCTGATAGGATTATGATCAGTTAGCACAATGTCATGTTCAATGACATGTGTGTGTCCCGGGATGTCTGTAAGAACATCCTGAAATGTTTGCAACATCGAAGAAACTTGTCGATGTTCCTCAGCGGAAAGATTTGGAGAAACGGTCACGTTTTTCCAAGATTCCGTAGAATAAAGTGGGACCATAGAAAGAGGAAGATTGACATCAGAAAAAGTAGTTTCCTCATCCTGTATAACTGACAGAGATGAGTACTGACCATGAGGTACTTGAGAATTGTCCGTTGCCTGGAAAATAGGCTGCAAATAGTCAGGTCTTTCATAAAATTCCGTGAGCATATTTATGTGGAAAGTTTTATGCTTTCCATCAATATCGACAACATAGTCGACATCAGAAATTTTGGAGACTATTGCATATGGACCTTTCCATGCAATTAGAAGTCTGTTCTCCCTTGAAGGAAGTAGAACGAGAGCTTTGTCACCTGGACAAAGTTGTCGTAGACATCTATTCTTATTTGCAAACTGCCTTGCCTTTTCTTTAGCAAATTCGGAAGACGAAGTTGCTAGTTTGCATGCCTCGATGATCTTTTGCCTAAGAGCAATGACGTACTCATAAGAAGATTGAGTCTCATCGCTAATATTATCGGCAGTGATTAGATCGTGAAGTAAAGACATAGGGCCGCGCGGTTGCGCGCCAAAGACAAGTTCAAAAGGGGAAAACCCCGTATGTTCATTGGGGACCTCTCTATACGCAAAGAGAGCCGCGGGTAAGACCCTGTCCCAATCCTGAGGATGATCCTCAGTTATTTTACCAAGTAAAGTTTTCAGAGTCCTATTTAAACGTTCGACCAACCCATTAGACATTGGGTGATAGATACTGCTGAGAGACCTTTTAATGTGTAGCATAGACATTACCTGTGACATAGTGTCTGATATAAGTTGAGTGCCATGGTCTGACAATATTTCTCCGGGAAAACCCAAGCGAGAAAATATCAGCCAAAGAGCGTCTGCGATATCAGCAGTTGAGATGCTCTTGAGAGGTATTGCCTCTGGCCAACGTGTGCACATATCGACACATGTAAGGATAAATTGATGTCCTCTAGCCGACTTAATTCTAAAAGGACCGATAATATCTATTGCCATTTTTTGAAAAGGGCGAATAGGAATGTCAGCAGCCTGGATAGGCGCAGCATGTCGTGGTCCTTTAGATTTGACCTCCTGACATACTTTGCAAGAGCGACAGTACATTCGTATGTCCTTGCTCACAAATGGCCAAAAGAAAGCCGCAAGAACCCTCGACTTTGTACGGGAAAAACCCATATGTCCAGCACATTGCGAGTCATGAGCATGTTGCAATATTTGCAATCTCATGCTCTTAGGCACAAGAATTTGTGAATGAGTGGACGTAGTCGAGTCTTGTACCATACGTACAAGTACGCCGTTCTTCATAGAAATCCAAGATTTTCTATTAGTATTTTGATTAGGATCACCTTTTTTTGCTAGAATGAAGAATTTTTGTAAAGAAGGATCTTCTTCTTGCAATTTGATAAATGAGTCACGTGTAATAGTCAAGTGACTATCTTGGTCATTTACTTCATCATTATTAGTTAATGAAGTTTGAGGTGGATCCAGAGCATGTGCTCTTGTGACCACCGCATTGGTAGCTTCAATGTTTTGCTCTTCCCAAACAGCAATCTGCTGTGGGGTACATTCCCTAACTCCGTGAATACGACCAATAATAAGGTCCGCAATAGGGTTTGGAAGTAGACACGCGTGGACCTCTCCCGTGAAGAAAGGAGTAGCAATGTGTATTATAGCAGTAGGATACTTTTCCAACGTGCCACCAAATGTGACACATTTGATGACCTTTCCTGTAGCACAGGATGGATCTACAAGAGATTGCCTAACCCCGACAGTAGTACATCCAGAATCAAACAACACTGAGACTGGATTACTATTTACAAGCCCCTTATGTAATATAAGAGAACCTCTCCCATCATGAGCAACATTAGCAGGAAGAGCGGGCAAAGGATGACCACAGCTTAGAGTACTAACGGTTTTCGGATCAAATAAAGTACTGCATTGGATACATTTATTTGCCCTACCAAAATCAAAAGATGAGCATCCGATAGCATTATGGTCTTTATCATTATTAACCTGTTTATCTGCTCCCTGAGATTCTTGTTGAACAGAGTTTGTCTGTTGATATCTTTTTCTCTTATGTTGCGATCTACCGCGACCATTATTGCCTCTGCAATTATCATTAAAGTCCCTACTGTAATTTTTATCCTGGTTTGAGTTCCAGTTTCCATAACTGTCATTACCATCTCTATGCTGTTGAGAACCTCTATTATCTTGGTATTGAGGTCTCTGCAAAAAATATTTTCCTCTATACCGATTACCTTTGTGGAAATTTCTAAAGTTAACCGGAGTAGAATAACGTGTAGTATTAGGTTGTCTCCAGTTCTGGGAAGAAGAATCACCCTGGAATTGATTACTATGATTCTGGGCATAATTACGGTTACTCTTTTTATTGAAATTTTGCTGGCTACCCTGAAATTTACGCATAAAATTTGGGCCATAAGGTGCTGCCGAAGCAACTGGCAGACCTTCTTTCACCTTAGAGTTGCTAATGGTTATGTGAGGATGCGCAGTAACATACTGGCTACAGTATTCTTCCATTTCTTTTATGTTTTTAGGCTTACGCTCATGAAGAAAAGAAAGAAAAGCTTCATTAACAGAAGACATAACCTTGTCTCTAAGTAGTAAGTCCATAAGAGCTTCAAATGTACTCTCTGGTTTAGACAACTCAACCCATCGTAAAAAAGTAAGACGGATGCCTGAGATGAATTCAGAGAATTCAACTCCAGTTTCTGGTAACATGTTTTTAAATTTAAGACGATATCCGTCCTCGTTAAGTTGGTACTTCTTTAACAATGCCGCCCTGACAACCTCATAGTTGTTTTTGTCAGGCACATCTACCATACCCAACAAAGTCAAAGCATCACCTCTAAGTATCTTGGACAGATGATAAACATATAATGTTTTATCTATATTATGCACCTTACATGCACTTTCAAATCTATCTAGATAAAATGTTATATCATCAATTGAGGCATTGAATGCTGGTAAATTAAGCTTGAAATCAACAGCATTAGACTTATTAGCAGATGATACCTTATTAGCATCATTAGCATTACTAGATAACTTCAACTTTTCTAACTCTAAAGCTAAGAGTTTTTCTTCATGCTCCATTTTTGCTTTTCTCTCATCAGCTTCTCTTTGTAACCTTCTTTCTTCAGCCTCAGCCTGTAACTTTCTTTCTTCAGCCTCAGCCTGTTTTTCTAATCTTTTATTTTCAGCCTCTATTTCAAGTCTCTTATTTTCAGCTTCTTTTTCAAGTCTCTTATTTTCAGCCTCTATTTCAAGTCTCTTATTTTCAGCTTCTTTTTTTGTTTTTCCATTTCCATTTGTAATCTCTTTTCATCTACCTGCATCTGCAGTTTTAAATTTTCAGCATCTATTCTCTTTTGTTCAGTTTGTTCTTTCATTTTCTTTTCCTCCGACTTCAATGCCTTGGCATATTGAACAGTCGCAAATTCTTCTAATTTATCACCTGTCTTCCCAAGGGCTTTACCCTGCTCAATAAAGTACTCAAATGTAGACATGATGTCTAAAATGTGAGTACAGAACCTGAAATAATTAATTATCTTATTTCAATCTTAATAGCAACAAGACTTAATAAAGTGCTTGTATAATCACTATGTTTACTCCAATCTCTGTGGGAAACAAGACTTGACACCAACTTGTATTATCAAATGTATAATAATATCACAAGTCACCTCTTAATTATCAGTGCACTACCCAAATCAGTGCATAACCATCAGTTATTTATCATAACTGCACTACAATAGTGCATAAGCAAAAACCACCAGTTAGTTATGATAAGTGCACTATAGATCAATAGTGCATGAGCATATATGTAACAATAGTGAAAGCTAACTATGCAAGAACTATGCAAACAATAACAAGACAATGTAAACAATAACAAAGGTCACCAACAATGTAAACAATAACAAAGATCAAAGTCAATGTAAACAACAACAAAGATCAAAGTCAATGTAAACAACAACAAAGATCAGAGTCAATGTAAACAATAACAAAGATCAAACAATATGAAAACATTCGCATAAGTCAAATAAATAAACAGCGAAACTAAAAAGAAATGTGATGACAAAATGCGAAGATATGACAAACAAATGACGCTACAGTGTATACACAAAAATATACGTAAAGAACTGAATAATAGAAAGAGGAGACCTACAAATACAAACAATTGAAATCGAAACTAAAAAACACAAAGAAAGAGAGAAAAGAAAAAGAACAAAAAATATACAAGAAACAAAAATAAAGCACAACTCGTCACAACTAAACAGATATAGCAACGATTGTCGCTAGCAAATTTCACAGTAGGAAATTCGCACAGTCCCTAACGAAAACGCTAACAGTAGAACCTCTGTGACGTGGTATCTTCTACTGAAAGACACCGCCCAACCGAGAAAACCCGCTGAATATAAACATATAAATATACAAATACAAATAACATATAACATATAACAAACAGCAAAAAGTGTGAAAGTACAGAAGGCTCAGTTAGAACATAAGGGCACAGTTCACAAACAACACAGGCCACTTAAATTCTATAAATACAGCGCCAGCACGGTGCAGAACAGGATGTAATCAGCCTTCCGAGGATAATGATCCAACGTTGATTAACATCTGCTCCCATACACCGCCATGACGAAGGAAATGAGCTTCTGACAGGAAACAGCTTCTGAACTTGACCTTCTGAATTCTACAAATTGACTTCTGAGACCGGAACAGTTGTTACGGCACTTGTCCTTCTTCTTAACAGATCAGGAAATCCATTCGCTCGGTACTTGTCCTTCTAGTTGTAGACAAACTTCAATACTGCCGAGCAGCGCCGGGTAGTTTCAAAATATCAACAACTGTCAGTAATGCCGCGTCTTTCAAAAAATTTCATCAAAGGTGATGAATAGAAACTGCAACGTTGTCTTGTAGTCTGCTGATGATGTCTGGGTTTGTTGACCCCCTTGATAGCTGGTATCAGAGTAAACCAACATATGGCCACCAAAAATGATAAAGGTGTGCCAAAATGCCCGGTTAAACCAACGACTGGCCACCAAAAATGATAAGGGTGGATTTAGGCTAAATGATAATGGTGCGCCACAATGCCAGGTACGTTAGCTCCGTATAAGATTGACGACCACTTGCCACCCCTATCGACACCTGGTATTAAAGTGCAAGATGTAGGTGTCTTCTCTGATTTTAGGATGTTGCTGTGTATGTGGTAGTAGAACAGTTCACAGGGTATAACACAGGCAACATGATGTGTAGAGTCATAGAAATGGTAACTTCGTTGTATAATTTTTTTTCCATTTATTGCACGCCACAAAACAGTCAGGATATTTATATCATCAACATAGTTCAACGAGTTCAGCATTCAAAATCATAGAGTTCTAGTTCGTGAAGCTGTATAAATAATATATATAAATTCTGCAACAGTGTCAGCTGCAGATCATCACTGTTCATAGACAATAATAAATATTCCCTTTCTGATGCTAGCAGATCAGATGTATACAATCAGTCCGTTTACTGTCTGCACGTGAATAGCATACATGGATTACAGGTCAGCTCGACCTTTATAACCTTCCTAAGTCTAACCATCTGACTTGGACGTGATCTCTGATATAACGAATCCTGGAACACAGACAATAGTCTTGTTGGTCTAGAGCGACCCATATATATATAACTAGTTCAGGTATAAAGATACCGGTGACTTAATCCTAGTCAAAGTACCTCTCCATTTTGAATCACACAGGCGAGCAAAAAGGCGACAAAATGACGAACCTCTAGATGATAGCATAAAGTTCGATACAAGAGGAATTACCTTATTTCGGAAAATCAACCATGAACATATGCCTCCAGGCAGGCTTGAATAATACTGGGAAATAGTCTAGTTAGCTAACTAACTCACAAAGACAATGTATTTCCCTCAGAAAATCACAAGACGCAGGTCGCGTCTGCTCGCTACTTAGACCATTTCTAAACTCCCCGAGCTGGCCGGAACAACAAACGAAAACCAAGTCGAGACATGCGCAGAACGACAATCTCTGAGTCGCCGTTCACAATAAGACGATTCTAAGAACATTCGAGATAAAAGTCTTACACAGTCGCGCCTTTTATGGTCATGAAAAGAAGCGTTAAGAAAGGTTTCAGGCATCTACAACAGTTGACTGATACTACCAAATAAGGAGATATGGTCACGCTTCGTTCAAGAAATTATAGACCGAACGTGTCTCTATACAAGAGAAGGCAAACTCCTAAAAAATTGTAGTCTCGATAACTCGGATTATGTCCCTTTGACTGTAAAAAACATAATACACACTTCAGTCAAAAAATGATCATACATACGAAAAATGATCATACAAAGGCTTTGAAAAAAGTAATTATTTGTGCGTAACATTAAGGTTGTAATATGCCACCGTCGGCGTGTGTGGCCTAATGGATATGAACGCAGTTTCATAATCCAGATATACCAGGTTCGAAACCTGCTGCAGGTGGTTTGGAAGCAGATCGCTTTGTGTGGATTTTTAACAATGGTAAAAACGCCGTACCGTTCAGAAAGCAATAACAAACTACTGAATGAAAAAAATTGCCTAGAAAAATCACAAACAGCTAATAAAAGCTGGGGTTGATTGCCACGTCCTGTAAAGGATAAGCAACTAACAATATGCCACCAGAACGATAATTCTATGCAAACAAACTACTGGGCGTCATCACTCAAAAATAACTTGTCGCCCATCTGGGCTTACCTATAACTCATCTTCGCGAGGATAGCCACGCACCAATGGAAGAAGGGTAAACATTGACACAAATATACTAAACACTGTCGAAATGTAGGAGAATAGAATGTACCGATAATTGAATAGTGCACATAACTAATATGCACGGTAAAGGTAGTTCAATACTGTCGAAGAGAAAAAGAGAGAGAACAAAATTATGTGACAAGAATAAAGTAATAATTGTTACATTGCCAAAGAAATGTGACCTCACTGACTGCATCAAATGGAGAAGATTTACTCTCCTATCAATTCGCTGCAAAATAGTGGGTAGAATAATTATTCAAAGAGTTTTAAGAGCACTAGGCCTTCAACTGAGGAAGCCACAACTAGGATTCAGAAGAAACCATGTACAATATATTCATTCACCCTCACGAACATACGGCAGCAGTGAATGGCAAAGGCAGCTGTATATAACATTTTGTTGACTTTGAAAAATCTTTTGATAGCAAACACAAGGACAGCCAATGTAAAATGATGAGAGTTTATGGAATACCTCAGCTCATGGTCTCCATCATTAACAGTGTGTATGCTAATTTTATATACAGTGTTGGGCAGAGCAACCAAACGTTTTAGGTGAACAGTAAGGTATTAACCACTCTTTTTTAACTGCCATAGTGGATGCCACTAAAGGAGTAAAATGGACAGCATTATCTACACTGGAGGATCTAGAATATACAGATGACTTTGCACTATTCGCACACAAATATCAACACATCCAAGAAAAAACAGACATACAGAATATACATAGCCAACAGGTATGATAAAACTTAATCTCAAGAAGACAGAAGTCAAGACATTAAATGTAAGAAACCCTGGACTCATAAAAATAAGGAACCAAGAGCTGGGCAATACAAACACAATGACATAGCTAGGAAGCAAAGTAACAACAGATGGCGGAATACGCAAAGATATCACTAGCCAAATGAATAACCAGAATCGCCTTCGCCATTCTATTTGAAATCCCCCAGTACAGTACGATCACTGAAATTGGCTGCAGAATGTTGTGAAATACTGTTGAGTTCTTAAGTGATGTTATAATTGTTATTATATCTTATGAAGTGTAGAAACGATAAAAAATCAAAATAAAAAATGAATAAAAATTATGCACATACACGTAAATATTTCAGCTGTACTTAATCCTTTGGTAGTAAAACACCAGGAATTGACACGTTTATCCAGCTGACAATTAATTCAAGAAGTTTGATAAAAAACAAATGAAAATTGTAATTTATTTAAATGTTTTTGTGAAGTCACATATTGCTGAACTGGAATCTCACTTAAACACTCCTGTGCCATGCAAATTAATTTATTTATTACGTAAAAATACCACATTTGTTCAACGTCATTATCGGAATCGAAAATATATAGGTTATTATCGCTACCGATATCGCTAAAATTCATTTCGAAATTAAATATTGAGGTTGATTCGTTAATAGTTTATGAGTGTTATGTATATGACTGCACTATATGTAAACAAATAACCGTATGACGTCATTAATTTATAAAAGTATGCAAAAACTAAGCACCAATATAATTATTTTGCTACCAGTACAAACTACGATGTCCACAGGAAGTGTTTACATGATATGAACATTCTATGGCCGCTTATTTTCTCATTTTTTGTTCAATTTCGGAATCTTATAAAGCGGGCGCACCATGTGGCCTGCGGCTAGATCCAAAGCAGCTCTAGAAACGGATATGAAGCACACAATTGTAACTTCATAAAAATGTTTTTCCGCTCACAAACGTTCACACACACACACACACACACACACACACACACACACGCACGCACGCACGCACGCACGCACACTCACACACGCACACACACACTCACACACACACGTGGTGTGGCGGATGTCATTAAATAATTTTAAACTGGCTTATCGCCAGATATTCTATAATTTTTCGCTCAAATGCGGCATATATCACATTGGCGCGCCATACGCCCTGGGTATAACGAAAGGCCTATCTGGCGCGCCGTTTACCCGTTTGGGCAGAATTGTAAGGCGGTCGGCGTGATGCTACATCACCCCTAGTGTGCCAATGGTCAAGGAAAATTGGCCTATCACCATATTCCCAATATGCTTCAATGGGCATGAAACGGATTTCTTTACCTACCTTTTACTGTACAAATACAAAATATATGAGAGCTGGGCACATTCTGTGCTTCTTTATGATGTGGAATGTTGGAGAGTAACAGAGAAGAAAATGTCGAAATTGACCTCCTTCCCCACAATCTGCCTAAGGAATATTTCGAATCTTTTGGCCGAATACCATTACCAACCAAGAACTACTACCTCATAGTAATGAAGAGGACATGCAGACAATCATAGCAGGCAGGCGCTGGAGTTGGGGTGCCCACGTCCTCAGAAGATACCCCGATGCCACCACAAGAACAGCTCTGCTTTTGCACCTCCGAAGGAAAGTGAAAGAGAGGCGGACCAAAGAAAAAAACTTGGCAGAGAACTGTGGAGGTTAAGATGCAAAGAATAAACCAGAACTGGGTCACTGTACGAAGAATGGCCACTGACAGAATAAAGTGAAAGCAGTTTGATGCTGCCCTACAAGACGCCACCAGGCGTGATGGTCACTGACAGTCGGTGGCTATGGATCAAAGAAGAAGAAAGAGTGTATATATTGTTATATGCCTTGTATGCGCCATGCACATTGATCTCATATAAGTGCTTGATGTTTGTGTCACTTGCATATGTTCTTACAGTTTTACTTGTCGTCAATGTTAACAGTATGACCGCTCCACCTATGCCCCAGTCTTGACTCAGCGATGTGTGTCGTGGCCACTGACTACAAGAGCCAGTTCTAAACCTCAACAAGAAGGGGCAGGGTCTGCAAGCAGACGATACGTCATAGCCTCGAAACCAAATCCCTGCAGACCCGAGTGGAACAGTCCCAAAAAGCAAATACGGCCAAAAATCACCCGAAGGAGATCTGTGGATGCAGAGATGCTAAGCATGAACCAGAGGAATCACGAAGGATATCTGTCGAGCAAGCAAAGTGGAGACAGTTTGTTGATACCCTACAAGACGCCACTAGAAGTGATGACCACTGATTGTCTGTCAACGGCCAAGGACTAAAGAAGAAAGAAGGACTGACTGCAAACGAGCGACAAGGTCAGTAGCCCTAGTTAAGAAAACAAACAACAAAATACCAATAAAAGGTCAAAGGTTATGTACATCTCCAACAACACATTCCTAGGCATGACATTAGACAAGCAACTAAATTAGAACAAACATTCTAGTAGATAACTACCGCGACCTCGTTAATGTGGTGAGAATCGTAAAGTGTTACAGAAGGGGGTAGGTTCCAAAGGTTGTCACAGCTTGAAGTTGTAGTGGGGATAAGCTCCCTCTTCAGATAATTGCTTTTACGGCACGTGCCTCAAATAACATCTGACAACCAAGTCCAACTCCAGGCCTTCACGTGTGGATCAGTTTGAACCCGGCATAACTGTTTCCACTGACATGATCACGTCCCATAGGAACCACAACGGACATAACAATGAATTAAGTGTTCAGTATTCGATACCCAAGTGGAACTCCAAACGAAGGCCAAACGATGTATCAACGAAACTAAGAAACACATAGACTGTTAAATTTACAACTTTCTTCTCAGGGTCTTGTACGTAACAGGCACATCCAGAAGGCTACGACTATGGACAGAAAACGAAAGAAATAACATTGAAAAGAAGCATCAATTAAATAAAAACAAAGATGCAGACGAATACTTCAAATTAATAGCAGTCAAGAATAGAAAGTATTACAATTTGACATGGTCAGTGTGAAGTAATCTCACTAAGTGTCGAACCTATCAATATTATAAACACAGTGGAACTAATATGAGGGTCAAGTATCATCATGACCAGCTGTCCCAATGGTTGCATCAGATGCAGGGCGCCGCTAAATCCCAGAAACTGTTTTCAAGGAACTGGAAATCGTCCTTTCCTGGTGACACCTTACCCAAGGTACACTGTTTGAAGATTCCCAAGACTATCCACTAGCACGAAATAATAATATAATGATAATAATAGTAATGATAATAATACCAGTGTCACTATTTAAGAAACAAAACAAGCAAAATGATTAAAGCATTCACATCTTTTTTAATACTTACTAAACAAAATAGACACACCAAGAACCAAAACAAACAATAAGTATGCGAAACAAAAACAAAGACCACCATTACAAAATACTGAATGCTGTAAATTGTCAATAAATAAGCAAACAATAAATTTTAGTGTACTAGTCATTTATCAAAAAGTGAGTGATGAATTAGCAGATCTTGGACAAATAAGATCCCATACACACCTGATAATTGTTAAGACTATCTCTTAATTAATATTACATAAAACATATTACGACATGACACAGTTCATTGTGAATAATTTACGGAATCTTGTGAGGTAAGAATTGGAGTCCGAGATCTTTCACTGGCTCTTCTTACTGGCTCTTCTTACTGGATCTTCTTACTGGCTCTTCTTACTGGATCTTCTTACTGGCTCTTCTTACTGGATCTTCTTACTGGCTCTTCTTTTTGGATCGTTTTACTGACTATAGATTTAGTTTTTAAAACATTAACATCAGCCAACAGAAAAGAGATTCAGTGGATTCATATTTTCCCATTGACCTTGCTCCTGTGTATTATAACTAAAACCAGATAAATGGCTAAATAAAAATACGCGATGAAATGTCACAGATTGTGGGTCCTAAACTGTACATGGAACAGAAAATAGAATAAATGCAGGAAGTGACTAACTCGTTTGCTCTAAAAGAAACGTCAATACAACATGTAGAATTATTCATATATATATATATATAATAGCAGCATTGAGTTGGGTGGACAGATAGTCAATGTCACGGATTGCCTTCCCTGCTTTGCAGTAGTGGCCCAAAAGTGGCCAAAACTCAAGAGTATCTAAACTGGGTCGTCAAATGTGTTTACCTTTGCAAAAGATTACTTTTGGCAGCGATGTAGATAAAAGTGTAATGGCGCTTCTATCCGAAAGGAGCATCCACAGGATAATTCAGAAGTCATAACCATGCGACATAGCGCTGAGTAATGGTTAAATTATATATGTCCGTCGCCTTTTGTGAAGGATTTAAGCAATGGTTTTTGGGCCCATTCAAGCCCCCTGCGAATTCCTCTTATAATGGTATAGCTCTGTTTAGAGGTAAATATATGTCTAGGTATTTATATGTATGTCGGCGTCTGTGGCCTAATGGATATGAACGCAGTTTCATAATCCAGATATACCAGGTTCGAAACCTGCTGCAGGCGGTTTGGTGGCAGATCGCTTTGTGTGGATTTTTAACAATGGTATAAGCGCCGTACCGTTTAGAAAGCAATGGCAAACTACTGAATGAAAAAATTGCCCATAAAAATCACAAACAACCAATAAAAGCTGGGGTTGATTGCCATGTCCTGTAAAGGATAAGCAACGAATTAAATATATATATATATATATATATATATATATATATATATATATATATATATATATATATATATATATATATATATATATATATATATATATATATATATATATATATAATATTCTGGATCGTACGTTTGCATTAATACATTTAAAAAACTGAAGCGACTATGATTGTTTAGTTTTAAAACAACATGTAACAATTTTATTGATGAATTAATCTTTAACAGTTAAAATAAATATGGAAAGATTGGTGAAATTTTGCTGTAAATACAGATTTTTATCACTGAGACGTAGGGGAGGATTTATCAAGTGTCCGTATTGCTGGTGCCTTTTTATAAGCACTTAACTTTTATAAGGGGGTCCTACAACTGTGGTTTTCGTCACTTCATGGTGATGAGTGTACTTCTCTCACACGAGTGGCAAAGTAACTTCAGTACTTCCTTCCGTCTGATAGCTTGTAACCACGTACGTTTAGAAAGTATAGAAAGACAAATGCCTCTGCTAAGTACACTGAGTTGGAAGCTTAACAGGCGCATCCTCTCGTTGTCCACCTACCTATGTTAATCTCTCAGAAGAATTAAATTCTTAAGTACACAGTGTAACTCAGGAAGGATGAATAGAAATCACCACTATTCCTCTGGGTATTAACTGGGAAAATGTGTCTGGACAGCGCGAATAATGATTTGTGCCTGAACTAACATTAACAAGTTACATATATCTCACAAAATAATATGCTACACTTCAGGCACTTGTGATGTAATCATCACTCGTCACTGCTCCAGTCGGAGTCTGGGGTCACCTCTTCTGTCGGGATTTCCTCACGACTAGCCAGAAACAATCACCAGCGCTTGCTGTAGTGGTGTATGAATATACTATTTTCGTATGTTGAGGTTGAAAGCCTCATATATAACCTCTTAGCAAGAAAACATGTTAGTTCCCATTTGTAAAAGAAATGTTCACAACTTACCCTAAGATTGTGGGTTATACACAATCTCCTCGTACAGGTTTCTGATGAACACTAGCAATTTCTGTGCATATGCTATCGAATTATTTTCGTCTGAGAAATTTTGAATCCCTTCTTATGACGGATGTTCTGCGATACACTTGAGCTGGGAAAGTTTCTCCGATGACAGGTGATCCAATTCCTATGTTTCCAGTCTTGATATTTAAAGTCCTTGTCCTCAAGTTTTCAGTCTCTGTATTTATAAAGGCGGGCTTACTTTTAAGGTTTTACGTTTCTAAAATACTTCGATCTGTCTTGAAGTATGGAATTCTAGGTCCGATCCTTCTCTTTCTGGCTTTTGGGGAGTTGCTTGTTTGAAGTTGCGAAGCTGTCTGTTCTGTGTTTCTGAGTTCGCTATCTTTTATTTTCAGTTTCTAGTTCAAATCATAGATTGTACTTCCCGGCAAACTTGTATATTCCGGTTGTCACTTTAATCTAATCGTAAGCTCTTTTCGCGCAACGTGGGTTGGGGTGTTTATATCCATAATGTCCCCAGCGAGTTTAAAATATTTAATTTAATATCCAACAAGTGACCTCTTTATAATAAGACGTAATATTTCCGGTGACATCTTGAGCACTCTCAGAAACAATTGTGCGAACCGATTACCTGGCCAAGATGTCTACCCAGACAGATTATCTTTAATAATCACCAGGGATGGTCCCGCACAAGCGATAAACGCATCTACCACCTGTGTATACTGCCAGACAAACAGACACGGTCGTCGGCAATCCAGACAGACAATCTTGGGTTCTTTTCATGTCGATCAGCGAGACAGTATTGTGTAAATACCGCCATCAGCTTTTCACCTGGTGTAAATGTTGGGCCGACGCGTTTCAAAGGGTGGTCAGACTGAGAGAATAGGTAAGCGTATGACAGGTACAATTACCTGGTATTATCGCATCTACCTTGCGAAACATAAACAATTCTGCGTGTAACGCAGATACGTCCGTAGGGGAGTAGAGTGTTAGAGACTTCACCCTACTAGATCCAGCATAGAGCAAAATAATGAAGGAAAGGGCAAAAAATTGCCAAATAATAAGCGATCGGGGACGAAAATGAAGAAGAAGAAATTATACTGCCAGACAGATGAAGGTGTGAGAGATCACACAAGAAAGCATCTTCAGACATTCAGTGACAGTGATATCAAAATAAGAAAACCAAATGCAAGAGGACCATATATATTTATTAGAAAGTAAATAGAAATTAAAAGAAATCAATTTTAATACACAAATCACAATCTTCAACTCAGATCAAGTCAGTTTTATTGTGTGGTTCTGAACTTGGAGACAAACAGAAAAAAGAACAACAATAACAAACGAATGCTTGTGCACAATTGAAGGATCGAACTGTTAGTAAAATATTATCAATATGTAACTGATGACAGCAACAAGACAAGTGCAAGTGAAAGAGGATTGGAGAAAATGACGATGACAAAGACGATTTGAGAAGAAGACGATGAGACAGACGAGATGAGAAGAAGAGAATCTTCTGACAAACCATCAACCTCAACATAACAGCACTTCTCTTTACAACGATCGACTTCTTTCTCCACAGTCACTGTTGACCGTGAACTTACTCAAACAACACACATCGACAAAAATCAGTTGATGGCATTACAAGGCAGTCTGTGTACTGGGATACCTAGGGTAATAGGGGTAGTGGGAGACAGAGAAAAGAAGAAAACTGAAGATTGAAATAAAACGGATAAAAAAATGGAAATGTTTTGAGGGGACGTCACAGGAGAATGTCAATTTGTATAAGGCTTATGCATCTGTGAGGAACTGAGGACTAATGGTTAAGGTTTGTTGTCTAAAAACGTATTTTTTTTCTCCACAGAATGGATATTAATACAACAAGTCATGTGTCTACAGACTACTTCAGTTCTACATGTGTAAGTGTTAAGGAATTAAGCAACGTATTTCATATTGATCTACAGAAGGGCAAGTCTGGTACCAGCAGTTGCGGTTATTCCATCTGCAGTGGTGTATATTAAAGTTGTTGCAGTTTACGAGATAGGACAATTCCGTTCTGACCATGTGACATTCTTATATATTTATATATATATACATATATTGTGTGAACGAATTCAGATTCGGAGGCAGACGAAGACTGCCTCGAAAGACTGAGTGTGGTATTCTCGTCAACAGGCCCTCCCACTTATAAATTACATTCTAGTAAGCATGGAAATTAAAGCCCTATTTAGGGCAAATCTCCAAAGCTTCAGGTAAAAGAGGAATGAAAACCCATTTTCAAGGCTGGAAAGGAACTAGAATGGATCGGAGGTTTTATCGAGATGTTATGCAATTATGAGTGCAAATTCGGACACAACAGGCCATTAACCTTCTTGTCTTAATATTTGACTACGTGTTTCAGTGTGAAGCCATTGCGCTTCCAGAGAAACGTCAACACCAAATGCTAGATGATGTACCTAGGATGAGATGAGATGAAATTTCACATTGTGTTGATTGTGTATTTCATTTCCGAATGCCAAATGAATGATTGTCTTGATCTATTTTGTCATATCAATACTCTTCGTCTATAGAGAAATGACAAGCATGTTCAGTACGATCATTCTTTGTTCTAAAAAACCGATAACCATAAACAACATTTCGCTGATCAACTTAGTCCTCGTTGAACTTATATTTACTCTCTACAATATGTTTACTTATTTCAAATTTCTTCTTGGTGTCCCCGAAATAGAGTTGCAGTATGACGTTTTCATATTTGAAATCATACGGACACTCGGTATCGTAGTTCATAACGGCATTGCCATTTTCACGTTTAAAAATTCCGTGGAGCGGTTTATGACTATCGTGTTTCCACTGAAAGGCAAACATCTTCTGACAAGAAAACTTGCTGTTAATTGTAGCATTATGTTTTGGATTTTGTCCATAGTCTTTGCTGTGTTAGTGATTCCAAAAATGATGCAAGATATTATGGTATTTTCTGACGATATTGATATTTCTAGAAAGTACATAAATACTTTTAAGATTCAATACTTCCTTTATGCAAATATTCCGTATAGATTGTTCATACGGATTTCGCCGTTGTTCTGTACCATTGTGATGATGTATCAAGTGAGGAAGTTCAAGCAGATAATGATATTAGACACCAAGCACGTCCGTGTACTTTATAGAAACTATCTCCATAATATCAGAAGTGTAGTAGAAATCGGGTGCCTGTACAGCATTTTCATTCTTTCATGGACTTTACGTATTTACCATATTAACTTATCTGATTGGCCGGCGTGATGCTGACCACATCACCCCTAGTGTGCCGATGGTCGAGAAAATATGAGCCTAACACCATATTCCCAATATGCCTCAATGGGCGTGTAACGGGATACTTTACCTATTTTTTTATATTATTGGCACAGTGGTAAGAGCGTTCGAGTGATTTGATGTTTTTTTTTCAGACTGAGAACCGTCTACTGTAGATTCAAATAGATAAGCTAACTTCACACCAGCATTACATAAGTATTAAGTATCGTGAAACGTGAATCAGGCCACCACAGAAATGATGCACTTTACCAGCCCAGCGGAAGATTACAAGTGGTAATCGTCAGACTGTCACGAGCCAGAACAGATCGCTATACCATCTGTTGAACAAGCTAAAGATATGAACTGACGATGAGAGTAACTGAGGCGCCGATACAATGATTGCTGAACATCTACGTCAACGGTGCTTTACACGCGAGGAACAAGAAGGCGCATATGGTATCACCAGTACCATTCCTGGAAAGATGTCTATGGAAGTACTAAGAACCTTAGGCTGTTCATAGCTTTCTTTGAACATATTCAAGTTCACGTCTGAATGTGAACGAGAAAGAAGAATGTCTTAATAATTTTTGAATTATAATTTATTCAAGCACACACGTACGAATGATCACTTAGTAGGATTTATTGATCAGTTAGAGCTACTGGTTGTAGGGTAATAAATGCGTATATAAAAACAAACGAACATGAATTATACAGATTCTCACTATCTGTCAGCATTTATGGAGTTACCATTCAAACATGGCTGGATCATATCAGAATGATAGAAGATAAGAGAGAGTTAAAAATACATGTGTTGTAGGATTTGAGTGTGCCTTATGATGGTAAATATGAAGGTCACAATTGTGTGAACTAAGTTGCGTAGGTCTCACGACCATGTAGCACGACGACACACTTTCCTGATTAAAACTCACTCTCTAGGGATGGTATTATAAATACCAAGCTCACCATGTATATATATATACTATATATATATATATACTATATATATACCACAAAATATAGTATAATATAATATTATATATATATATATATATATATATATATATATATATATATATATATATATATATATATATATATAGTATATATAATAGCGCATAGTAGGTCCATCAGTCATTACAGACTAAAGAATGCGCCACTCAGGTAATAGCCGTCAGCTGCTTTTTTCTGTGTTCTTTTCTCTTCTGCTTGTTATGAGAGCTTTTTTCGCCCAAATTGAGGTGGCTGTCGCATAATATGGTTCGCTCTCTTTTCCTCTCCGGCAGTATTGAACCACCTTTAGAGTGCTTACTAATTATATTAAATATTCGATTCCTAGAATACACTATTTTTCTACATTCCGACAGTATTAGTATTCTCGAGCCAATGTTTACACTTCTTCCATTCATTTGTATCGTTTTTGTTTACCTGAGAGTTTGATAAAAATCAGACTAGATTGGCAGGCAAAGTCATTTTTGTGTAATGACGCCCAGTGGTTGTTTGGATATGGAGTGACGGTCAATTATCGATCTGGTGGCATATTACAGACACACATGAATAAACAGCCCCTCAAGCTTGTTATAAGCCCGATGAATGCAAGAGATTGTTAAAGTAAACATAACCGAGAATAGACGGATTAGCAACTCCTTATAAGGAAAGTTCACCTGTTAAATTTTACAAACGCATGAGTCATGCAGGAAATTTCATGAGGAAAGCCATCATAACGCGAACTTTTGAATGTATTGCCTGGCATTTGAGGCGCATATAGATATTCACAGTGATTTGAAGTTTTGTCGGACACGCCACATGTGAGCGTGGGCCGAGAACTACGATATTACGTGGTACATTTAAGATATACGACACTGCATTTCAGAATCGCCAAAGAGACAGCTCGGACTGAAGCCATGAAAGAATAGAGTTAGGATCATGACCTTATAGAACCTGACAAAACACGTATCGGAACTCCTTATGAACACTACAGCAAGGAAGATTTACCTGTTAATACGTAAACCGGACTACTACAGAACCTACTTACAAAAGTCGCCGATGGACTATAACTTGAAATAATACCCCAGACGTGTGTTCGAGGCATCTTTATCAAGTTGCTAAGACTATTCTACTGAGTCAGAAGTCTAGTTTCCAACTATTTTGGGGTAAGTTGTAACATGTATTTTATACTTTGAATTTGACATGTTTGTACTTGCTAGTGGTTGCAAAAGTCCATGCGAGGCTGGTAACCTCAGAATATGAAAAGAGTATATTGATAAACCACCACAGCAAGCGCTGGTGATTGCTTCATGCAAGTTTCGACAGAGAACGAAAAGCAGAAGTAAGCCCAGACTCCGAATGGAGCAGTGAGTGAAAGATAATTACAACACATATGCTTAGTTTGTATATTATAATTTTGTGAGATATATGTAACTTAATAATGTTCCTCCAGGCACAAGCCATTGCACTCGCACTGTCTAGACACAATTTTCCCATTAAATTAACCAAATAATAATGGTGATTTCTCATCATATTCCCTGAATTATGCTGTATATGCTCAGGGAGAAAAAAAATTATGAGAGACAATAACTGGTGGACGGACAGCGAAAAAGGCGCCTGATTAATCTTCTGACCACAATTTACTTAGCAGAGGCTTTTGTTCTTTTTACTTCCTCTAAATTTCGTTGTACGAGACAAGTTCGTGGTTCGAGTCTACACGATCATTCGTGCTACGAATCAGTGATTCAGAAAACTGATTGTCGACACTAGATGGCAACGTCTGACGGGCCTTTGAAGATACTTAGCACTGACAACTGAAGAGGTTACCCCTGCGCCCTTCGCTCGGTACGTGCCGCTTATCACAGAGAGACGAGCTGACGAAGAACATCAGCAGTGCTCACCGATTTTCAGCTAAGTGCTTAGTAAACAGGCCACAGCAACGAACATTTACTTTCCATTAAGTATCCATGACGATAACATTATCTTTTTGCACCCCATCAAAACATTCATTCATAACCCTCCACTCCCAAAGGAGCATAAGCCTTCAACAAACACATGCTAAGTCCTCCTGTCACGTGCCATCATCTCAAGTTCTTTCCACGTTCTCCTCATCATTTTCACCTTTGTTTCCAGCTCTCTTCTCCATGTGCTTCTTGGTCTACCTCTGCCTCTCTTGCCCTGGGGGTTCCAGAACAAGGACTGCCTTGTAATGATATCAACAGGTTTCCTCAGTGTGTGTCCTATCCATCGCCATCGTCTTCTTCTCATCTCTTGTTCCACGGGCACTTGTCTAGTTCTTGTCCTCAGTTCCACGTTAGTAACCTTGTCATACCATTTTAATCCCTCTATTCTACGCAAGCACCCATTTATGAAAGTCTGTAGCTTTTTGGTTGTTGTCTTTGTTGTTCTCCATGTCTCAGAGTCATACAATAGAACTGACTTCACATTTGAGTTGAAGATTCTTATTTTCGTGTTGGATCCGATTTCTCTTGATCTCCATATATTTCCCAATGAAAGCTCCTCTTGCTTTTTGTATTCTTATTTTGATATCGCTGTATGTCCCTCCAACTTTGTCTATATTACTCCCAAGATATGTGTACGATTCTACATCGTGTATTGGTGTTTCTTCAAGTTCATCCCTGATATCATTACCTGCATTTATTCTCATTACTTTTGTCTTTTCCCCGTGTATCGTCAGACCAAATTGCTGTGACCTCTCATCGAATGTTTTCAATTTGTCCTGCATCTGATTACGGTTATGGGACAGAAGAGCCAAGTCATCAGCAAAATCCAGATCATCCAACTGCTTAGTCAGAGTTCACTGGATTCCATTTCTGTTGTGTGTTGTCGATGATCTCATAACCCAGTCTATTGCTAGTAAGAAAAGAAATGGAGACAAGAGGCATCCCTGTCGCATTCCTGTTCTTATCCCAAACGGTTCTGTAAGCTGTCCTTCGTGAAGAACTCTGCATGTTATGTCTTCATATGTTTTCTTTATTAAATTAATGATCTTCAGGGGAACTCCATAATGCCTCATCAATTTCCAAAGTGATTCTCTGTCTACACTGTCAAATGCCTTTTCGTAGTCCACAAATCCGATGTATAGTGATGAATTCCATTTCAGACTTTGTTTCATATCGAAACATAACCATGTTTATTTTTAAATGTTACATAATAATTGGTCATTAAATTTGTTATATGTTGTTATATGCTGAGTGCACACGTATGCATCCATATATTTAATATATAAACTAAATCATACAATATACCTCTTCACAAAAGTTGTCGGGCAGATAAAAGTTAACATAGCTAAGACACATTCAGCATTATTCTTGAATTCTGAAATATCTTATGAAACTCCCTCAAGGTAGAAGCATTAACATCCTTCTACCTGCATCTCTGCCAAGAGTAATCTTGTGCAGAGGTAGACACCTTTGAAGACCCACATTAGATACTATAGGTTTTGGTCATTGTTGGACCAAAACTGCAGAGAAAAGGGGAAGCAACCCGTGAGAGTGTCGCTGTAGGAAACATCTCCACTTGGTGTGATCGCCAGCTTCATCGACACAGGCTTCCAGATTTATATTCAGTGTTTTCATGTCTCTCTTGCACACGTCGTTTAACATAAGCTTTTTTGTTTTTGGAAGATATTATTTTGAATGCGACCATCTTCCATTTGACGGGCATGGCCAAGCCAGCGTAGCCTACGCTGTCTAAGCAGTGTATGAATGCTCTGAAGGCCATCACGTGACAGTATCTCCACGTTTGTTACATCGTTTTTCCACAGAATAACATAGGTTGTCCATATATCGCTCCCATATAAAAGCGTGCTGATGTATATCACTTTTTACACGAATGAAGTTAGGGCACGAAAATGACATTAATGTGCAAGTACTTCATTCCTTCAGAAATAATGAAAGACATTTTCAACAATATTATTTAAGTACAATTTCTCTGACAAACCATCCACCACAACATAACAGGACTTGTCTTTACTGTAGCATTATGGAAAAATACGCTTAGTTAGATTTTAGTATGTAAACACACTGCATCGCCCAAGTGTTAATTGCCACAGTACTAGCAGACGCATGCACAGTCTTAACCTCGCCGGGGAAGGAGAGGAAAGGCAAAACCGTCATAATGGCGAAGCAATTTGTGCATTGGGACGGAGGAATTTCTTGAAGGACGAATTGAGGCAGTGTTGTTTTACAATAATAATAACTGAGTTTGCTAGTGGGAATGTTCATACATGGAAATCTAAAAGGAAATTGGTAAGGAGGATGTACCTACTGAAATATCGATACGTTTGTGAGATGACCACGGTCGAAGTTAGGCCTAGTATTAATCTTAAAAAATGTATTAGGCTGCATGCCCACATGAAAAACTATGATAAAGGAATGGATTTGAACCTTGTCGCAGGCGATTTTGAAGGATATTGACCAGACGGTGATAACCCAGGTCATTTAAGAGATACAAGCCTTAATAAGTTGCAAGGTTACAGACAATGAGCCCATACACGGCATTTTCTAGAATTATTTCTAGCCAATCGGAAACGACCTCCTTGAACGTACTCGCCACTGATATATAATTACGCCCAGCCAGACGAAGCAGAGTAGAGCACTGTCATTGCCAAGCCATTTTTGACTGTATGCATGGCAGGCATCTTCACTAAAAGTGTAAGTCTGTGTTGGAGAAAGATTCTTAGAGAGTATGTAGGACTATCATAAGTATTCATGTGCATAATGTAAATTTTATTTCAGGAATTAATAGGCTTGTGAATATACCAGACATATTGATTGTGTGAATAGGATGGCTAAAGATTGTCAGGACTTTAAAACTACCTACAACAGTCATTGCTAACAATAAGCATACCCGGGATGGTCTACTAGTACCATTTTACTAACTACCATTAAAGGACCAGCAGTGACTTGGCATGAGAGTGTGGAAGGCAAAGGCGGCATCATGTCATATTTTCATATTGATTATTTATTATTTGATTCAAAATGTTTTGCAGTAGACATCAATCTGTCTCCCTACTCTGTATCATACAGAGCCATTTATCATTCATTGTACACACAGCATCTGAAAAAAAAAACATTCTCATCTCAGCACACAGTAGAGAGAACAAGCATCATAAGCAACCACTGGACACATCATATTCATTGTTTCAGGATCCTAGTGCACCATCACAAGTGTGATCATGTTCTGAGGTCTGAGGTCCTTATATCCTGCTATATGTGAAGCCCAGAGATAGAAGGAGCCTATTACTGTCATTCCCCTTACTGTTTGGGAGTTTGTGCAGCACAGACTATCAGTGTGTTAGTAAAGTGCAACTGACTTGGACCTGAGATAAGTTTCATGAATCTAGTAACCAGTGTGAGACAAGCTACTACTGTCAACAGAATGTTTTAAATGATGAACTTGAGCTGTAAAGATAGGAGAGACAGATACAATTTAATTTTTCTCTATTAAAATAAATACAGAAGGACGGTGAACATTCCTGGTGGACAAGATAGAGTTTAAAGGAACTTGTTATTTAATAAGATCCAAAGTGTATCTTTTTTTGTATTTACTAAGAAATAGATTGGGATGTACATACTCTACCATAATCATCATTGCCTCAACATTCACCCATCATCACAATAGTACATAGGGTAGATAATAAATTAAGCGAATTGTAAGCCACTTGAGTTATTAATTACTTTTATTCAAAAAAGTTACAGTTCTTTTTTCAAAGTTAAATAAGTACATCATAGGGGATTAAAGGGCGAGAAGGCGCCAGTATAATCTGCTTGTCTATATCTAATCCTTGCCACAAATTATTCACAGCCTTGATCTTCTTGTGAGGGTGAGACCAGTGAACCCTAGACACTGGGACTTCACCATTTTTCAGGAGAGAACACTACTTCTGTCAATACTATCACTACATCTATACAAACCTCTCGTTACATTTACAACAATCGACTTCTTTCTCCACAGCCGTTGCTGAACGCGTACTAACTAAAACCCTCAAATTTCATTTCCTGTCACAAATGATCACAAAAACACGTGCTCTTCTTGCACACGCCTCACTAATCATCGTTCACTTTCATAATACATGCTTTTAACTTAAAACCAGCTCACAACATCACTTAATGTTAATATAAAACAACAACGGTAATCAATGGTTTTAAAACTAACCATGAAAACCTGTAAATAAGAAACGTAATCCTCAGTGGGGCAGAGGACCATTCAAACCTGAAAACAAACATTCAAAAACATTGTTTGACATCCAAACCTCCCCTCGTGAAAAAAACCAGTGTTTTTTTCGTCCAACAGAAAGAAATCGAATTAACATTTGTAAAGTTACATATGCAGTCTGTGATAAAATGTTCCTTGGTTTTATCGTCCTGTACCTTTTTCATCATCGTGTGTATTTTTTTTTCTTTTCGTTTTTGCTGTTTCATCATTTTTTAAAGTAACCTTTCCTAATAACGGCTTTTATCTAAATGTAACTTGGGGTGTTGGGAAGTCAGGTATTGGTAGTACCTCTGGTGAAGGAGCTGTCATGCCCTTTTCAGGGCAGCTCGGCCACCTTTGGTCCAAACCTGGCATCCAGCTCTCACCTATGGCTCCTCGTAGCTGTCAGCATGCGACAGCGGCCACCCCCGGACAACGGCTTTGACAGGCCGGCTAAACTAGGTGAGGGTAGCCGAATGGTTATAAACCTTCGGTGAGTTAGGGTCTGCCTACCCATGCATGCGAAGACTGGATTCGATAGACTGCGCGGAAGAAACCACCTGTTGGTTCAACGGGCATGACGGCGATTACCAGCAACGCGCTGTGGAGCGTAAGGAGCACGGCGAGGCACGTAGAAAGCCCTGGTCATCCACTGCACCTGACTTCATCTCCAGTCGTCTTGACTTGTCTTGCCACTGGATTGAGATGGACCCAGGCGAGAGAGTGAGGTCGACGAATTGCGCAACTCTTCCTCACTTTAATCCAAATCACCGCGCAAGTCACTCTTTCATCCATTCATCCATTCATCCATCCACTCACAACAAGTCCTGTGGCGATGGGCGAGCGGCGAAGCGGCAGGCGTGGGTACGCTGGCAGTCGTAGTCGCAGACCTACACACAGGCGGCTCAGGCCATATGGTCGTCTTCCACTGATCGGAGCAGCAGTGGGATTCGGCAGCCCCTGAGTGTCTGAGCAGCCCTCTTTAGGAAAGCACTGCTCACCTCCATGGCATGAGGAAGGGGCTAGAAAAGGTGCCCTAAACATTGCCTGCTTCACCATTACCTAACCAGCTTACCGCGGTTGGTGGGTACCCTACTTCGGCGGTCGACATATAAGAAAAAGAAAGGACAGATTTTTTCCCCTCATTCTAGGCGCATGGAATGTGCGCACTCTACTTGACAAAGACTTTAACGCAAACAGACCTGAGAGACGAACTGCCCTGATTGGGAGAGAACTGGCCAGGTACAACATTGACATAGCAGCACTGAGTGAAACTCGACTTGCAGGCGAGGGCCAACTTTGCGAAAAGGGTGCAGGTTATACATTCTTTTGGAGCGGAAGAGGAACTGAAGAAAGACGAGAAGCAGGGGTTGGATTTGCAATCAAAACAGCAATTGTCAGCAAGTTAGCGGGGCCCCCAAAGGAAATAAATGACCGACTCATGACGGTCAAGATCCCTCTGTTCTATGGAAGAAAACATGCCACCATCATTAGCGCGTATGCACCAACTATGACAAACCAGGATGACGTCAAGGATAAGTTTTACGAAGAACTACATGCAGTCATTGCATCAGTTCCTAAAGCAGATAAGCTCATCATTCTTGGTGACTTTAATGCAAGAGTAGGCTCAGATAACATCTCCTGGAATGGCACTATTGGAATGTATGGCGTGGGTCGCTGTAACAGCAACGCACTCCGTCTCCTCCAGACTTGCGCAGAACATGACCTCCTTGTCACCAACACCATTTTTCGACTTCCTACCCGCAACAGGACCTCCTGGATGCACCCTCGCTCAAAGCATTGGCACCTAATTGACTATGTAATTGTTAGGAAGAAGGACAGGCAAGATGTCCGGGTGACCAAGTCCATGTGTGGTGCCGAATGCTGGACTGATCATCGCCTCATTGTATCTAAACTTAAAATTCGTATCCAACCAGCCAGGCGCCCTCAGGGGAAGAAAACTCAAAAGAGGCTGGATGTCACCAAACTAAAGAAGACAAAAATCAAACAGTCATTTACTGACACCTTAGAAGACCGTCTCAAATCTATCTCGCTAGACGGCCAAAGTGTGGAAACAAATTGGGCAGCCCTAAGTGAGCAGATCTACAACACTGCTACAGAGGTCCTGGGTCCTTCCATCAAGAAACAAAATGACTGGTTTGATGAGAACTCAGATGATATAAAGCAGATGTTGGCTGAGAAACACCATCTCCATAAAGCATATTTAAATGATCCAAAATCTACATCCAAGAAAGACGCTTTCAACAACATGCGTAGAATCGTCCAACATAAACTACGCCAGATGCGGGATTCATGGCTGAGTAATAAAGCAGATGAGCTCCAAGGCTTTGCTGACAGCCATGACTTGAAAAATTTTACCTTGCACTCAAAGCGGTCTATGGTCCAACATCATCAGGATCATTTCCCCTCCTTAATGCAGATGGAAAAACACTAATTACAGACAAGGAAAAAATGCTCCAACGCTGGGCTGAACATTTTAATAATATCTGAACCAGCCATCATCTATTAACGACGAAGCCATCATCCGCCTGCCCCAAATTCCTATAAATGAAGCATTAGATGATGTACCAACTCTGGAGGAAACTAAAAAAGCGATTCGTCAACTGTCTAGTGGAAAGGCCCCTGGCTCCGATTCAATTCCTGTTGAGGTTTATAAAGATGGCGGTGCAGTTCTGATAGAGAAACTTCATATGATCTTCCAGCAAATGTGGCAGAGTGAAACCATCCCACACGATCTCAAAGATGCCTCAATTATACATCTATATAAACGTAAAGGTAATCGCCAAGACTGCAACAATCATCGAGGCATCTCTCTTTTATCAATCGCTGGGAAGATATTCGCCAGAATCCTTTTGAATCGCCTTACGGCTCATCTTGACAAAGGTCTTTTACCTGAAAGTCAGTGTGGATTCCGGAAAGAACGTGGAACCACAGATATGGTGTTCGCTGCAAGACAGCTACAAGAAAAATGCCAAGCACAGCACTGTGACCTGTGCACAGCTTTCATCGACTTGACAAAGGCGATCGACAAGGTCAGTCGAGAGGGTCTATGGAAGATCATGGCAAAATACGGCTGCCCAAAGAAATTTATCACAATAGTGCAGCAACTGCATGATGGAATGCAGGCTAGAGTTCAGGAAAACGGTGAGCTATCAGAGCCTTTCCCCGTCTCAAATGGAGTTAAACAAGGGTGCGTACTTGCACCGACTCTGTTCAGTATCATGTTTTTCTGCTATGCTGACTGATGCTTTTAGAGACGGGGACACAGGAATCGACATTAGTTATCGTATTGATGGAAAATTGTTTAACCTTAGGAGGCTTCAAGCAAAAACCAAGGTCAAATCACACACACCATCAGAGATCTTCTGTTTGCTGATGATTGTGCCCTCAATGCTGGCTCAGAGGCTGATCTGCAGCATAGTGTGGATAGATTCTCCGAAGCCTGCGCCAACTTTGGGCTTACCATCAACACGAAGAAAACAGAAATCATGTACCAACCAGCTCCTGGCACAGTTTATACTGAGCCAGTCATCAAGGTTAATGGTGAGAAACTGAATGTTGTGAACAGATTCACATACCT